>OX104112.1:54106175-54536175 GCA_944474755.1 Limnoperna fortunei | reverse complement strand
AAAAACCATTATGTAAAAAGCCGTAATGTTGAGGCTTCTGCAGTATCAATCCTGAGCTATGTCGGAAGTTCATTCTACTAATTTGCCTATAAATTGCCTCGTTATAATTCTGTGCCGTGCTTTTTTCATTTTTACTTTGCGTGGAACCTTAGACTACAGTCATTGACTAATGTCACTGACAAATATTATTGAATATATATAAATATATTTACATAAGTAGTAATTATATATGCATAATTATACTAAAGCAGAATTTTTTGCAATAAAATATTTAGCAATATACCTGCAATCGAGATCAAGCCGAAAAGAATTATTGGTTCAGTTACACAAGCCTAATCTATGTATAAAATATTGTTGGATTGTTGACTTCCCGTCAGCTTTGGCTGGACTTTTTTTTAAACTTTGTAAACAATTTTTGGCATGTGTTTATTATGTGTCATTTTGTAATTTTTTTAAAAGAAAACAAATGTAAAATGACTTCCCATCATGCACAGTTTCCAAATTTATGAGGTATTATTTAACAGGAAACCAAATGTTTTTTGAGAGTGGCTTTATTTTCTATGTCAACAATTTTTAAGTTGTAATGATGAACCATCCTAACAGTCATTTATCGTCACACTTACATGTATTAGAGTACCTTCATGTCGTTTATGGAGAATAATATATATTACATGTATGTAATGTAGAGTGCACTACATTACCCTTGATAAAAGCCTAATGTTTATGCACTTTGGTGACTGTCTCTTTGTAATTTTCTCCTGATATCACTATACATTTCTTTGGTGTAAATTTCCAAATACATCATATATATCGTTGGACTCGTTAGGTTTCTTGTAGTTGTCTCTTGTGGATGAATAATATAATTTATCAAATTACGCCTTGTGAAATGTAACAGGAGATTAATTTGATACATAATTATATATATTTGACCAGACTTATATAGTGGAAAAATTACAACATTCAAGAAATTTATTTCATGATGAAGTATTTTTGGTCTTTCAAGATCCTTTATTTAATTACATAAGTCGATGGATTCGTATCCTCTGTACTGATTTGGACAAACCTTGCGTGAGAAGACTAAATTTGACTTGCGTAATATTTCATAGTGGACTCAGCTGTGCTGTAGAATGTAAGACTAAAAGAGAAAACATGGTATTACATCCAATCAGTTGTTGCCTTATTTACTTCAAAGTATCGGCAGTCTAAATCCGGTGAACAGAGGTAATTGAAATTCAGACGTGATTTTAGTAATAAGAATATTGATTCACATCCATTAGAGATTAGGTTGGCCAAGTACTTGTCGTTGAGCCAATAGAAGTTCCTCCGAACCGTAGGACTAATATAGTTAATGTTTAGGTACTAGTTGCTGAAATTGCTGAAGATAGCAATGACTATCCAATCAAATAAGACATTTGTGAAAAATCACCAACGGTGAGATCCTTGACCTCCACTTGCCCCTTGACTCAAACTCAACTATAAGAATCCTGATCTCTTATTTTAGAACCATTTTTCTCTGGTATATGAGATTTGTAACATGGTCTTGCTTGAGAACTGGATCACACTTCCTTTCCGACAATTTTTACTGTCCATGCCAAAAACTGTTCACGCCACTAGTAAATTATCAGTCGCCAGGATAAAATATACCTTCTACAAACATATGCAGGTACTAGTATATTATTATACAGCTGCATTCTGATAAGGGTTAGGGACAGAGTATTTTACATGTACGAGTGTGTCTGTCTAACCATTTTTCATCAAATTGTTCTCAACAATCATAAATGATACCATATTGAAATTTTGTCAGTAGATTTGCATGCCATATTGTGGGATTCGTTTTCAGACCTCTCTGAAGTTATAGGGAGAATTATTTTAATTCTTGTATTTTTAACATGGTATGGGTATGTGGAATACATTTTACTGTAAACACAAGATAATTAATCTGACACAATATTAAAAAATGAAAATTGAGGTTTTTATAACTTCCCCTTTAAATTACTTGACTGTTTTTAACAGCCAGTTGTAATTTTAAACTTAAAGTTATTTTCCTTGTTATATTTACTTGTAAACTTGAAGCATCTGTTGATAGTCATGTTGCATTTTAGGAAAACAAGTAAGCAACACTAACACAACTGTGGCTGTCTACAAAAAAAACTTTAGCAGAAGTATTTTTGTTGGCTGGTATACAGCAAAAATTTTTATTTAAAAAAAACCACAATTTCTTACTATCAGTTGTGCACCTATAATACTCGTTTTTGCTTAGTCCAAGAATTTTTTGCCACACAACACTTTTTTAGAGTTGAATGGGAATGTCCAATGCTCCCATTACAACCAAAAAAGTTTTGGATGCCAGACGATTCTTGAAATAATTTTTGCTTAAATAATCATGTCATTATTATAAGGTGAGTACTGTACACAAAACAACATGTTAAAATGAAATTATTTTAAATAACAAGAGTTGCTTGGCTGGGTATTAAACATCATTGTGTATTTAACAGTCAACCAATTATGGTAAGCCAGTTTATTTACTGGTTTAAATATTAAATTTTTTGATATATTTTTTTCATTAATCATGCAACAAAACGTATCTTTCAGGGGAGCAGAATTATTAGCTGTCAATGCTGACGGTAACATGCCATACGATATCTGTGAAGATGAAGTCACCTTAGATTACATAGAAACTGAAATGGCCAAAGTTGGTAAGTAAATGACAGAAGCCCACAAGTGCCCCCTTAACATGATATACAGTGGAACCCCTCAAAATCCCTACGATGATTGGTTTATAGAGTTTTCACTGTAAATGGGGAAAAAAGTTCTGAAAGGGGCCATAACTCCCAATTTTACAGTAGTCCTAAACTCATACATTGAAGTTTGACTTTTTGTGAATTCATTTTATGCATGATGAACAACATTTCTTCATGTTACTGTAGTAACATAAGCAGAACTGATGTGCATGGAAGACTATTACCTCAAGTTTTTAGTAAATGTTAAGAAATTACAAAATATTTCTTTCATTCAATAGTTATTTTTTGTTGTAAATTTACTTCCTGTGTTCATGGTAATGGTGGCATCTTGGTTCAATGTAATATAGCTGAAGTGGAATAACACCCAACTTCATCGATTCTACAGAACTTTGCAAAATTGTTTCATACATTACAAGAGTTCTGTCAATTACAGAAATTAATGAAAACAATGATAGAAATTAACGAAAACAATTACAGAAATTAACGAAAACAATTACAGAAATTAATGATACACAATCAAAATGAAATATAATTTATTGTGATTGCTTTTGTTACTGTTGGAAGCTCTATAAATTCCATTTTGTAGCATAAATTCATTAGAAATTGATATTCTGATTACCAAAACAGATCTGAATAAGACATTTCAGAATATGACTAGCAATTTACAATGAGGTCTCAATTTAATAACTTCCAGTTTAATCTCTAATCATTTACATAACAGAGTCAGTTGTCAGATTTTTCTTATTTATGAAATGATACATCCTTTCATATCGTTTTGTTTCTAATGTGTTATTCGTGATAAAACTTTTAAGATTTCCCAATGGAAAACTTCAAAGGAGGGCTGATGAAAACGGCAGAAAAATCCTTAACAGTTCTTAAAAGACAGGAAATCATCACTATATCAGATATCTGTGTCAGTTCACAGGAGGTTTTACTTTGGTACCAGCAATCCGACCTACTGCTAGTCAAACATCTCGGCTTGACATTGGCAGTCATATACACACATTGTGAAATTGACAAAACTTTGGTGGAGATTAATAGCTTTATTGAGACTGTTAACATTTTTGTACAGGACATTGGGCTCTCATCTGAAAACTTCAAATGCCTAACCGAGGCAAAATGAGATTGACTAGCCTAGTGTGTCCATAGGTACATTTCGGAAAGACTGGCAGTTTTTATTCCATCATGAACCTTATTGACTTGTCTTTAACAGTAATTCTTTTATTCTTCATGAGATATAAAAGTTTGTGGCAAAAAATTCCAATTTAATGCAATTAAAAAATGTGTTAAGATCTAGAGCTACTGATAACACTATAAAAATGATGATTTCTGGAAACTGAAATTTGAATGAAATTGATGAAACAAACAAGTCCAGGGTTTTGCCATTCAATAGGTTCTTACATGTACATGTGATTTTTGGAAAGTCTGAGTGGAGTGCAGAGAAACAAGAGAAAAGTCATACAAAATTTTTATCAAGAGTAGAAGATCACAGGGCTTTACCATAGGCGCAGGAAAGTACCTATTTCTTTTTTAAACAAAGTGGGTTAAACCACCAACTTTCACATTATGATATCTTCTAGACTCTCCATTTATCTCCAACATCCAATCAGAATGCCTTAAACAAGAATGCTAAGCAAGAACATTGTTATGTTGCTACAACCATGCTATTGTTTCATATGTTTTGATTGGATGATGCAAAAATTACAGATGTTATCATGTGAGCTCATCTCAACTGAGTTATCTGTACCAGAAATTGGACATTTGTGGAAGAATCAGTTAAATTTGCTATTAGCAAAAACCATTTGGAGTTTTTTGCACTAACATGTAAAAAAGTATAGACAATGCTCAAACTTGATTTATATGTCTCTAAGTGTGACCCCACATGTAAAACCTTTAAATTCAGTTTGGTCTCTTAAGTTCAAAGTTATAGGTAAACTAATAAGTCATATTCATGTGGTAAAGAAATTTTGTTTAAAAGAGTAACAAAAATTTTAATAAATGTCCCAAAACATATAAGAGTCAGGGTACATAAATATAATAAAAAATGCTTCAGAGAAAAAGGCTGTCTTTATAATGTTTTCAGTTGTGAATTCTGAACATAGTCAAATGGTTTTTGCTACAAGGTCATCTGATTAGCTTGTGTGAATATTAAATACAAGCAGTGTTTCAACCTGATATTTTGCCATCCAAGTCACCTGTCCTAAGTCACATATTTTTTTCCTGAATGGCTCATATAGGATGTGTTAAAAAATTTCTAGGATAATGAAAATGGTCTGGTCGAAAATTTTGTACTGTTTTTAAAAAGACAGGACAAATACTCATATAGGATGATGCTAAATTTATCTGAATTACTGTAACTTTAGGAAGTGGGAATGACTAATTCATATTGGTCAAGATTTACACTGTCATATGTACATGAAAAAATCAAAGGTTTTAAAAAAATCTTAAAATTAATAACATAAAATAAATATTAAATGAAACCATGCCGCTACTGATATGTTTTTAATCGATTAAGATGTTAAGTTTTATTTTCTAGCATATTGCAAGAAAACACATTCAACTGCAACCTAAGTTTAAACAAAATATGCTAATTAACTTACTTTGAGGTTTAAGAAAAAGAAATTAGAAGATCAAAGATAAAGAAAATTAGTCTCTGATGTAAGGTACATAGCAGAATAACATTGAAAAATCCTTAATTCTAATTCAGCAATTCAAACAAAGAGAATAAACAAAATCAATTCCAATTATTAAATTTCTTACACTTGGGAGGTTTCACTTTGAAGACATTGCATAAATAAAGTTGGCAGTTCAACAGACAATTTATTTATTATTATTATGAAAAATAAATCCAGCAATTGACATGTATGAAATTTATAACTTTTTCTTAATGAAATAAACATTAATCTGTTCCATGTTTTTATGTTGAACTGTCAGCTTTATGTATGTTTCGCATCAGCGTTGTGTAAAAGTTAATCTTTTATTGTAAAGTTATGTCATCAATATTCTTTGTAGAATAAAGTCTTAAATCACTGTCTTTAGCTTATTTAAAAAAATCAAAATGGTTATTGATTTGATGTAGATCAAGACATTTATTTTTATGTGTTTGTATCTGATATACCAGACAGTTCTTAGATATTTCTTTTAAGATAGATTATGTTTGTCATTAATAAATTTATTGCCCAGAAAGTATTTGAGTGCAAGTATTCTGAGAGAGGGGTGGTTGAGATTATTTGTTACATGCAATGCATATAAAAAACATTATAAATTGGATTGGCTTACAAATACGAGATAAACAGGAAGAGTATATGATCAGATCAGATATCTGATTGCAGACTTTAGGGTTTCATGTCTTGTAAGTGAAACTGGTAAATTTATATTTGTTGAATTATCTTGCAAGGGTCTTGGGGGGGGGGGGGGTAACTGAGGATACTTTTAGGTACAGGTCTGTGGACGGAGATTTGAAAACCCACCCTATTCATATATTTTCAGATGTTTTAAATGGGACCCAATCCTATATTGTATTATTAAATCAGACCTATTAATATATTTTATTAATGCACATCCCCATTGACAAAGTAGGCCTTTCACTTCCAAAATGATCAAGTGAATGGAACACTTTGTTTATAAGATAACAGTGGTTTACATAAGGCTTAACATGCCCTAGCCGTAATAGAGGCTTTAATTACACTATTATTACAAACTAGTTAGCAAAATATTTGATTATTAATTGTTCGTTCGAATAGATTTTATGCCAGGCCAGGTTCAGCAATTTTATTTAAAATATCGTGGCATCCAGTTGTTATATGGAAGTTCCTGGAAACTTTCTACAGTTAGCAGAAAACTGAATTGTTAATAGTTTAAAGTCAGTTTTAAAGTTAACAGTGACCACTGTACCAGCTCATTGATCCATTCAGTTGTTAGGCATCTATTATTGATCACATGCTTGTCAAATGTGTTTTTATGAATTCACATGTTACTGCATGAAGGGTGTGCTCGATTACTATCTGAACTAACCAGGATTGCCAGTTTTCACTGAGTATTCTGGCTTCCTTCCCCATTTAAACACAAAAAACCCATTAAAATTGGATTATTATATACAAGTTAGACATCAGTTCAAGAGTTGCAGGGACCACTGCACCAGGTCATTGACTCATTAATTTTGGTTGTTGTCCAAGAAAGTCAACATTGTATCATTCATAACAATTTGTCTGGTGTGATGACAGATACAAATGTACCTGATAAAAGCATTGTTAATACAAAAAATAACAAACATATTCATCACAATTATGAGATGAGACTGTAAAGTCCCGTCTTGTTCCGAGACGGAGGTTTGTAATTCTCCTAATTGGTTTCGCAATTTCTAGGATAATTGATAGATGGAATATGATATTATTACATAATTATGGAACAGGAAGCAGAAATTGGGTATAATATTTCATTTGTAAATATCACAAAAGCCCCATCGCTGGATACAGATATCTATTTTACTATGATCTATTCAATTAATCTCGGAAACAAAAAGAAAAATATTGTACTTCTAAAGGAAATGTTGGGGTATTTAAGTCTAATAATTTTTAGACTGACGTGGGTACTGCAATCTATACTTATAATTGCTGTAAGTTGGAATCAAAGTGATTTTGAAATATCTATTTAGGACAACTGTCTTGACCTTTGACCTTTAAATTTTTTGGATGGTTGCACAAAGGTCAAACCCAGGTTATAGTATGGTGAAGTCGGGCGGGTGGATGGGCGGCGGGCTGGGAAAATAGGGTACCTAAATCAACTCCTACAGTTTTTTACCCTGATCTCTGAAACTTAAAAAAAAAGATTGCACATGTATTGAAGTTGTGCACCTGCTATTATGGAATTGTTCCAGGATTTTTTTTCCTAATTTTCCAGACATGGGAACTTAGTCATTTTTCAGAACATTTACAGACCTTACCTATTTTTGTAATCAACTCCTCTACAGTCTACAGTTTTCAACCAAGATCTCTGAAACTTCACAGAAAGATTGCACTGAGTGATGTATTGAAGTTGTGCACCTGCTATTATAAAATTGTTCCAGGATCTTTTTCCTAATTTTCCAGACATGGGAACTTAGTCATTTTTCCGAAAATTTGCAGAAGACCGTACCTATTTTGTGTAATTAACTCCTCTACAGTCTACAGTTTTCAATCCAGATCTCTGAAACTTCACAGAAAGATTGCAACATGTATTGAAGTTGTGCACCTGCTATTAGGGAATTATTCCAGGATTCTGTTCCTAATTTTCCTGACATGGAAACGTAGTCATTTTTCAGCCATTTTCAGAAAATTATACCTTGATCAACTTCTCCTACATTTTTTTGCACAGACCTAAAACTTTCTTCCAACAAATTGTAAATCATTTCCTATTTATGAAGGCTCTTGGATTTGCAACCCGGCCATTTGAGACCTTTGTGATTTTTTAACTTAGATTTCTTTGTTTATTTGATAGGTCATATTTGGGATCTTTAAACACCTGCAGTGTAAAGTGTGCCAGTCATTTGGTCTGGCCACTTTAAAACTTTGCCTAACACCTGCAGTGTAAAGTGTGCCAGTCATTTGGTCTGGCCACTTTAAAACTTTGCCTAGCTTAAGTAAAAGGACAAGGTAGGATAACCTACTGTCACTGGCCCCCTATTTTCGCTAAAAATGAAATGACTACAATCTGTAGATCATAATGTTTTTTCAAAGGTACATTATCCCTTCTTACAGAAAATCAATATAACTTTCTTTTCTTATCATGTAAAATTATTATATGCAACTTACTAAAATAGGCCAATTGTAGTGGACTGTGAAAATCGGTACGTTTTCGTGATTTCGAACACCATTTTAAATATGAGCGGACGCGTGTACCACGAAGATATTTGACTGTATTATTTGTTGCAAAAACAGTGTTTAATATTTAAAATATATTTGTGGTACATGCGTCCGCTCATATTAAAAAATTAATATTTTGTCCCCAAATTCGCCTGATTTTTGTATTGTTCAGCATAGTATGTAAGCCTACAACCGGACCGGACTTGCATTTCCGAATCTGCATATACATCCATTTATGCTGGTAATTGTTAAACATTGTTGACAAACTTAGATAGAAATGTGTAAAAAATCAATATAGGGATAAATTAAGTAAATATTTTAATATTTAACAATTTAAACGTTTAACAGTGATGAAACAGCTACATTTTGGTAATAAAATACATCTATCAGGCATTGATATAATTTCTATTCCAGATTGATTATTTAAGTCTCGAAAGATCGTGTCTTTCAAAGCGTAGCTTTTTTAATCATATTTAAAGAGGCAAATCTGTGAAAAAATTAAGTTGCAGACTTAATCGTCCGGAAATGGAATATTTAAAGAACGCAATTAGTTCACAGATTGAAATAAATAAAATTACCACAATAATATTTAGCGAATGTGGAAGATACGTATAATATGCGCGGAATCACCGGACTAACAAACATCAGAGAAAGTTAGAAGTAATCAGGGACAGTCTATACTAACTATATCTAGTATAGACTGTCCCTGAAGTAATGTAAAGAATTTTCGCTTTGTTTAACTGGTTTGAATACACACGCGTAAAAACAAAATGAAAAGACTGTTCCAGACATTGTTATTCATGAAAAAATCTTCAGAGATAACACCTTAATATGTCTAAATATATAGATGTTAAAGTTACACCTTTTTAAATTTTTTTTACGTAATAATTATAAATGGTATAAAAACTGGTGTAATCTATCATCAAATATATCACGTCAACAATTTGACGCATAAATAGGTCTTATTTTCGTAAGAAAACGTTTGTGCATATATGGCGTAATTGGTTAGCTCGCAGATATACGCATTATAGATCGCGAAACGCTGGTTCGAGTCCCGACCTTTTTCTTTTTTGTTGTTTTTTTTTAAGTCTACTTTCATTTGTCACATATTTAAGAAAGTTTGTATGATAAATGATAGTGAAGTGTCCAAAAATAGTATATTTTAAAGAACACAATTCGTACGTAAAGGTTGAAAAAATTATGTGTCTAAACTAATACCGAAAGTGGACGAAACGTATGACATGCGCGAAACACACGTTCCGACGAAGTAAACGTAAAGAATTTAAAAGAATTTAATTTTGTTTCGTTTGTATTCACTCGAACAACAAACTGATAAGACTGTTCTAGAAGTCATTTTTATTGAAGTAAAACATCTTCAGCGATCACATCTTGATATGTCTCAATAAATGTTAATTTACACCATTATTTTCTATACGCAATAATTAAAGATGTTATAAAAACTACTAATCTATTAACAAATATATAACGTCCGCATAATGACAGTGTCGTAGGCAGCAGAGGATTCTCGGACTAGGAGTACATGTGCAATAAGTGCACCCCTCTTGTTTACGGCCTTGTATGACGCATAAATAAGTTGCATTTGAATGAAAATGTCTGTGTTTATGTGGTGTTTTTGCTTAACCCGTAGCTTGTGAATATTATACACCGCGAATCGATGGTTCGAATCCCGATGGTCTATGTTTATTTTCTATTTTGCTTGCCTTTATTAACAGGAAACGTTTTAAACATATATTGGTGTAACAACATCGAATGTCAGCGCGAGCATATTCTTTAACATTGTAAAAGTCACCGTCGGAAACCCACGTCCGGTCGAGAACGCGACCGGATGTGGGTTTCCGACGATGTGTAAAAGTAGATAAGGGACCGGTCAATATTAACTGGGGGGTTGGGACCGGTGCATTTCAAATTATCGGGTGTAAAAAGGGCTATGTCCGATCTCCCTAAAATACAAAAAGTTGCCGTCCTACATCAGAAGTGTTATAAAAATGCGTGTCCTATCTAGTGAATAATTTTATGGTTACAATTCAGTATTTATGTTTGTTAAACAAGTTGTGCGATTACAGTATATTGGTTTTGAATTAAAACGTCAGAAAAAAATTAGTTTTTTCATTGATGATATTGTTATGAAAAAAAAATAGCTGTCCTATCAGTGCTGAAAATAACAAAATTTGGAGTCCCATATATATGCCAGCATAAAAAAGTATATGTGTCCTATTGCATTGTGCACCAAAAAATATTGACCGGTGCCTAAATAAATATCATAACATGTGATAAAATAATAATTTACATGATAACGAAGGATATTTGTGTCATAAATGAAAACAAATTTATTTTTTATTTTCTACTTTATACTATAAAATTATTTGCCCGTTAAGTTAAACGTTAGTATTTTTTTACTCGTGCTTGTTTTTTTTTTTTTGGCAGTTAACATCAAGGAAACCACGTGAGATAATCTTTTATGGATAGCATAAACTATCGTAATACATATGTGAATATTTAATACTTTTTAATTAAACACTACGCTTTGGATCTATATAATTTTCTCCTAACCATGCAAAAAAGATACAATAATTTCAGTACTTCAAGTTAATTATGTTTTGAATGTTGACCGATTTTTCGCGGATTTGGACACAATGTTACCTTGAACATAGTGCAATCCGATTTAGATTTTCGAGCTTCAGCAGGCCAGTGGTACGTTATCCCGCCAGAGAAATGGGTATCATAGTATCATAGAAACTGTCACAAATCGAAGTCCAAGAAACCGGCAAACTACAGAACCAACAACCAAAAATGTAGTAATTACAGCAATGGCCCTGACTTGGTACAGGCATTTCAAAAGAAATGATGGGTTAAACCAGGTTTTATGCATGCCCAATCTCCCGCTTCAGGAATAGTAATATACAAATGTAAAGTTTTAAATATCAATTTCACAGTTAGGGGACTACGTTAAAATTTTTTGAGTTCTGTCAGTTTTTCAGTAACCACGCATTGTAACATGACACTATTTGTTATATAGTTTGCTGACAAATAGTACATGCAAGTTTGGTAGGTGTCACCTGACCTTGACAAGAATTCATATCACTAAGCTAATGTTTGTGGATAAGGTTACTTCTGTTGTAACTCTGCATGGTAGGATGAATGAGTGGCATGGCATATAGGTTCCTGTTGAATAGTACAAGTTTCGCCTGACCATGATCTTCCATTTCATGGTCCAGTGAATACGTTAAAAATTTTTGGTCAGTGAAACTATGCATAGTGTAATGACAATAATTGGAATTTAGGTTCCTGTTGAATAATATATGACAGGTGTCTTCTGACATTGACCACGGTCCAGTGACTATGTTAAAGTTTTTGGATTATGTCAGTTCCGCTGTAACTATGCATGGTAGGACATCTAAACAGAATTTAAGCGCACCTTTGAAATGGATCTATATCTCTTCCTCAAAGTAATTATGTTTGGGATTTAATACAAATTAGATTTGGGACCTCGGTGGCCGAGTGGTCAAGGTAGTTCGTCTGCTATTGATCACGTGGTCTGTCAACATCGAGATTGCAGGTTCGATTCTCACTGCAGGCAGGGTGCACTCGACTCCAATCTTAATTGACAAGGATTGCCAGTTTTCCTACCGCAGGTCGGGGGGTTTTCTCCGGGTACTCCGGCTTCCTCCCCCAATAAAAACTGGATGCCATGATATAGCTGAAAAATTGCTGAAAGTGGCGTTAAACACCATCAAACAAACAAACAAAACAAACAAATTAGATTTAAATATTGGTTTTTGCAAAAATAGATATTTTGTTCGCTATTATATAATTGTTTAACAGTTTGTCTTACTAAGGTCACACAAAAATAATTTGTTTGACTTGATGGGATGCAGAACACCATCCTACGTTTTATTCTGGAAATCTCAGAATAGATATTGCACTGCTGGTAAAATTAACATTAATATCTTTCATTATTAACTCATAATTTCAATAAAATTATTAAATACTACGACAGACTTATAACCTTAATATCAAATCTCCTCATTAATTGTTTAAACACAAAGTTTTTGATATAATGAGTTCGGTATAGGCAAACATAATGAAAATTCAATCTTAACAAGGCAGGTAAATCTGACAAATCTATATTTTTACTACTTGTTTAACAGTTTTTTATCAACAGAAAAAAACTTTTAACCCAGACAGCCCTTATTTAAAATCACCTTCTGCCTGTATCTTCTATCAATTTGTATATTGTGATAAAACTTGACGAAATAGTGATTACCAAGTTTTGGTTTAAAAGCTTGTAATTCTCAAAAGCAAAGATTTTTGCATGAGAAAACCATTCTTTTTGCGAGATAAAGTTTTTCTATATTTTTTTAAACTAGAACTTGCTTGTAACAGGTATCTATACATCTTGTGTTAACATTTGGTGAATATTTGATGAGCAGATCAGAAGTTAATTTACTGAAACCATCTTCAAATTAAAGCTGAATTGAAAATAGCCTATAGATTTTCCAAGCATGGAAGCACGTGAAGTGTATCGCGCATGCGCATGATAGCACCAAAATAAGACCATATTTTTAATGCTATGTCTGTATGCTCAAATTACTGCAAAGATGAGTTATTTTCAAGAGGGGGCCAAAAATGGCCCTTACCCTACCTTGTCCTTTGCCAGCTAGATCCCAGAAGTAAACAGTGTTCATCATCATACCAGTCTGTTAAGATAGATTTGTGTTCATTGATATATTTCTCAGTTCATTATTATTTAGAATGAATATAAGAATAGTAGGTTCATACTCATATTTTTTGGAAAGAGAAGGTAATCGTCTATGAGTTTGTTGTCTTTTCTGGAGTGGAGCAGAAAAAACTACAACTGAACTAATTTACCTGAAATGACATTTTTTATTTTTAAGGCATAACACAGGAAGAAATTGACGAGAAAAGATTGATTCCTGAAAGAAACATGTTGGATGATGTCACACGACTGGCCAGGTCTGGTGGGCCTCTGGATGAAAGGGGATCTGATGGTGCTACATTAGTAAGTCTATTTGTTAGTTTCCATGAAATTCAGTTGGCCATTAACACAAAATAAATATAAAAAATACATTTAGGAGCTGAAGTCCTAACAAATGATATAGAAACATATTTATGAGGATGAGAAATTAGGTTGTTTGTTATATCTCCACTCGACAATTGATTTCAATTAAAATTTAGGATATTGAGTCTTATTACAGTGGATCAGATGCCTATTGATTTTTGGAGAATTCTTTTAAATTTCAAGGTCACAGCTGCCAAAAAAAAGTTAGAAACATTTACAAAAACATATTTCCAGACAACATGTCAAAAATTGTGCATTTGATTTAATGAATATTTCTGATATAATTACATATCGGGCGAGTGAGAAGACTATTGATGTTGGATGAATTCCATCAAAGGTCAAGGTCACAGGTCAACAAAAAGTGTTAAAAATTTGTACAAAAAAAATGTAAAATATTTGAGCAGGGTATCAGTGATCACAAAATCAACTTGTTCCTGTTGTTTTTTTCGGACTAAAAAGGGAATGTAATGTATTTTATGGTTGAGAGTTTGCAAAAGGGAGCACAGTTAAAATTTACCTATAGTCCATGCACATTTCACAATTATCATGAGGTGATGAAATATGTTGATATTGGAAAAGATTGCCTGAGTTTCCTCTTAATATAGCAAAATGAAATCAGTCTCCTTTTCCATAAGATTGATTGATTGATGTTTAACGTCCAGCTAGCAATATTTCAGCTATAATACAGGACATCATTTCCATAAGAAAAAATCTTGAACATATTATTTGCTTTCTAGAAATGAACTTGGGGAAGAACAAAAATGCCCCCGTTTTTGTCATTATGTTTGGGAAATTATTGTTATGGGAATATTGAACTTTAAATCTTTTAGACAGAACCAACTACTTAATGTGAAAACTTGACTCTCATGTACATGTGTACTTAGTACAAATATGTCCATTGAACCAAGAAAAAAATCTTTGAGCATGAAATGATGCCCCTTTGAGAATTTGACACATATTCTAAAAATAGAAGAGGTCAATAGCATCACAAGACACTATTTCTCAATGCAAACATCTTATTGATTATAAAAAACGAGACAAATATTAGAAAGGGAATGAATTCTTATGGTAATGAATGACTGTAATTATTTCCTTAAACAACTTTATTTAGAGACTGTCTCAGTTGTCCCAGCAGCAGACGTTCAATCTTTCAGTGCAAATTTGTTTAACTAGTCAGATAGTCTTATTTAACATGCTACTTTCAACAACGCAAGCTGGCAAAAACAGCTAATAGATTTGCAAACATGCTGTTAAATGGAAATTTAACAGACAAAAATCAATTACAAGTATTCAGTGAATAATAACTAATAAAAAAAAATATGATAATTAGCTTTGGAAATCAAAATAATTTAAGAAAGCTCCCTGGTCAGTTTTAGAAAAAACTAGTTTGAACTGGTTCTTAGAGTTTGTAAGGACTTTAATCTCTGATACATGAACAATATTAAGTCTTTTGAGATATAGGCCAATTTGGTTAGAAACTGGATCTGTGGAGTTTTCATAGGTGTGGAATGAAAACGATATGTCTGTCAAAAGCCATGATAAAATATCAAGTAAATGCACAATTATACCTCGGCAAACTTGTTTAGCGGGGTATATAGGAATCACCCTGTCTTGTCTGTCGGTCGGTCGGTCCGTCCGTCCTTCCGTCCATCCACATCCCTTGTTAGCGCTTCTCCTAAACCGCTTCACATACTTTTATGAAACTTTACATGGAGGAAGTACATCATATGTAGATGTGCATGAAGAATTTTCACATCATATGTAGATGTGCATGAAGAATTTTCGTCGCTGTCAGATATTAATCAGGGGAGATAATTCGACTTAAACTTTTTATATATAGTATTCAGTGGGAGACCTTGTAAACGCAACTCCTCCTAAACCGCTTGATGAAATTGAATGAAACTTAGCATAGAGGAAGTACATTATATGGAGATGTGCATAAAGGATTTTCATTGACCTCAGATATCATAAAGGAGAGATATTTTGACTTGAAAGCGTAGCGGGGGGTATCGCTTTGTGAGGGTGCTCACAGTCTGCACTTGTTAGTTTTCTTTTTAAATATGAAATGAAATTTTAAATAGAAAATTGTAGGTTCTTCGATACAAAATGTTATTTTTGCAATGGACATAATACCAGAGGACTTCTGACAAATATATCAAAATCACCATCAGCAGACGTTCTAAAATAAAACAGATACAGTTAGAGCTAAATATTTATGAAAGGCTGTCCATATTTCAAACAACAAATGTAAAAATATACACACTGTAAATATTGAAAATAAAACAAGATTAAACAGAATTATTCAATAAAACACCTGTTTTTATCTTAGTAAGTACACACTGAACACCTTTCATGGTGCAAAAGGTGCCTTCCTGGCTAAGATATATAGACAATTTACTAATGATCACTAATGTGTCAAAACTTGCATTGAGAGATTCAATTGAAGCAAAGCAAGCTCAACTCAAATTTTAAATTAATTGACAAGGATGGCCAAATTTATTGCCAAAGATCAGGGGTTCCAACTAGGTACTGCCTCCATGCATATTGCTGCCCATCTTCCCCATCCCCCTTCAATCGAAAAACAAAAAACAAACTTCACAATGATGTTGCTGAAAGTGATGGCTAACTCCATTAAAACTAATGAACAAACATACTAATGTTAACGAAACCAGTTCAAGTTGGGTCTGTTTTTAACTGGACTATCAATGTCACAGTCGTACAATGTTTATATTTCACATGTATTAAAAAACATTGTACTTTTTTTTTTCTATTTTTAGCTCCACATAGCGGCAGCTAATGGTTACATGCAAGTCGCAGAGTTTTTACTGGATAATCATGTCTCTGTTGACAAGCGAGACGCAGACTCATGGCAGCCCATTCACGCAGCAGCTTTTTGGTGCCAGGTTAGCTTATTATTTTGATTTTCGTAACTTTTTTGTTCAACACATGCTGGATTTTATAACTTGCTGGTTTCTTCATATACATGTATACAGAATTTTGAAGGTCATGGGTCACCAATATGTACCACAAACAATACTATATACCATTATATTACTGAAGAATTGCCATTATTGCATAGTTTCAGATTTCTTTGTTTTTTTCACAATTATCAGTAGTGTTTTTACATAAAACATTGTGAGTGCTGACCTCACAATAGATTTCCTATTAATCTGGCAACACTTACGGTAGATTTTAAAATTTTGACTTATGTGACGACATCAGATGAACCTGAAAACATAGTACTTTAGCTTTGTAATTTTTTGAAAAATTGTCCTAATGGCGGCAGGTAACTAACGAAACTAGTTGACCAATAAAAATTTTAAACTTAAGCATCCTACAAAGCGTTGTTGTCACTCTTCTACAAGTTATGACTTTTTGTGAAATGGACTCGAGATCCTGACTTGGCATTACAGTCTACTATTTCCAGTCAGATAATTGAATCCTCCTCCAACATTTAGTCCATAATTACAGATTCCTTAAAATTTTTCATGTTTTAACTCAATTTTATCCTCATCTTAACTTTCAGTTTATAATTTTAAATACCTTAAAAAATAATTACGGTGACAATCACTCGTAAACATTTTAATTTTGATTAGAAATGTTTTTGTAACTTATAAAATTACGAAAATGGATTGTACTTAAGTTTAAGGAAGAATCTTTTCCTGTTTTTTGTGTTGATTATTTCTGTCTTTGAAAAATACATGAAAATGATGTGCCTGCAGGTTTATAATACTGATTGATAATGATTTTGATCAGAGGGGCTTAAAGTAATTAATCTGAAACACACGTCATTAATTGGATTCAGTTTCGCCTTGCAAGGCTTTAAATTGAAATATATACATACAAGGTAGGTCGTATATTTCATTAACAGCATAGAGGCGTCATTGAAGAATGAAATGAAACGTTGGCATCAAGCATATCCATTTCTTTGGAATTGACACGAAACTTGGACAAGCAAATTGTTACTTGTCAATTCCCATTATGTGGCCAAGAAGATATGATTAGTTGGGGTCAGTATATAACCAAGACAATTGTTTAATAGAATCATCAAAATGACTGTTTTCTTAGAATCGAAAATAATTCATTGTAATTTAGTGAACTAGAAAACTCATCAATCCTCTATTCTTCAGCCCAAGTAATTAAATGGGGACAGGATGTCAATCGTTACATCCTTATGCTTAACATATACTTGAGTACTTCATCAGAAGTAGGGACTTCCAGATTTGACAGCAGCAAACAATATTTACTTATACAATAGTTTTGTAAATTGAGGGCATTTTCCTGTATTAATGTCACATGAGGTACACTGCTTGCTGGATTTGACGTTAAACAACAAATCAGTCAATCTATTTTGTTAACAACATGATCTATATGTAATAATGTTTACTTCCTCTTACAAAATTGAAGTAGTGACTGAAGCCTTGTTGACAGTGATCTGAAGAGTGCTTGATTCTATACATCAAGACATGAGATTACTTAAGAACAACATGAAATTGATTTTTCAGTAAAGTTACGACATGTCTCTCTAATAGCAATGATGAAGATAGTCATGCATACAGCTGCAATATGATATTGTCTGTTTCTTTTAATTTAATAGGATAATTTGAGATGCTGACTGATTAATGATTTAATATACTTTGGCTTTTTTGCAGCAAGATGTTTTGGAACTGTTGGTCAAAAATGGTGCTGATATTGATGCCAAAACAAGAAATGGAGAAACAGCATTTGGTATATATGCTATCAAAATAAAGTCCATATTTGTTCAAACACTATTCAAAAATGTTATTTTTAATTGTGCATCATGTTAAAAAGTTAACAGCTTTGCCAAATATTTCATTGGTTCTTGCCTGCTCTCAATTTAAATGAAGGGGCCTCGGTGGCCGAGTGGTTATGGTTGTTCGTCTACTATTGATCACGTGGTCTGTAAACACTGAGGTTGTGATTTCATTTCTCCCTGCTGGCAGGGTGTACCTAAGGATTGTCAGTGTACCTGACTCCAATCTTAATTGATAAGGATTGTCAGTTTTCCTACCAAAGGTGGGGGGTGGGGGGGTTTCTCTGGGTACTCTTAAACTTCCTAACCCAATAAAAACTCGACACCATGATATAGCTGAAAAACTGCTGAAAATGTTGTTACACATGGATTCAAACAGTCTAGCATAGAATGTTAATTTATCTGAAAAAATTATTAATCAAATTAGTTTTTGAATAAATGGTAGAGAACACTGCTAAGTTAGCACTATCAAAACTATGAGACATGACTTGTTCCGGTAAGAACCAGTTACTTTTATTATTGTTTGAACTTTTGTCAAAATGTCACAATACATGATGTCTGAAAACCAGCTTTCGTAGTCAATTGACACATGGGCCAGACTGGCCTGAAAGCACTCTTTCTCTCTCTCTCTCTCTCTCTCTGCAGGCAGGGATGCACTCAACACCAATCTTAATTGACAAAGATTGCCAGTTTTTTTTACCAAAGGTCAGTGGATAATCTGGCTCCCCCCCCCCCCCCAAATAAACAGTAGAATCCATGATATAGCTGAAAAATTGCTGAAAGTGGCATAAAACATTTAAACAAACATTTTTCCTAAGCTACATACTGCCACTGATAAAGTCAGTAACAATGTAGTGGCATTTATCATAGAATTTATTGGGTCAATAGGCAAATTACAGATAGTCAGTAACAGAGCTGCCAACCCAACAAGATGAAAAATATTAAGGCAAGGGGTCAACCGCTGGAGCTTTTTTGTGAATGGATCGTTTTTCTGACATTTTGGCTCCTTAATAAAGCGTCAAAAAAATCGTGATCGATTTACCTTTTTTTCAAACGCTACAATGATTATGATTCGATTTTTTGAATATTCCAACCAATGACGGTTACCACTATGAAAAAATCCGGTAGTTTTTTTTTACAACTAAAAATGGAAAATCCTAGGTTTTTCTTTAACATTTGTAAGGTGTATTTTTTAAGCCAAAATCGTAACACTTACGCTAAAATAGTAAGGGTTGGCAGCTCTGCAGTAACAGCATACTAGCATTTATGACCAGAGTTGTTGGGTCAGTAGGTCAGTTACTAATCAAAGGAATATAGGACATTTTGTTTTTAAGACTTTTCTCAAGGCTTAACATATCAGGTTCCAGCCCATGGGATCTGTATAAAAAAACGCAATGTGTTTTCATGGACAGATTGACTGAATACACGTGTATGTATATTTCTCAAATTCATCACAATCAGTTCACTATTAAATTATCTGTTTTGTGTAGATTATGTTGCATAAATAAACAATCTAGCCCATATAGGATAGTTTGCTGCTGGTACGTGTAATATTTTTTAAATATCAGGTCAATAAATCTATTGAGGATTTTTTAAATCTAGCTTCAGTTCAATTGTAATGTAATACTTATATCAATGAGATGCATGGAAAATTGTTTGTCAATATGGTAGCAGAAATGAATTCTATGAATTCTATTATACAGTTACTGATTTTGAAATAGGCCACTATTGGGATTTCTCAACCAGAGAAAATGTAATATTACATGAATAGAATTTCGCATGTTTTTGATTGGGCTAAAAACTACTTTTAAGTCATGTTAAATTGCAACAGGCAGTCAAGATGAATCCAATAAAACAAGTTTTCTGATCAGATTCATGCACGCATTTGTTACACAAAAATCTCGTCAAAAACAATGGACACATAGCGGCTCGTGAATATTTCTCTGGTTGCTGGTAGTGACCTAGTCTGTAATTGAATAATATTCACGAAGCCACTTGCCAGGTGAAAATACATTTTTGAGAGTTGAAAAACATTGGTAATGACTGCAGATAAAAGTCAATAACTGTTTTATTATATGAATGAAACTAACAAATCCTGGTCTACTGTAGCACTTGTATTAGCAGCAGATCCATCCCTTGTTGTTGACAAGATTTTTTTTGTTACAAACTCGTACATGAATCAAATTGGAAAAAAAGGTTTCTATTGGACTCTGCATGACCTCTTTTGCAGCAAACAAAAACGCCCATATTTTGATGCAATTTTAATACTGTTGTGATTAAACATGATCCAGAAAAAGCAAATGAACATTTATATTCACCATTTGTACAAAATAAAGATGCCATATACGAGTGGACACTGGTGGGCTAGTGGAAAAGTGAAATCCATGTGAGGTGTACTGTACCTTTAACATTGTACGACACCAGACAGTATTCATATGGATATTTTCTGTTGGTGATTTCAGATTTATGCGAGGACCCAGAAATGAAACAGAAGATTTTAGATTTAAAAGATGAATTAGAAAATAAAAGGGCCAGTCATTCCTCAGGAAGCACACGACGACCGAAGCATCACACGTCTCGGTCGTAAGTATCAATCAGTAAATGAGTTACGACACAAAGCATTGCCTCTGCCTGATTTTTTTTATAGTTTTATTTAGACATTTCAATTTTGTAGAAGTTTTATGAAATAGATACATGTATACTAGTTGTGTGTCTGTTTTGTCGTTTTGTGTTTGTGATGTGTGAAATTTTTACATACATGTTTTTTTTACACTTTTTTGTGACGATCTGTCTGAAATTATATGAATTATATGTTACAAAAAGTTAAAAAAAATACATTTTTTAATGGCGTTAGGGAATACAAAAAACTTTCTTTTTTATCTGTACCAAGTGATCCAGATGTATTCAGGGAGACTTAATTTTGTCTTTTTTGGGAGCGTAATCAAGACAGGAACATAGGCCATTGTCATGTTTGCTTTCTTGCAGTTTATTAAAATATATATAAGAATAGCATTTTGCTATCTACATATATATGCAATTAAATGATTTATAGTTTTGCAGAATATTTATTAATGCTCAGTGTACTGCATTGCATGAAATACTGTTTTGCTGATATAAACCTCAGATTTAATCAGAAAAGCTTACTTAGTGAAGCATGAAATTATATATTTTATTGAAATTCTAGTTACAATAAATTCTGTATTCTTTTTCAGAGTGAATTGTTTTATGGTTTCAATTAAAAAAGAAAGTAATTTCTATTTTTTAATTATGAAATTTGTTTCATGTATCCAAACATCCATTTAAAATTGTGTATCCAGAATTGGTAATTTTGAACAAAAACTACAAACTAAAAATTGTCTGGTGAAAGTTAAGAGTTTGTATTGGGAAAAAAAAATGCACACCATGATATTGCCGAAAAAAATACTGACTGTAGGGTTAAACACCATGAAAACAAACAATATTTATTGCTTATTCTCTTGAAATCAATATTACAGTCGTTTAAATTATCGAATCTTACTGTGGGTATGGTGCACTCCCCCACCCCCTCAATAAAAACTAGATGCCATGACATTGCTGAAAATTGTGTTAACTCTATACAGCAAACAAACTAAAAAAATCCTCTTTGGATTAACTTTACTAAAATCGCATAACCTTTGATCTTAATTAGTCAATTAATTCCTTATTTAGTTATGAGAGTCATCTTAATTACGTGAAGATAAATTTCATTGAATGTTGTGTCTCCTGTATTTAATTGATTTCATGCTAAGTTGAAAACAAAATAACAGACCTAAAATTTTCTATTATATTTCATTGTCTCTATTAAAAAACATTCTTCATATTAACTTCACTTAAATGATCATTACTAAACTAGATTAATTTTCTATCTGGTGATGAGGTACTTTTCGATCAAGTTAATATTTGTTGAATGTTTGTATTGTGTCCATAGTATATACATGTTTTCATGCTCGTCGCTTTCTCCATCATCATATGTGTTATGTTTTAGGAGTGGGTCTTCAAAGTGAGTATAGTGTCCTGGCTTATTTAATGTTGTTAAACCATGAAATTCACCAAACTACACCTTTCAGACTATTTTGCATAATTCTATTTTTAGAATCTTGTATTTCTTTTCATAATCACTGCTGTTAACAATATAATTTTGTATTGCTTTGTGTATTGATAACATTTTTCATATGCTTACTAATAGCCAACGATAAACAGCTTAGAACTTACTAAGGAACAATTGTTGGCAGAATTCGATTTGATGAAGATATACCACCTGCATTTTTGTGTTTTCAAAGGCTGCAAAGCACTAGTAAATCTACATGTTAACATTTTTTCATATAAGAATTCCAGCTTGTACAGTGCACACAGGTTGTTCATATGTTCTTAGTGGATATACATCTGTAAGGTCAATATCATGTCATATCGACTTCATGACATGATTTTTTTCTGTCTTTTTCCAACTGAGAATTTATTGTCATTGTTTCCTTAGTTTAAAGTAATTTCCATGCCATTTTCACTCTTTTTGTACAGTCTACAAAAATCTTGTCTGTATTATACAATCTATTTACCGGCTATAAGGACAATAGAGAGTTTATTGCCTCTGGAGACAACAAAATTTTCCAGGCAAATGCAAAAAAGAAGTAAAGATTGTTATGTCTTTATATTATATCACAAGACAATAAATGCTGATTTTTTAAGTAATAACAAACGTCAGGAATTATGGGATGTCTATGTACATGACTGCATTTATAAATAGGATAATAGGAAGTACCAAATAATTTAAACGCTCAGAAAAACTGTTGTAAGTGAATGATTATAATAGAAACAAAATAGTCCTGTCATGTCTACTTATATAAAGATATGTAGAAAGTTAATTAATGAATTATACATGGACTGAAAATCAGAATAACAGACAACTTAAAGTAAAGAAGACACAAGCTCATTTCAGTTGAGCAGTGACACCTTGTGGTCCTAAGTTTATTATTTACGACACTTTTTTTCTGATTCAGTTAACACCAGTTTTCAGACTAGAACCTTATGTACCTTTGATAATTCATTTCTGCATTATAGTTGATAGTACAAGAAATGTTATTATCAATTTGTGCAAGGCAATTGAGTAAAAAATTCTCATCATAACCTTATCAGGATTTTCCTGTGTTATCTCCCCTTTCCACAATCTATGTGCACAGTGATACATTAATAAAATTCTGATTCTATTGTGTGCACTATCATGTGTTCAGTAAATCTTAAGTTTTCCAAATGATAAAGTTAGTCAGAATTTTTTTTATTAAAACACAAAGATAGATTGATCTTAGTTATCTGAAATTATTATTTTAAAAATCACTGAAACTCTTAAAACTATGTATTCTAGTATTACTAGAGTGCAACTTGTTGTTCCTTGACATAACGGCAAAAAAACTTAAAACTGTGTATAGTGTAGTAGTTTTTGAGTGCACCCTGTTGTATTATTGAAACATCAGCATAGATGTGTGTTGTATCCTAATTTATGTCACCTGATAGGAACAGATTATTTGTTCACATTACCCCCTAACATACTTGCAAGGCATGGTGCACTCAACTCCAATCATGACTAGGATTGACAGTTTTCCTACTACAGGTCAGAGGTTTTCTGCAGGTACTCCGCACTCTTCCCCCAATAAAGACGCGGGACAAAAATAAAAGTTAACATGTTACTAATGAAGTTTTCCCCAGGTACCAGTTCCAGGTACCAGTTGTTGGTAGTGGATTTGTGTCATATGTATGAACAATCTTTTTTGCATTCAGTTTTCTACACTCTACTTTGAAAATGTTCACGTGATAATTTGTTTTGCAACTCTTGTGTATTAACCTAAAATGTTTCAGATGACCAGAATTATGACATGGCAACATCTACTTGCTAATATTAGTTAGTATTCTGTGTTTATAAATATTCTAGGATTCAAAAATGTTGGGTTTTTTTAAATCTTGCAGTAAAATATGGTAAGATGAGGCTTTTTATAGGACAACCACTTTTAAGTGATTTTATTTACTTTTTTAAAATATTAAAATTTCTCAGGCAAAAAATTGAGATATACCAACAACTGAGTTTAAAAACAGACTACGACCATATAAATGTATTCTTAGTTATATATTTGTATTATTCTTTCTAACATGTTGCTGTCTATATTGTATTTATTTACTTTCCATTTACTTATATCTGTGATTACATCTGGCTTGACTCCATGTAAATTTTATTGTTTTGTTTGAAAATATTTAGTTATTTAATCAAACTTTATTTGTTTATCTTTACTTGTAATTAAAGTTAAGTACACAGACAGCAGACTCGTTTTAATAGCATCACATGCATAGCAGTTCTGCTGTTTATTGAACCTTTGACTTAAATGAGATCACAGAACGTTTAAAGCTTGGCACTGGTTTTCAAAAACATGCTGTTTTTGAAATAACTTTAAAAGCTTTCTAATAAAAAATAATAAAACTTTTAATAGTTTTGAGAAAAGCAAAACACAAACTTATAAGCATAAGTCATGCAGAAATTAAAAGTTATTTTGGATAATTTTTATCAGTTATTATGATAAACGTTAAAACTTATTGAAATACATATCTTCAATTTATCAAAATATAATTACATAAGTAAGAAACATAATTGTTTTCCTGACTTATCTGATAATAGAACAAATAATAGTGTTATTGTATATATAAAACAAGATATTAGAAATATTAAATTTATAAGAATCACATTTTGAAGTTTTTCTATTACACAGATTGGTAGCATGTTGTACATCAGTCATTTTAGATATGTAAATTTAACCAAAATGTATACAATATATACATGGAGTAAAATAGCAATTCAAGCAGACTCACATTTTTACTAAAAATTGGACATTGTTAGAACATAGCTTTTCATATTCTAATAATTTGGGACTGGTTCAGTTTATTCAAGATATCTTGATTAAGGCATATGTAAAAGTCTTCTTACAACTATGCAAGATTTTTATGTGAAAGAATTTTGTTTAGTTGTTGAACAGATAATTTGATGTCGAAAAATGCAAAGTTATATACTTTTTCAGAAATTTTAAAAGCATATTAAAGGGAGGTAATGCAATTGTAATTATAAGTTTCCTATAGGTTGCTAATTATCTCCCTTTTTTGTTATTAAAAAGTCTTTTTTGCTTCCTTTTTTATATTCTGATATAATAAATATTAATCATTAATCAATTATATTTCTTGGATGCAAATGATAAAAAAGTTTTATATTTAATTCCATACAGTGCAAATTTATGTTTTGACAATTTTGTGCTTAAACCTTTTTTTTTAAGTTTTGTAAATATCATTAAAATCATATTTTTGTAGTTACTATATAAAAAAAAATGAAAAGCCATTTTCAACAGTGTAACTAACATGTATTCAGCTCCTCAGTTATCATATTATGTCTTATAATTTTTTCAGCGTAGGAATAAGTAGTTCGGGTACCCTGTATAGCTCCAATAGTTCGTTGAATGAGACTAGAACTCATCACAGGTGAAGCCATCTATCATATAACCTACATCTAACAGTGGCTAGTGACTAAAAATAGATATGATGTCATATTGTCATGTGCAAATCGTTTGTTGTTCGATAAGTGTTGTCATATCTGTGTTTGAGCACAGTGATTGGTTAAAAACTTGGATTTTTAACATATTTGTTTGGTGACATTAATATTTAATATCCATACTTTTCAAAAAATTGTTTTGTATTCACCTTTAAGAAAACTGAAACATTGAAAACACAGAAAAAGGTTTTCTTGCTAATGATGCCCTCTTTATTTTCATGTACTTTATCTGGTAGTAGTAATGAGATGGGAGTTTAAAGTTGATAAAATCTTTTCTCTTCAAAATATCAACCAAACAACATTTTATTTTAATTTCGGTATCAGAGAGGTAATTTCAAGACTTTATATTTAATGACTCCAGAATATTAAAGTTTAAACAGGGAACATTTTATGGGTATTTAGATCTTTATGCATTGTACAATCGGGTGATCTGGTATTCTTCACTCCACCAATAAAAATTGAAGACATGTTATAGCTGAAAATTGCTACAAGGGGCATTAAACCCAATGCAATTATTCTTGTGGAAGTGATTTGCTAGAACTTCATAAGGAGAGACAAACCATGTATTTCATGAGGACTAGTTGTCAAAGGTCAAGGTTTTTGTCGTCTTGTGCTCCAAAGTCATTTTGGTCAATGATCCGTTTTGTACAACAAAAAACAAAATCTTGCCTCTGCTAAATAATTTAATGACATAATCAATAAGTCGCAGGTAAAAAATTTCCTCTATCATGGAAACCCTTTTAATATATCAGATTTGGATTTGCACATGACTTGTTGACAGAGAGATGCATGTCAACTATGGAAACCTGCCCATGTTATATTTTGAGGTGACAAATCCTGTTTTTTTTGTATAATAGTTTAGCTAAAAAGGAATGCTTTTTGTAATGCGGATGGTTTAATATACATTTTCCGTAGTATAGTGTATATCTTGGAGAGTTCCATGAGGCAGCTGGGTATACTTTATTATACATTATAGGTGTTTTTCTGATAAAATTGTGTCTGATACCGAAGCACATTTTAAAATTCTTTGGCGTTGTTACCATGGAAACAAATTTGTCTGATACTCAAAATGTTTAGACACAGTTGACTGAATATAAAAAAGACTTGAGGCAAAATCCCATATTAAACGTTTTTTTCACTAGAAATCTGTTGTCGTAGGTTAAGCATGCATATTTACTGCATTGAAATGCTACCTTAATACTTGTAACTTTGTTGCACTAATATAGAAAAGGGGAGGTAATTATTATTCTAACACTTGAACTGCATGTACTGCATGAAATTTTGCATGATTATTTAACAAATAAATTTCTCTTTTATTTTGATGAATGCTGTTAATAGATTAATAATTGTTTGAATTGAATGGAAAATTGAAAGTTTAATATTGTATTTTGCAGTTTTGCTGACTAAAATGCTTGTTAACTGATGCATTGAATTTTCAGTTCAGAAGAAAATAGTTTTTACACATTGCTCTATAACTATTCATTGTATTATTTCAGTTTACATTGCATTCAAGATCATTAAGCATAAATCGTGTTGTGCTTTTGCTTTTTAAAGCAGATCTTTCTGCTCATTTTTAAGAATTTTCATGGTTGTTTCATAAACATCTCAGGATTATATATAAAAAGACTACTTTGATGACAACCATATCTGAGAAATCAAGCATTTCCTGGGGAGGTGGGGTCTAGGATCTGTTTACAAGTGCAAAATTGTGCATGTTTTCTTTGGAATGAAAAAAAATGTTTGTAGCCCCTTCTCTCTAAGCTAGTAAGTAAAATGGTTTTTTACTTTCTGAAATAAAATAGTCCCAAATTATTATAGAATTGAGGAAACAAACTAATTTCTTTATTATTGTATTTTTATTTAACTCAATGTGTTTCAATTTTCCTAAAATGTCATTAGTTTGATTAGAGATTTGTTCCCTTGTGAAAAAAAGAACAAATTGAAATTGAAAGGATTTATTGATCTTTGTATCTTGAGATTGCTGCATAGTGTTTTTTATTTTATGAATGAATGTAAATATAGAGTAATCCCTATCAGTTAGGGCTAATGTCCATTTCCTTGTTGATTTCAGACATTCTGCGGACCACTCCCATAGGTATCCCTTTGTTTGTGTGTTGTTGGAATGCCATACATGTTATTCTATATTCTTAGATGTTTGCATTTTTCATTATTTTTTACTTTTCAATAGTCAGCTTGTTAATATTTTACCTAATATTTCATCATATGCATAGTACTATCTATCCATTAACATACTCTGAGAACGGTTTTGATTAGAGTGTAAAAAGGTTAATTTGTTTACACCAACATTCTGTTTGTTTTTCTCATGAAATTCTAAATTGTAAAAATAAAATAAAAATTTTTAGTGTTTAAGTTTTGTGGTTCTTACAAAAAAACAGCTGGCAGTATAATAACATCTTAATTACTATTACCTTTACATATTGGTATGCTGGATATATTTAGGTCTTTTTATAATAACATTAAAATTTAAAATTTTATTTTCACTTTCATTTTTTCATTTATGGATCATTATCATACTTTAATTATATTGAGTTATTAAAAAAAACCACTACAATGACATAGATTATTATTAGTTTTCAAAAGTGTAATTCTTTCATGTTATCTTGGAAGAGAAATGAAATTATTTTCACCCCAGTAAATGAATTGCCAATAAGAGGAAGGGTATAAGTTTGTTAAAGTAGGTTTAGGCTCCATTGCTGAGTTCTGTAGGGTCATATAATATTGATCATCTGCCTGTCAACACAGAGGTTGTCTGTCTGTCAGAGGCATGGGTGTGCTAAATTTTAAACCTTAATCGAAAATGATTAAATGTTTACCAGTTATACTGGCCAACGTAGGATTTCTTTGGGTCTTTTTCAGCTTCTTCTGCCAATAAACTGGATGCCATAATATAGCTGAAATAAATAGAGATCTTAACTCATGGTTAATTAAATTTTTACAACACAATCCTATTAGGTTTTCTTTATTTTCAAAGATTTTTACATTTAAATATTAGTGTTGTTTTTTTAATTCTACTTATTTTAATCATTTTATGAAAGTTGATTTTCTAAGTGAAAACATTAACTTGAAAATTCAATAGCAAACTCTATCATGTTGAGGAAACATTGTCAGTTTGTTACAAAATAGGAAACCAAAATAATTTAGCAAGTTGTATAGGGGAGACAACTCAATTAAGTTGTGGGACCAGGACAGTAGAATGTGCCCATAAGCCTCTGTGATAAAAATGTGCCCAGAGCGGGCCTACCTTAGTAGTAATCAGGGGTATGCCACCAATATTGTTACGCAATAATACAAAGCTGTATAATTTTAAGACTACCCTTGAGAGAAAATTATTTCATTGTAGCACCTTTAATCAGAACATATACAATATTTTCATACATTTGAAGAAAATATAGTTTATTTGTGCTAGCCTTATATATACAGGTAGAAATACGAGGCTTAGCCCAGCATTTCTTGCTTTATTGTTTTGGCTAGAAGAAATACACTTTTTATTTTCTGACAGTGTACAACTATTGTGTGCATCCTTAAATGTTAAAATACATTCTATATATAAAACACGGGAATAGGCGCTATGTAAGCGATTTATGTGTAGCAGTTTTTGGAGTGTAGTGAAAACATCACAAACAAATGTCATAAACCAGTACATAAGAATTATTTATCATTGAAAGTAATGACAAGGGAACCAGGAGACTTTGTTCTGCTACTAACCAAGTACTAGTATTTATTTGTATACCTTTAGTTTACAACAAGTGCAATAATTGGGGGATAAAAAGTATGTTAGTGGTACTTTCTGAAGATTTATTTGGAGATGGGATATCGTTGTATTTATTAGGATTTGAGGGATGTAATCTTTTTTAATAATTTATAAAGTATAAGGTTTTAGGGGCTTTTTAGAAAAGTTTTGTTTTTGGAATTCAATAGCTGTAATTACTGTTTCATATTTCTTCTTTACTTAACTTGGTTACCTTTGTTGGAACCTCGGGGACTGTTTATCCTGAATCTGTCTAATTAGATTCCAAGTAAACAGGAAACCCATTGAAATGCCTTATCTTGATTATTTATTTTGCAGGAAAACAACTCTGAGTTGAAATTATACAAAATTGTGAATGGCTTATTAACTATACAGCAATGCTTTAATAACATATATACAAGTTTTTCAGAAGATAAATAATATCTTTTGTTTTTTTACAGTGCCTCCATCAGAAGAAGCAGCATGAGAGGAGAGAAGAGTCAGCTGTTTATGAAGGAAGCCAAGGAAGAAGCTATGCATTTTGGATGGGGAAAAACTGATGTAGAAGTATGTAATTAACTCCCCTTACTCTTTTATTTTTAAAGCATTTTGTGAAAATTCAATGAAAATAATTTTCAAAAATGTTGGGGGTGGGGTTGGGGGGATTTTCATAATCAGGTTTGTTTACAGTATTTAGAACATGTATTATTTTAATAAATGAATTATTATTTAGTTGGCTCTTCAATGTGCGTTTAAGAACCAATTAATAAGATGTTCACTGACAAGGATTGCCCCGACTCCTATCAAAGGTGAGGTGTTTTCATCATGTTTTCTGCCTTCCTTCCACAATGAACAAACAGACAGACAAACACTATGTGCAAGTCTGATGATAATGCATAAGAAATAACATTTCTGCTCAAAAAAGTGCTGTTGATGACCAGAACTGTAGTGTACTAAATGTTTTTTTACATTTCTGATCAAGTAGAGAACAAAAATAATAAAATTGTAAACAAAAAGCATTGATTTCTTATAAATTTAAGAACTGAAAATCCAGGCCCACATTTCACAAAGTTTTAGGACTGATTGTAAATATTGTGCAAACCTACCAACTTCTGTCTGATTGTAAGTCATTTAGACTTTTTATGAAAAAGTACCATGGCCTGAATTTCTCAGAAACAAACTAAACTTGATTCTTAAAAGTGCATTTAAGTTTTTTCTTAACTGTCATACATAAAAATTCTATGTATTTTATTAATTGGATGAAACAAATTTGACCTTAACTCGTCATAGATTTTTCCAAAAAATTGTTGCCGGTTTCTTTAAGGTATGAAATTCATTGCTACTTTTGCCAGTAGATTTTTTGCCTGATTAATTCTTAGTACAATTTTCTTGCTTTTTTTTCAGGAAGAGGAAAAGGAGAATTCACAGCCAGCTAAAATAGAGGACGTAGAACTTATAATTGATGACGAAATAGAGAAAAATCAAAGAAAGAAAGAAAATATAGAAAAAAAGCCTGAAATACGTGAACACGTGAAACGGGAGGATAGTGACAGAAATTCTCGCAGTGGAAAAGATGTTTCACGAAAAACTTCTTTCAATAAACGTAATCAAAAGCCTGACATTCCACAAAATAATTCAAAAGACCAGTCACATAGTGACAAACCTTTTTCCGACGTAAATCATGAAGGTTCACACCGTTCATTGCAAAGCCCTGAAAATCAGCAGTCTCAAAACAAGGATCATGATAGTTCAACAAATCTAACAAAAATCAACTCAGGCTCGAATTCTTCACTTTCTTCAGCAAGATATCCATCTGGAACTCCATCATTAAATTTGGCAGATCTGAAAAAGCACAGATCGGAGAGTCGTAGTCGTGAAAATAGTGTTATAGATGCTCAGGTGCAAGACATGTTTTTAAGTACCCTCCATCAGAGGGGCAATAAATACAGTGCATCACCCCCACAGAATAAAGAACAACATTCCAAAAATAACGGTCACAATAACAATACGCCATACTTCCCAGATGAAAGTGTAAAAAAGTTCAAAGCTCCAGGGAGTGCTCCGGTAGTAGGAGGAAAAGAGGAAGAAGGCTGTTGTACGATTCTGTGATACAATTATAGGGTTTAATTTTTTAACAGATTTTTAATTATACTTGTCTTAGAGTAGGGAATTCATACATTGTAACAGCTGAACTTGAAACTGGAGTGCTTTTAATAGAAGTGTAATTAACAAATAATTTACTCATTAATTGAGTTAATCAACAATGTTATTTGTATGGAAAGGTGTTGATCTGTTGAAATATGTTTCTATGTGGAAATTGATTGCCATGTTAGATTACAACACATGTTGGTAAATAAATGAGTTTTTAAAGTTTTCTGCATATTGGTAGTTCTAACTCACATAAAATATGTATGCATTTTATAAAAATTTATAGGTATATTATTATATAACTGTACAGTATTGAAAGAATATGGTTCCCTCGTCAGATAAACTTTTTCAATTTTTCTAAACTTTGTCAATGTATTTGGACACACATGAGTTGCCTTTTAATAAAAGGATCTATTACAGTTTGTAAAATTCAGATTCGTAACTTGTATAGATACAAATACAGTAAGAAATGTGGGCATTTTAATTAAAATTAAATAATTGTATACTTACTAAGTCTCCGTTGGTTTTTTGTTTTTACTCATTTAATTTTGTTAGATAGTTCATTTTTTATGGTAACATTGTAGTTGTCATTGTTTTATTGTTTTAAAGGCTTCAATTTTTATCGATGAGCAATTAAATAAAATTAACATTTAATGGACAAATTTCAGTTAAGATATATTCAGCTTATATTTGTTTAGTATGTCCTTAATTTTTTGCGCAAAGTGAAAGGGAAATTATTAATTTATGCATCACTTAATTTAAAACTTTACATATAGACAGCGGACAGTTGTAATCAGCTCTATTGGTAGTTGTATAAAGAGCTTTTATTTATCGACATAGCCAGTTATGCCCATTTTGTATTTTAAGAGTTGAGTAAGAAAGTTTATTTATACAGAATGCACTGCGCATTTACTTGTATTGATAATGGTGTCCAATAATCAGAATACAGCTGTATTCTCTAGCAAATTTTGTATATGTAACATTTTTTGCCTTTTTTATTTGTGTCAAATTTGTATGATAAAAATGCACATATATTTATTCCACTTGCTGTGCTTCTTTGAAATGTATTCACAGAGTTTATTTCATATTTTTGTATCAGATTATATGAATGTGTTCAGGAGTGAACAGATCAGTTTTTATTTTTCATTGTGTATACCTCGTAATTCCATAAATTATATATGCTTTGAATTTAGTGCAATGTTAAGAAAAAATTGTTATTTAGTTGCAGCATCTTGCTACAATGAATTCTTTAGCTTGATATATTGGTCATAAAGGGGGAATAATTTGGATATAATTATTAATTATCTCCCCTTTCTTAGTAGTCCAGTAGAAATTTCATTTCTGTACCATGATGTATAGTATTTTTGTTGCCAACATATTTTTATCTGTAATCAATAGTTTTTTTGCAAACACGTCACAGTTTGCACCATATTCAGTTTTATTCATTTTCGAGAAACTTCAGATTATTTCGAATTTGTAGGGAGATCTAAAATTATTTGCAACAACTTGTAATTACACTTATTCAGTCAATATTCACTGCGACTTCTGTGTATCTTATATAAAATAGACTGAAAGATATTGAGTCTGCTTATGAACAAAATTTGAATTTTATAGTTTTTGTCATTTTTATGGTTATGATTTTGTGTGTGTTAAATAAATCTAACTCCGTTATTGTCATAATACTGATCACATAGAACAACATTGTTGTAATTTTTAAATAATTGAACAACTCACTTGCTATTTTCTGTTTATTTACAAACAAATTATTGTTTGTTTATTAATAATTTAAACTGATCATAACAAGTAAAATTATTGCAAATTCAATTTGGCTAAGGACATGATGCATCATTTTTGTCTGAAACTATCAGGATAAAACTCAAATGGATGGTATAATAATTACAAAACAATTCTTTAATTATTTGTTCTTAAATCCCAAGAAATTTAAATTGGGAATTATATTTATACTACAATATAAAATTAGTATAGCTAGATTTAACCCAGATTGAATGGATAAATGACATAAACTTGATGATGTAAAGGTGGTGGTCTTTTTCACTTGTGGGGTAAAATGTTTATCTCGTCTGTAAGTTATGGAACTAAAGGGATGCAACCACTGCAAAGCTGTAAGTCTCACAATTCATAGACATAGTAATTTGAACACTTTCTTCCAATTATGGATTCTCCTGGTACTCGGGCTTTCTCCCCCAATTAAAAACTGGATGCCATGATATAGCTGAAAAATTGATGAAAGTGACATTAAACAATATTGAAACAAACAAAATCCAATTATTGATGCATGGCTTACATGGTTTAATTACAAAGTTGTCTATAATTAGCATTAGTTAGGTGACCATTGTTTATTTACAAACAAATTTGTGTCACTGCTGTTTAACATTTCTGGTGACCCTATAGAAATTATCAAAAATATATAACAACATATTAGCAATTGTTACTTTTCTTGATGTACAGCCATATGCGTATGTCAGCTGTTTACAGTTGATCAATGGCCAGTATATCTGTTTAGAAACATTTAGAAAAAAAATAAAAGAAATATCAACAGAAGGGGGATTGTTATGAGATAAATGGTACAACATTGGAAGATAGTATTGGTTAAATCCATTGAAATGCAGTAAAAGAATCGCCCTGTTTTTCCTCATTATATTTATGAAGTTTTTAAGAATTCACAAAAATTTTTTTAGCAAATTTAAAAAAAATGCAGAAAAACATGACAAGTAAAATAAAGTTGTAGAGCTTCTTATTATTGTTGGTCATTCGAAGCCTCAGAACATTTAATTTTAGTAGTGTTTTTTATTGGAATTTTGCTCCTCTTTAGATGGTCAGCATCATGGTCTATATTATATAAATAAATATGCTGCATTTTTCATGCATCAGAATGGCAAAATATTATTAATAAATGAAATAAAGTATTAAGTACATATATTGCATATTGCCTTAAAATTTAAATAGATTTCTTGAAATCTCATAATGTTGGTTAGCACTTTTAAAAATAGCTCTATGAAATAAGATTTTGTAAAATAAAAAAATTTTTGATTGCTGTCGATACATTTATTATTATTACGTTTGAGCACTCAATGAAATTATACTTTTTTTAAAATAACTCAATGAAATTAGTTTTTTTTTAAATAATTCAATGAAATTAGATTTTTTTATAAAATAAAAATGTTGCAATAGTTGGTAATATGTTTATAACCTGAACTTTAGACATAATATTGTAAACGTGATCTGCATTCCAATATCAGTAACAAATATATCATTCCATTTCAAACATTGCTCATAAAATAATTACAGGTGTATTTAAGCATTGCTTTATATTGTGTTGTTGTTACCTTAATCAGAAAATGGAGTTCTCAGTGGCTAATGGATTTAGTTAGTTATCTATTATTTATAACTGCCTTCTCAACACTTAAGTTTTTGGGTTATTGCCTGACTTCTGTCAGGATATGCTTAAATCTTAATAATCATTGCTGAAGATTGTGGATTTTCTCTAGCCAACTTGGCTTCCTCCACCAATATAAACAAAATGCTTAGAATCGTATCTAGCTGCAAAATAGATGTCAGAATGTGGCATAAAAGTCCATTTAAACAGCCAAAGAAGTATGAAACGAACAATTTACATGTCTTTTATTAAAATATATGCAGTATCAGTTTTGAATTGTTTCAACAAAAATATTAAATTTTCTTTTTGGTAAGAATTATTTTGTTTATATATTTGTCAAAGAATGTAATAATCTTTATCAGTAGCTGTGATTAACTGATTGTTATCTTCCCTTACATACATATATATTTTGTAACATTTTTTAAAAAGTTAACAAGGGGCCTTGGTGCCCGAGTTGTTAAGGTAGTTTGTTGTCTACTATTGATCATGTGGTCTGTCAACACTGAGGTTGCAGGTTTGAGTTTCACTGATGGCAGGGTGCACTTGACTCCAATCTTAATTGACAAGGATTGCCAGTTTTCCTGCCACAGGTAGGGGGTTTTCTCCAGGTACTCCGGCTTCCTCACCCATTAAAACTGGACAACATAGTTGAGAAATTGCTGAAAGTGCATTGGCATTAAACACAACTCAACCAATCAAAGAAATAAAAGTTATCATTTAATTGGATACATTATATATTTTGGGCATGTGTAGCAATTCTTGTGAAAAGTAATGGTAAACAGCACTTGCAAGAAAAAGTACTGTAAAAGCCATGTATAGTCCGTATTCACTTCTCATCAACTCGTAAGAAATTTTGTCTTTTGTAACATTAAATCATGAAATTCTAACGAAAATGTTTTCGTCATGTAGGCATTAAATATGGCAGATTTAGATAAATACAATGTATAATATTTGATCTGATATGTCAGTATAGAAGACAAGAAAATATTAAAAGATGACCATTATTTGAAAATATGAATATTTTACAAAAAAATTAAATTTGAATAAATTTTATATTAGAGTAATGTGCAACAAGCAAAACAAAATGTTTTTTTGTATTTTAATTATGTTTTCGTATGTTATATGTATTTGTATATATATATCATCATAAGCATTAATATACTTTAAAAGGAAAGATATTCTGAAACATTTCATTACATAATATTTATATTTCATGACAAAATTTAAATTGTTAATTTGAAAAGCTTTTATTTTCAAATGGAACACAGTAACATCATGTTTCTCAATTTCATTATAGAAGAGAATTGATATGTTTTTATTCATAATTTTATTTTACTTACAGAAAATAAACATCTTTTTGTATGTTGAAAAGGTTGTCTATGTTATTAATAAGAAATATAATTAATATACAATTTTTTGTAGCGTTTGTAAATGTTATGTTTTTGGTAACCCTTGCTCACTGACCTGTTAGTTACTATGTTAAGTTAATATGAGTATCAAGTTATCACCTTGAAGGGGACGATGGCACTACATATAGAAAAAAAAGTTGAAAAAAATAAAATTTTATATACGTGAATCTTTCTGATTGATTTCTTTTTATTGTGTGCCAAGGACATGTGTTGATAAATACAGTGCTAGTCATTTTGTTGTAAATTCTAGAAAAAGGCCGAAAATTGTAATATGAAATTGTGTCTTATTAGATTTCTATTTTTGACTCAACTCTTGTAAAATCATTTGATACCAATACCAATTCTCTTCAGGATCTGGAATGCTACATGCTTATAAAGTATAAAAATGAATCAGTTTCTCCAGGACTTTTGTAAGAAAATTCTTATCAACAAGTTATATTCCCAACTGTACTATACCTAGACCTCTATAACAGTTGATTTATTGAACGGAAAATGGGGTGGGATGGGTCACAGGGAATACAATTTTGACTGCCATTGGAAAAGTATGAAGTGGCGGAAAATTTAGCCTTTTGTAGCTGCTACAATGAGCCTACTCTTTTTCTAAATCTACAAAAGGGGTCTATCATGAAATGAGCGTGGCACTCTCCAAACACGTTACCCACTACGGTCCGCGGTCAGGCTTTCGGTATTATGACCTAACCCCCCCAACGAGAGGGTCTCCTCTATCCGCCAACCGGGGACGGGCTGGGCTGCTCTGTGGGTAGAGCACTGGGAAACCTCCCAGTATGGTCCAAGTATAACAGTTGAGGTGTGGTCCTGCAATGGTAGATAATAATAAGTTCAGCCATAGTCGATCATCATGGACATGTTGCATATTTTGAATGTGCTTGCTTTGTATTTTAAGTAACGATGAGGGAAAATGTTTCGACTGCCTGCAGGTAATTTGAGTAAAATAATGGGTAGGCTGTATTATGAACTATTTACTATTATGGGTTCAAGGCAGATACATATAAACCATAATCCATGGCAAGACAAGACATAAGTTTTATTTAAAGTCGGTACAATAACAAACAAAGAATATACGCTCTTATGAGCTTTTAAACCGATACACAGTACATCAATAAGCACTACTGACATGCTACATATACATATGTGGGGGGACATACTACATACACGTACATCATGGGGACATACTACATATACATACATGCAAAATACATTAGCCACATACATCAATAAGCACTACTGGCATACTACATACACATACACCTGCATCACTTACCTGAACCTGAAATCAAGCAACTCTTTTTTATCCAGCTTTTCTATCCTATAAGGAATTGTCCAACACTTCTGCAAAAATCGTTAATTTAGACCTTGAATAACTTCTAAAAGTAGTTGTCTAACATATATGCATCAATAATCATTTTGTAGATCTTGATGAGCTGAATAATTTTGTATACATAAGATTTTCTCTAGATCTTATGGTTTTTAAGTTACTAAGGAAAAATTAAAAATAGAGAGTCTTGTAGAGCTTTTAATGCTTAGGAGGGAAGTTAATTTCAAATTTGCTGTATCTGTTATACTTTTTAGCAATCAGCCAAAAACTATCTTGACCTGCCACCCATCTTTTCTATTGTAAGCCAAGGTAGCCATGCTGGTATTCAGCTGTCATGATTTTGGTAGAGGACGTCCTAAAGATGATGTGTGTAACGTTTCAAAGCAGCCATTAAATTGGTTAAAGAAAGAGATTATTTTTTAAATCAATTAAAATTCATTTAAAAACTTTTAAGGAGAATAACTCCTAAACGGTTCACCAGACAATCTTGACTCGAAAGTCATTTTTGTACCTCTCATAGAGTTGAACAATTAAGCAATGCTCACTTTTTCTCTAGTTCTAATAATGTTTAAAAAAATTTGGAAAAAATGGCATAAATCATCAATTTTTGACGATTAATAATTATCCAAGGAATCGTTCTACAACATCAAAAATCAATGGAGAGTTTTGTGTAGCTTTTGATGCTGAAAAGGAGGATCTTCTTCGTTTTCCTGTATCTGTTATACGTTTTGAACTATAAGCCAAACACTGTATTTTGACCTCCATGTTCTATTTTTAGCCATGACGGCCATGTTGGTAAATCTTTGTCCATGGGTTGTGCAAACTTGGTAGAGGACATTTGAGTGATGAAGTGTACAAAGTTGCAAAGCAGCCCTTTCAGTGGTTTCAGAGGAGAAGATTTTAAAAGATCAAATAAAATTTATTAAAAAACAGTTCAAAGTGAAAAAATCCTAAACGGTTAATCAGACAATCTTGAGCCTAAAGTCATTTTTGTATCTCTCATAGAGCAGAACAATTCAGCAATGCTTACTTTTTCTCTAGTTCTAATAGTTTTCAAGATTTTGAGGCAAAAAGTAATCAATTTCGACAATTAAATGGCAATAACTCCTTCAAGGAATCGTCATACAACTTCGACCTAATGGAGTGTTTTGTAGAGCTTTTGTACTGAAGAAGAAATGTCTCTTCGGTTTTCTTGTATCTGTTATACTTTTTTAACTGTAAGGCAAAAATTATATTTTGACCTGCTGTTCTATTTTTAGCCGCGGCGGTCATGTTGGTTGGTCTAAGGCCATAATGGGTGCAAACTTGGTAGAAGATATTTTACTGATGATGTGTTTTGGAAATTTTAAAAGGAAAGTAAAAACGACAACGGACGCCAAGTGATGGCAATAGCTCGCATGACCCTTCTTGTCAAATAAGCTAAAAAGTAATAAAAATATTAAGCAATTTATGAACTGAACAGTTGAGTAGTGGCATAATGTGCATTACATATTTGCACTATTATAGCATGTGCACGAGTACTACCTGACGAAATTATGTTTATTTTGTTAATACATATAATATGAGCAACACTATAATGCATACAACGACACAAAGCACTAATTTGAGCAATTATGACGAAAAGAAGTTTAGTAAAAGCATCTAAAAATTAAAAAAAACACGGATACGCAAGCTGTTTCAATTTGACAATGCCACTGAGTTAAGCTAAAGCAGGAACGCCTACGAGGTTTACCTCATCTTAGCATTTAATTTCATGATTATTTAGGTTGACAGTTATGTTTTTCATGGATTTTACTGCAAATGGCAAGGGCAAGAAATTTATCAGGGTCGCTTTCATTTGATTTATAGTAAACCAGTCTATTAATATCAAGCTGTCCGATTTAGTTATGAGTTCATCAAGATTATATCGGCATAGGAAAGTGTGTTGTCATCTGTATAGTTATAAAGTGCTGTATCATGTATGAAACAAAAAAATATCATTTAGAAAAATATAAAATAATACTCATCGTCGGAAACCCACGTCCGGTCGCGTCCTCGCTTTGCTACTACTACCGACCGTGGGTACACTAGTAGATATTTTCTCGTTTTCATGAATATTCGTTTAATTGAATTAGCCAGTGGGAACGACGTTTATTGGATAAAACATTTATTAACCGAAACTATGTATGTTATGTCGTTTTTTATTAGTTTTCACGCTTTGCCAAAAGTACAAACGACCAATCAAAATAGAACATTAAATATTCGTGAAAACGAGAAAATATTTACAAGAATGCCCACGGTCGGTAAGTGGTAGCAAAGCGGGAACGCGACAGGACGTGGATTTTTGACGATGAATAACACTGGACCTAGTATTAAGATTTGTTTAAAGTTTTTTCCCCAATTATTAGCAGACGATTCAAATTTGACACAGTTTTCCGTCCAACAAATAATCCTGAAGAAGTTTAAAAATTCTTCTGTAAAACCATATGTTTTTAATTTATCTAGTAGAAGGTTGTGTTGGAAGCATTCAAATGCTTTACTGAAATAAGTCCATATATATTGCTGCAACATACTTATTTTCATCTAATGTTGTTTTCCAGTCTTGTGTAATATTTTAAGTAATGTGTTTTGACGTCAATAGAAAATTGCGAAAAGCAGAGTAGAAAGGGTGAAATATTTTATTAAAACAAACGGTTAATAGGTCAATTATAGCCCTCTCAAAAACTTTTTAAAGTGTAAGGTATAATACTGACAGGTCTATATTTACTTTTATCTAGGCCTTTATTCTTCTTATAAAAGGGGACTACTTGCGCTTCCTTTTATTTCAAAGAGAATTTTGAATAGGTGATATCATTGTCAGCTGAAGTACATTTTACAATTTTATGTTATAAATGAGTGGCTACTAATGTGTGATTTTTCTGTGAATGCATATACTGGTTGTTTTGTATGGTTGTCGGTGTATAATTAGATTTAGATCAATTTGTCTACAAAAAAAAGATATATTGAGTAGGAATAGGTACACTACAAAATGTAGCCATATAGTCCTAAACGCTACATGGAATGCACCAATATACTAATTTATCACTGGTAAATTAATCGAACACTTTAATGAAAAAGGCACAAGAATTACATAATTATAGTTTAGAAGAACGCGTTTTAGTTCCAGCATGGTTTGAGTTGAGTCTTGAAAACTAGGTAACCTTGTTTCTTTTGATGAGTTTTTTTTTGCCACTTTAATTTCATTTTCATCATGTGCTTATTCGTAGATGTCAGGTTCTAATTATGAAAAGCCCGGAGTGAATCATAGCGTGCAACGTATTTAGAGAGTCACACTCCTTGCACGATTAAGAAACGTTTTTGCAATTTTTTGTCACAGGCAGGATCAACAATGTAATAGTTTTATGTTTGCTTGAAGTTATGAAGATAAATTATATTGAACAAATGTAGTTGTAACTGCTAATACCATCTCAATAAAGATGCTAGTATATATACATCAATAAATCTCTTAACGATTTTTTAAAATATTTTGCGTATTAATATGTATTTTCTTGCATTGTCAGTCTTATATTTAACAAAATTTCACAGAAATCATAGACCAACAGAAGTACAATATTTAAAGTAAAAAAACACATTACTCTAGTTAGTAGTTACATTATTTAACTAATCAACTGACGATGTACACGTTTGAAAGTTAAATAATAAATATCAAACCTGTCTGTAGCACTCACAAAAAAAAAAATCAGGACAAAATGTCAATATTGTATCGCCTAATGCCTCAAACGTTGTACATTGTATAGATTAGGCCATCTAAATCTTGAACATTTTTAAAATTTCAAAACATACTGCTATTGTTCTTTAATTAAGGCGTGTATTTAGCTATTTGAATGTCGTATGTGTGTTTCTGCATTTGATTTTTTGAATAAGCTAGTACATGATTTTATGGACGTGACACGGAAAAAATAATTTATAACTTGTCCGCACGAGTAAAAACAGATTTGGAGCTATAGCTAGACAATCGATAAAACGACGAATGTTACAATGTATTAACGTTTGAAATTGTATGGAAGCCCGTACGTGCCACGGAAAAAATAATTTATAACTTGACTTTCAAATTTTGATCGCACGAGTTCAAACTTGTGAGCACGAGTTTTTTACTTAAGCGCACGAGTTTCAAATCTTGAGTGCACGAGTTTTAAACTGTGCGCACGAGTTACTAACTTGAGCGCACGACTTTCAAATCTTGAGCACACGAGTTTCAAATCTTGTGCGCACGCGTTACTAACTTGCACAAGATATAAAAATCGTGTTAATTACTCGTGCGCTCAATTTTAAAACTAGTGCGCTCAATATTTGAAACTAGTACGCTCAAGTTAAGAACTCGAGCGCACAGGTTTGACTTCTAACTTGTGCGCTCAAGATTTGAAACTCGTGCGCTTAAGTTAATAACTCGTGCGCACAAGTTAGTAACTCGTGTGCACAAGTTAGTAACAAGTTTGACCTCTAACTCGTGCGCTTAAGATTTGAAACTCGTGCACTCAAGTTAATAACTCGTGCGAACAAGTTAGTAACTCGTGTGCACAAGTTTGAAACTCGTGCGCTCAAGATTTGAAAATAGCAGTAGTTTATTCTTTTCAAATTTATACAAATTTTATCTTTGACAAGTGCAACTGAATTATTTAGACTATTAAACAGATATATTTTTATAAAGTTAAATTTTTGTTTATCCAAATTATTTTAGAAATTATATTTTAGTTCAATAATTAAATTGGAGTAGGAAATAAAATAATTTAATATATATTATTTTTAAAATAAAATAAAATGTACTCACCTATAATATGAAAATAATATATCACTAGAATGGATTTATCCACACAGGATCAACAACCGAAAATCAGCCTACTAACTCGGATTTTTTGCTTTATAGTCCCCGACCGAGTCGCTCTGGCTTTCAGACTGTTGACCGTCCTTGGGCATCATTCTGTGAATGTGAAGTTCTGATAGGTTTACTGTAGACCTGGCGAAACTACACTTTTTTCCAAATTTTTCTTGTTATCATTTTGAATTTCTTTTACGCTTTATTTGTTATTTCATTTAATATTAGAATGTCCAAAAATGTATTTTATTTGCAACATAATTTTAGCAATTATTAATTTTTTCATAATAAATTAGCTAGTGGTTATATAACATATTTTAATAAATTATGTATTTAATGCGTTGTACCTACGCAACTTTTTTGTTTACTTTTGAATCTGATTGGTTGTTTGGAGGTGTTGCATTATGGTTCATGTCCCAACGTGTCGTAAAAATATGGAATGCGGATAAAGTTAAGATTACTTGAAACGAACACACTCTTAGCGGTTTAATTATTGTGCATGAAACCTACCCACCAAAACGGACCACAGTTCATGGGGCAATTACAATTTACCAAACTAATTTAGTTAACTTTGAAATACGAGATGGGCTACTGACAAATTCTGAAACCTTAAACCCAACGTTATCAATTTATTCTCATTGCGGTTAAATCATATTCAGAGTTGATATCTTTTGTCGTCAAGCAATACGCAAGAAAAGTTTTGATAACATGTATGAAACATGGAATGCTAACTGTCTTTGTTTTTAGCAAGGGATAAGGTTTGAGTAGACAAGATAATTGTATTTCGACTTTTAGGGGAGGACGAAATAATAAATAGCAAGATGTTTTGTTATTATCGCCGCCCAGGAGGGCGGTGATATATTTGTATTCACTTTCGTTGCTAACGATGGATAAAGGAGAACATATTTTAAAGTACACTTAGTTACCATAAATGAACAGAATTTTGCTACAAGTATGTTAATCATTTAACTTGAGTGAAAAATAAAGATGGTGTATGAGGTTTGACTTCAATGCTTTTGAGATATTATAGTTTCATGTAATAATAAATTTTGTTAGTATTCTATTTACGGAAGTAAATAATAGAGGGAGACTATTTTTATCCTGGTACTAAGTATTTCGTTGATAGCTCTATCGACGAGAGTAGCTTTGAAAAATCGGAAACCAGAATAAAAGGCTATTTTGTGTAGACAATTCCGGAGTATGTCGATATTTGTAAGATTGAATAAATAAATTTTATGTCAATAATTTAATTGAACCACGTGAATATTAGTTTTAATTCAAGTATATTTATGATTTAATATATGACAAAAGATTACATGTGCACCAATTTAGAAATTGGCAATTGAAACTAGCCACAACAGCAGGGCTTAGCTTTACATAGAATCTTATGGGTAATAAGTTAAAATGCCTCGTTTTTAGAAATCACTTTGACAAACGCGTGCAGAATAGAATAAATCGGCGGCGAACTGATGCTTTGCATCAAAAATTTTCTTGTTAATACTCAGTTTTATTCATAAGGAGATAATAAAAAAAACACGCCAGCATGCTTGAAACAAAACTTCAACTGAAATATACTTTTTAAAGACAAAACATAATTTGTTCACTAAAAATGCAACAGTGTTAACAAAACTTAAAATCTATAAAAAGCATAAATCTTAAATATATACATATGATGTAGCCCTGCAAGCAAAGGATTGGAATTCTAAGGCCAATTCAATACACTGCACGGAACGTTATGGGAACTATTCCAGAGAGAACCTCAAAATATAAATGAATTCTTATTACATTTATTATATTTGGTTTGTTTAGGATGTTACCGTACCTAACAGAAGATCTGAGGTTTTTTATAAATAATTTATGCCATACGGTAACCAATTTATAGAATTTATTAAGAGGTAAACCAAACACAAACCTCGCAATTAGATTAACCTCTAAATAACATATTGTATATGCACTCACACAAGGTTTTATTGTCAGGTGAAGCTCTGAAAGGAAAAAGTTTATATTGGCACATCTAACTTACCCGCTGAAACCGAAAACCTATGTGCAAATACACTTTGCAGCCGTAAAGGATGTCACCATTAAATGTGTCCCAACAAGGTCGCGTGAAAGATTTTGTCGACTCGATATTGGAATTATTCCCTTTTATTATTATAATTTAAACAAACATACATAGATGATCATATATATTTATTAAATTACAAATTGAATATATCTTGATCTTTAAGTTTGAAAATCTAGATACACGCTGTTGGTGGGCCAGGAAATAAATTCATCACAGATAGACATGGAATTCAAGGAATTCAACAATTACTAAGTCCGCTACAAAACTAACCCTTGGCATAAAATTATTGCTTTATGGGTCATTATCAAAAATTGTAGATATTTGTGTGATAGAACAAATTCACTTTATATTTAGACTTGTCAATAAATTAAAGGTTTTCGTTTTGTACTTTGGTATTGTCGAAAATAGATTTCTAACAAAAAATGATACTTTTTTCGATTATACCTTGAGTTCATTTGGCACTGAAAAGGTCACATTCAGTAAACACTACATGTGAATTGGCCGTTGTATAAAAGATTTATCTAATTATCTTTTTAGATAACATATATTCTAATTCTTTTTGTTGCATAATTTTTTTCTATCACAAGTGTTCTGTTGAAATAACAACACATTTTGATCGAAAATTTACAGATTCTGGGAAAATATTTGGTGAAAACCAATGTGCTTTTCGTTGCGTCCCTTTTGTTACTGAGTAACAAGTAAGTAATTGTTGTCTCCCCCATTGCTTATCCTAAATAATAGTTTCCCCCTGAAGTACTCATTCCTCTCTGGAATTATTAAATATTTAAGCAGACAACATGATGATATCTTTCCATCAAATTTGTCATCAAAAGTATCTCACGTGAAAGCGTAATTTTTATTTCTGTCCTTAAAGTTACTGCCTTTTTAAGCTCTAATCCTAAAAATGTAGAATCAAGCTTATGACCAGTATTTCATCTAGTAATATAGTTGGTATACCAGGCTGATCTATTGGGCCAGGGAGAATCCATTAAAAAAATTAGAAATACCAAGGAATATGTCCCTTGTGTTACTGTCCCTTTTGTTACCAAGAAAAATGTAACACAAGTGACCTATTTTGTAACATAAGGGACAAATTTATACTTTTCTCCTTTTTTTAGAGATATAAATAATTTTCAATCACTACCATACGGAAGCCTTGGAGGGCCATTTTGACTTTTAACTTTTTACTTACTAATTCTGACTTTTTTGTTTTGAGTTTTGACTGTTGACTTATCATACAAGCCGACTGGGGACATTTTCACTTTTAACTTTTGACTTTCAACCTTTTGACTATTGACTTTTGCCTTTTGACTTTTGACTTCAGACTTTTTACGTAAGCCGTGAAGGGACATTTTTGTCTTTCAAATGTCTTTCAACTTCTTACAATTGACTTTTTACTTTTCAACTTATGACTTTCAAGGCGGGAAACTATGTTCAAAGACAATCTCACCTTAGTTAGATTTACTAAAACCTTTTAATTATAAAAATGTGAGCTCACTGACAAAAATATCTTCAGGAAAGAGCAAATTCCACAACCTCCTTTGTACTTTTGTAGGCGTTAATCAATTTTATACAGAAAATTTACTTCTTTATGCTATTGTATACGTCTATAAACCAATCGTAATATGAAATTTCAATAATCGCATTATTTCTGTAACACACTTCATTCTGACTTTTTATTTTGTGTAACGTGCTCGGTGTTAAAAGTCAACAAATTGGATTTCTGGACAGTTGTTTTTTTTTACAAAAGTCAATAAATCGCATCGGACAGCGAGACATAGATTTACAATTGATATAATGGAAAATTTTGGGGTTTGTGCAACTGTACAATCTTCAATTTTTCCAGCCTAAAAAGTCATAAATTGAAAAGTAAAAAGTCAAGTGTAAGAAGTTGAAAGACAAAAATGTCCCTTCAAGGTTTACGTAAAAAGTAAGAAGTCAAAAGTCAAAACACAAAAGTCGATAGTCAAAAGGTTGAAAGTCATAAGATAAAAGTGAAAATGTCCCCAGTCGGCTTGTATAACAAGTAAATAGTCAAAACTCGAAACAAAAAAGTCAGAATTAGTAAGTTAAAAGTTAAAAGTCAAAATGGCCCTCCAGGCTTCCGTACTACCATAATAAATAAAATATCGTTTATGAACATAATGAATACCAAAAGACGAATTTTAAAGGGGAAAAAACATGACCTCTACCTTTAGAGAAAATGTAACAAAAGTGACATATGAAGTAACAAAGTGGACAAAAAAATGCTTGTAAGTAAATTGTATTATCCATACAGGAATGCCATTTATTAACCGGAAACATATAAAACGTCAAACATTTAAAACTGTATTGATATGTTTAATTGAACATATATAAACATGAATAAATAAATCTAACTTGAATGTGTATCTTATGCGACAACATCAGTAACTCAAGTGACATTTTAAATCAAAACTAGTTTATGATTTGTATACTCCAAACTTTTTATAAGTAATTGTTTGAATGAAAATCACATATGAAAGAAACTGTTATATAAAGATTACACATTTTAGTAAATTTAGCGGACAAATCATTTATTATTTTATTTTGGTTATACTTTTTGTGTTAAGTCTCTGTTTTTTTAATTATTTTTTTAGATGTCAGAGGACAAATTAACTATAGGTAAACTTTGCTAATAAAACTTATTAAAATAAAATGTATTGCCCTAGTTTGCAATGCAAGATATACGTTCGTGATAATTCAATGTTCTATCTAGCGTTCTTCAAACTATCGTTAAGTGTTAATATACGCGTACTCGACATTAAAGACACCACCTATACGTTAAGGTCTCTTACTTAGAAATACTTGTTTGTGTACACTTCAAAACTTATACGCTTTTCTAGATCCTGCGATCGATATTCCGATTTTCTAGACCGCTCACTGCAATTCACTACTAAACTACTCAAACAAGGATTTGTTGTACCTAGGTTGATGTTATCTGTCCAGAAGTTCTATGGTTGTCACCATGACTGAATGATCTTTATGGGAAATCAATCGCTCAAATACGAACCGACGGCGGGTGTCTAATTAGAGGCAGACACTACTTAGTTACTCGTCAGGAGCACATGGTTTTTATTGGGTTCGGGTTACTCTCTTTCTGTGTTAAACTGGATTTGTAATTGTCCCTCGAATTTCGTCTCTTAATTAATTGTTGTTTGTTCGGTTTTCTCTATTTTCATACAACGCATAACTATATCTGTTTTAGAAAGGGTCTACATAACACATTTCATAGGCCTTTTGCAGTTAGAGATTAGTGTTGGTATGACAAGGAGAAAGTAATATAAACTATTTTTTAAACCTAAACTTGTCGGACAAAAGTATCAGGTTGATAGCGAAAGTTGGCAACTAGCTATGGACAAACTAAACTGACAGAAATAAGACATTTTGTCACTTGTGTTACAAGAAGTCATTGTTGTTACAATTTATATTTCATAATTTAAAATAATTTAGAATATACTGAACCCAAACATGGGAATATCAAAAGGAATTAAAATTAAGTTTAGTTTAAACATAAAAAAATCAAATTATGACTATTGTAAGAACGACAGAGTAAAACTTGTCCTTTTTGTTATTTCGTTTTGTCATTTGTGTTACTAACTCTTAATTTTTCATTTTGTGATGTTTAGATAAACTAAAATTTATCATGAAGATTGAAATTAAGATAAATTTGTGTGGAATATATATATGACAAAGTGTTAAGTTTGATGAAAGCAGAATTTTCATATTTTTAACTGTTAATGTCATTAATGTTACTTTATGCGTTTTTGTGTTACCATATTGTCCTTTGTGTTACTGATCTTAAATTTGCAAAAAAAAATTATTTCCTAAACTATATATATGACCATTTGTTTTACAATATTTTATTTGGTAATACATTTCAATTACGTTATAAAATCTTGAAAGTCAGAAAGTTGTCCTGTTTTAATTCTAAATTAAAGAAAGTTAGAAATGACCTGTTTGTATGGTTACATTCATATTGGGATACAAAATTTATAAAATCGACTGGATGAGACATATAACTTTGTTTATCAGAGTAACATTTTGCTATTCTGTGAAAAAAAGCTTTTACAAAGGTTTTCTTTAACAACGGTGTATAGTTAATTACTAAAAATGTTTTAGTAACACAAAGGACACTGCAAGCTAGCAATGGGTATATTTTCTTATTTTTTTTAAATTTCAGAGTTCAAAGTTAATGTTTAGTATTTGTTTCAAACATTTGACTATCAGAATGTTTCATTTAAATAATATTTGAACACAAATGAGTTACTTAATTTTCCAAGAAAATAGAAATTAAATATTGACGTATTTTGATAATGACCCTTATTTGTGTTAAAAGCTGCATTTTACGGAAGCCCGTTAGTGCCATTTTGTGTTTTATTTTTAAGTCGTTATAACGACTTACTTACTCCTTATAACGACTTAGCTTACTGGTTATAACGACTTAGCTTACTCGTTATAACGACTAAGCTTACTGGTAATAACGACTTAGCTTACTCGTTATTACGACTAAGTTACTCGTTATAACGACTAAGTAACTCGTTATAACAACTAAGCCTACTGGTTGTAACGACTTAGCTTACTCGTTATAACGACTTTAGCTTACTCGTTATAACGACTTAGTTACTTTTATTTGTTATAACGACTAAGTTTACTCGTTATAACGACTAAGGTTACTCGTTATAACGACTAAGCTTAATGGTTATAACGACTAACCTTACTCGTTATAACGACTTAGCTTACTCGTTATAACGACTTACTATCTCGTTATAACTACTAATATTGAACTTGAACTTTTTATTTTCAATGACCCCAACTGCGGTATTTTGAATACAAATACTTAAATGTAACATCGAAATTGGTAAATAAATAATAATACACAAGCATGAAATTAGGAAAGCAATACTGATTATGTAGATCATAAATCATTGATTCTGTTAATTTACAACAGATAATAGTATATTCTTACAAAGATTATAGAAACATTCACTTTTGTTTTAAAATCATAGTTGACAAGTCAATAAATTTCAGAGTATTTGTATGTTTAAATGAATCTTTTGGTAGCAATCGATTTCTTTCCATGGAGAAAAGTTACATTTGAAAACAAATAGTGAAATTCATCACCAATACATTGCATATCACATGTACAATTTACTTGCTAAAAAGCAGTAGCAATTTTTACACAACAGACCTCACAAACTAGTCATAGTACTCCGCCCTATTTCTCATATTACTAAATGTGTATTTTTAGAAATAGACTATATAATTTTTAACATGTCGTTTTCATTGAACAATCATCTATGCATACATTTTTATTTTGTGACAAATATAAAATTTTCAGTAAAATGGAAAAATCACAAGCTTCATACAGACAGCAATGATATAATCGAGAATTCAAAATTAAAAATATATATATGCTATGTTTTCCGTGACCCATTTCTTTTTACTTTATTGGGATTGTTTAAAATAAATGTAAGTTACGAGAAAATTCCTGGTTTTTATGATGAAAATCAGGGCCTAATAAAGTTAAGAAAATTATAGTTGTTTTCAGTACATTGGTTCGGCGTGCAAAAACAAGATTTTACGCTGGGTTATTTTTGAAATGATGTAATAGTGTATGCGACAATATGTTATTAGCAGAAGATTCTACAGAACTGAAATAGCACTGATAACCAACCACCTGCAAAAAATCTTCAATATTTAAAGAAGTTGGGGAAATATTTTTGTCTGTCCATAAATGAATCACGGGCGTCTGGTGCACACTGAATAACCGCGCATTCAGTGTATTGGTTGTTTTACAGTGAACACCACTCCAGGATATTATTTTGATATTTCAATTGTTTGTTTGTTTGATGGTGTTTAACGCCACTTTCAGCAATTTTTCAGCTATTTCATGGCGTCCAGTTTTTATTGGGGGAGGAAGCCGGAGAACCCGGAGAAAACCCCCGACCTGCGGTAGGAAAACTGGCAATCCTTGTCAATTAAGATTGGAGTCGAGTACACCCTGCCTGCAGTGAGAATCGAACCCGCAATCTCAGTGTTTGATATTTCAATACACAGATACAATATTACGGCTATTCATCGAAATGACAAACGATTAACCTGTCATTGTGTGAGAAAATGTTAATAACACAAAAATCATATTATAATAATATAGGAAAGCAGTTTTTTTTTACTTTATATCCTTCTCGTTACTATCATCAAAAAGGTCCCAAGTCTGGCGTTACTATCATTAATCATTGACGTTACGATCATGATTGCTAATTTTTCCTATTCGAAAATCTTATCATACGAGCGTGTACAACCTAAAATACGAATATTTTTTTCAGAAATGTAGTCTCAATCTTCCAAATGAATGACGGTTACAACGCAAAAGAAACCAAAAAAAAAAAAAAAAACAAACAAACAAACAAACAAACAAAAAACGATGTTACCAGTTTTGTCATCTGCAATCTTGGAATTATAGTAACGTATCAGTTTAACACCAGTCAAGTTTATAAGACATCAATTTAGCTAAAATTCTTACTGCAAGAACACAAGCCATTTATGAATGAATAAAATTGATATTAATGTTCACATTGTTCTTAAAAAAAAATTATTTTATCAACATTCTTACTCTATTATCATTGCTAATAACTTTAAGTAGCTGATTCAATTTACTACATCTTACTATTTTGGATGCAATGTTTTTTTATTTCGGAATCTTATCTGGAAACCAAAAATGAACCTTTTAATTAACAGAAATTTTTTTTTCCAAACGCCCACAATGATTTGACATTATAAATACGTTATATTAAACAGATGTTATAATGACAAATCGTTTTTTTTAACCTTTATTTATTAAGTTGTTTTTTCCGAAAATTATTATTATTATATAAATTTGCTATATTGAGCAGCACTTATAATTACATAATTAAGAAAAAAATATTTATCTTATCCTTTCTCTGCATACAATACTTCCTTAATTAAGTTGTTTTTTCCTTTCAAAAAAAAATTAGTAATACTATATAAGTTGCAGTATTAAAGGATATTTATGATTGAATTCCGTCTACGGAAGGTACAATTGATAGCAAGCTTACTCGTAACAACACTTGGAAAAAAGGTAATGAATTACTTCTAGAACAGCAGGAAGGGGGATTAATTGATTGAAGACATTTTGCCTTTTTGTCACATATATCTTAAAATCTAAGTGGTCGATATTATTTTAAATATAATAAATAATAGAGTGTCAAACCGACATTGACGGAATGTTATGGCCGTAGATATATGTTTGTTGGAAGAATTGGCATCGTGAGCTCGTGTCACTTGTGGGAATCTATAACTCTTCTAAACCTGTTATTTTCATTTTTACCATTTATATATTTATGTTTTCTACGTTTTCTCCATCAAAGTTTCTGTAAAATAGTAGCACTCTATATGCATACATGCATAAAGCATTTTATTTGAAATAAATGTATAAGGGATAATTAAAATGAAAATATTGATATCAAACAATTGATTTGGAAAGATTTTTCTGCTCAAAATTGAAGTGCAGCTGGAACATGTATCTTGTATTGCAACTGAATCGGTAGTGTTAAATCAGCCGTTGAAATTGTTAAACTGAGGATAACAAAATGACAAGGGAACCTAATAGTAACGTATTTGTTTTCTTTAAAAAAAGTCGAGCACATAAAACTATAACGTTTAAAAGTGACACTGTCGTAAGTATGGAACGCTGAAACTGCCTTATGTTTACTTGCTTTTATATATGCAGATACTTTTTTTATAAGTATCCGTTTTGATTATGGAATAGTGGTATCACAAATCAAACTAAAATGTTAACATTTTTAATTGAGTAAAACTCTTTGGTAATTTCTTACATATTTAGTTGCGCAAAGACTTGTTTCTTATTGGAATACAATATTTCTTGGTCACTATGAAAGGTTTATGTTTACGTTGCTCAAGTAAAACATCCAGACAATTTTTTTTACATGTTTAGAATTTTGTTTTAATTGTCAGTAAAAAAATTGTTGTAAAAATCACATAACACTCGTGCATCGTTTTGAATGAAAATAAATATGGCTACTCTAACATCAACAATTTTTTCAGTATGAATCCGGCTTTACTGGTAACAAGTCTGTTATTTGTTTCAAGCTGCCAAGCTTACAGACAAAACGACAACGTTCTATACGGAGATCATGGAGCCCCTACCGATGCAAGTAACTCCAGAACTCGGCGTGATATAAAAACAAACGTTTTTCAAATCACTAGCAATTGTGAATGTTATGGATTGGAAGAAGGTGGCAACACTGGCCCAGGTAAACGAACACTACGAGTAATTTGTACTAAACGAGAAAACAACTGCCCTTGCAATAAAAAGGGAAATAATTCCAATAACAAAAACTCTGGCCCAGGTCCAAGTAGACAAAAGGGAAAAAGGTGTAATTGCAATCAGAACCAAATGATTTGCCATTACAAAGGAAATCCGCATGGAAAAGGAAAATATGATAATGGTGAACAAAAGAAGTTTTACAATGCTCTAACGGAAGTTATAGGAAAAGATATGTGCAATTTGCCGGATTGTCCGGGGAAACCGAAACCATACACAACGAAAAAGTTTGATAACATTGAGTTCGTATTTGAACATGAAGAAAAAATATTCAATTGATTTATTGCGTGTAATTAATGTACCACTTGTAATATTCTTAACTTCGATTAAAATAATAAAATGTCTTTTCTCTAGATTTTCTTGTTTTGATTGTTTTCTTTGTATCCTGATGATATAATCAGTCTTATTTAATGCCAAAAAAAAGGAGTGAAAGAAACAAAACCTTAACAAATTCCTTTTAAAAACACCACACTAAGATCAGCAGTGAAGAAAAGGAAAATGCTGTGCACTAAATTTAGATAAATCTTAAAATAGTGTACAGCAAAGTAATGTTAGTTACAAAGATTTTAAACATATCAAAAATTACAAAGCGGTTAAATCTTTTCTTACAAATAAATGTTGCTTTATTTTAGAAATAATCTAACACGAAAAGAAACAATTGTCACACGAAAATGTGAAATTGCATTCGACTTTTTCAAGATTGTTACAAATACACCGGTGAAAAGAATACGTAGGTACATGAAAACATCCGGGTATCACTGCAATTGTAGAATAGTATTCAGACATTTAACATTTTCTTGACCTATTTTAAAATGTCAATGAAACATTTATATTGCGACATGTAAGTAAAATATAATCATTAGTGTCCTTTCATCGGAAATGTTTAAAACAAGAAAAATACATATAATTCAATTTTGTTATACATTCCAGAAGATTAGAAAAACGAGACAGAGATGCATATTTTTAGCTCCGTGCTAATCGATTTCAGTTAAGCATTGAGTTGCTTACCTTATGACCGTTTACATTTAGACGGAAAATTGATTGCTTAAGTAAAGCTTATTAAAACAAGAAGAAACACTGTGTGGATATAGAACAATGGACTAGTCACATACTGGAATAATATGAAAATGTGCCGCACGGATCTATACCAGGCCCTGTGCAGCCCAGTAGTCACACTTCGGTGCTGACAGGAAAATCATTGATTCTAACAGTGTTATAAAGTCATTGTCTAAATTTACTGACTAGAAATTTCACAAAATATTTTAATTCTAAGGTTTTTTCTATTTTAAGGTGTAGATAGCATCAGCCGGATTTGATATAAAGTTTTTTTGGAATTTTGGTGATATAAGCTTTACAACATCTTAATCATTTGGATTTTTACATATTGTTTGGGTTTGAACGCCACTGATGAGTTTTGATTAGACGAAACGCGCGTCTGGCGAAAAAATGTTTTTTGTTAACCTTGGTATCTTTGACGACATTTTATTGTCAACGCTTTTTTCTTTTTGTAAAATATTTCAAAAAATGCTGACGATAATATTCTAGATACGGGCCTTCTTTAGAAACATTAACCAATGTTTAAGGGAAAACAGATCACTTTTTATTTTTATATCATCCTTCTCATTTAATAAAATGCAGACAGACCCAGAATAATTTCAGGCGATAGTAATTGGCAATAAAAGAAAAACAATATACCTTATTTAACATTTTATAACAAGTTATTAGCAATCTCTAGGGTAAGGTTTTATAACATTTCAATACGTTGTCGTGACAGTTTAAAGCAGGAGGCAACTGTATACAGTGAACAGTCATGTTTTCATTCTCATAATGTTACCAGCATTCCACGATGTGAAACCATAGGAACCGTCCAAATTACTCACAAAAGAATAGGCAGACATCTTGGGCTGTTGTTTATATACATATTTTTAAAGATAGCAAAAGCAGCGATAACGTCATTGAACTTTGAATGTTAACGGCGTAAGAATTCCCCAATAATGTATATAAATAATCTTGCACTATATAAATATAGTTCACAATCATATTATTGAAGAGTGTAAAATCTGTTTTCAACAATGACGAACAGACCAGATAAAATAACAAGCCCCATAACTGATATGCCAGTATTTGTGAGGTCTAGAAGGAGTATACAATATGCTCTCTAACGGTACGATCCATAAGGACACAGGCCCAGATGGTTTGTCATGCCGCTTACTTAAGGAGATGGCCCCAAAACTTGCTCCTATGCGAAAAGTATTTTTCCAAGCCTCAATCAATCCTGCTTCCTAGGAAACGGCAAAGGTCATACTAATATTCAAGAAAGCTGACAAAAATAAAGCAGAACAACTGAAGCATGTAAGATGCTTGAACACAACATCAACAGTAACATAATGTAACATCTGGACAACAACATCCTGCATGATGCCTAGCATAGTTTCGGGAGATTTAGTGCATGTGAAGGCCAGCTAATCATCACCATTCAAGACCTTGCGAAGAACATCGATGATGCAGAACAGACTGACAAGGTACCCTACAAGCGCGTACTGTACAAGATCCATCAGTATGGCATAAGGAACAGCGCACATCAATTTTTCAGAAGGACGAACACAGAAGGGACTACTAAATGGAACACATTCCACCACAGTTCTGGTTCAGTCAGGTTTGCTATTTCTCTTTTACATAAATGATTTTCCAGATTCAGTCTCTTATGGACCATCAGTCCGACTATTTGCAGACGACTGTTCATTATACAGAAGAATCAAGTCCGAAGATGATACTAGAATGCTACAGAAAGATCTTGTCTAACTGCAAAAGTCGGAAGTGACTAGCTCATGAAATTCCACCCTAAGAAATGCCAAGTTATCAACATTACCAACAACAAAAGAAGCATTCACCATACCTATGTAATCCAATGGCCACACACTGGATGTTGTTGATTCAGCAAAATACTTAACGGTAACCATCCACACATACCTAAAATGGAATCAACACACCAATCAGGTGACGAGAAATGCAAGCAGCGTCATAGCCTTCCTGCCGCGTACATCACTGTCCAAAAACAAACAAGTCACTCTGCCATACAACACTTGTGCGGCCACTGACAGGATATTAATCAGTAGTCTGGGATCCCCATACAGTGGACAACATCAACAAGCTTGAAATAGTCCAACGAAGAGCAGCTCGTATGGTCTTCGCAGAATACCACACAACGACAAGCAGCATGCTAAACCAACTTCATTGGACATTCATACAAGAGCGATCAGCCCAGACTAAAGCTATAATGATGTATAGAATTGTTCATCAGATCGCAATTTCTTGACATATCCTGGTACCAACAGTCTCACAAAGAGACAATAACATCAGCTTCCTTGTGCCATATGCTAGAACAGTAATATATCAGTAGTCCTTCTTCATTGACTCAATTCGGATCTGAAACTCTTTACCATCCGAGGTAATCGACGCTTCAACTATCGACTGCTTTAAGACCAGGCTTCTGTCCATTATCATCAGAGAGTACCTCATTCCGGTTTTTAACTGCAACCTGTAAATAGTTATTTTTTCTCACCTGAACATAGTTATCTTTGCACCACATATACATACAATGTATTTGGTATGTACCTGCCAAGGAAGAAGGAGATTATATATTCGAATAATATATTATTTCCATCAAATCAATTATTTTGCAAAGTACGCTTTTCAAAGAACAAATGATACACAACATTTTCGGCCATCTTAAACAAACCATCTGGTAATTATTAACACTATAAATGTTTGTTTTGTCTTCTTATTAACGACTAAATGCTTGACTGATCCAGCGTGTTAATAGGTAAATCAATATTTCGCAAACAAACCTTTTCAAACAAAGATTCACTTGTACTATACGTGAAGTCGTTACAGTGAATTGTTTATTATAAAAGATAGCCTAGTTGTGTTATTAGTTGTTAAAACCTGCTCATTATATGTGTACTCAGATGGGTATATTTACGCACGTTCATGCCAATTGTACCCAGACTGTGATGATAAAAGTCTACATATGGTTTTAATATGTAGTACCGTAATTAGGAGCTGCATAAAACCCAAAACTTTGTACAGAACCATTTGAGGTACATTTCTAGGATACCACAATTCTTTCTGCCAAGAGGTTTCTAATTCGCTTAAAAGAACTAAAAAAAATAAGAGAACAATCATGGATTCATTTTTCTGTATAATTACTTTAAATGTTGGAACGGTTTTTTAGAAGAAGCATTAATATGTTTTTCCTATATGGACCTAAGATACCAGTAATCTATGATTAACGATGCCAGCTATTTTGGATTCAGGATCGATAAATAACTGTAAATGGGAGGGGTGGGCAAGATCTTTCTGTTAATGTGTTTTGGGTATTTTTACAGGTGTGTTAACTTTTTTTAAATAAAGCAATTGTTAACTGTTTTTTAACCATTAACTGTTATCTATTTTCTTAAAAATTGACAATGTTGTTAACTGTTATAATGAAAATAAAACCCTGTTTGCTGCTAATAGTATTGCCCTTCGATTAGATTCTGCTGTTATCTTTTTTGTTTACGATTTTTGAACTCACAATTTTCTGTTTTTCCATGTAAATTGCTGTTATCTGTTATCATTATTGTTTACCTGTTCATGGATCCCCTTTAGCCCCCCCCCCCTTTCGTAGATTACCGATTTAGAAACTCTGAACATCACTGCCAAGTTTGGTTGCAATAGCCCACTTGGTTCAGGTCATCTTATTATAAAAGAAGTTTATCAGAAAGTATGCGATTTTACCCTCAGGTATGTGTATTAAACTTGTAGAATCTTTTTAAAGGGAAAACTCAAAAACAAATTAACCAATTAACTGTACTTTATAGAGCAAAACTGAGAGAAATGAGACTTTTGAGATATTAATTTAGGATTTTAAAGGGCATTTTAAAAAAGATAAGGATTTTATAGAAAATATGAATATATGAGGTCGCTTGCATGCTTGAACAGGTTATTCTATTATAAATGTGTGGTATGTTTTGGACATGGGTTGATTGTCATCAATGTCATAAGATAATTTGAAATAAAGCAAACAAGGGAAAAAGTATCCAAATTGTGGGCCTCCCTTGTTTTCTTGTTGACAAATTTCTTCTATACTCAAGTAATTGAAATGTATGACTTGGTCAAAGTTTTATAAAATCACAGCTATTTTTCATTGGATTATGGCTAATACAACAATATTAAGGATAACAATTTTAGAGGGTACATAAAATAAATTAAAATGTTACCATAGCAACCGTGTTTACCCCTAGCAACCATATTGAAAAATACTAGCAGGAATCATATGGAAATAATACTATGAAAGCATTAAAGAAAATAAAGTTTAATCTTCTTCAAACATTTTATTTTTTTTTGTTTTACACCAGTAATGCTAAATAAAGGCACATAACAACCACATTATCACAATACGGAAAAAAATCGCCTATAAAACATACATAGTGGTTCGAAATAACTCGGTCCAACATTTTCCAGTGTTTTAGACGACCATTTGCTGCTTCTACAACTCATCTAACTTTTCTTACAAGCCTTGAGTGCTGTTTTTGACCATTTGCCAAGTGAACAGGCATCTCTCAATGAAAGCCAATGTTATTTAGAAATTCAATTACATTTCGAATTCCTCTGTCTACTATTAACACATCCTCCTCCTTTAGCCACTCTCGTATTTCATCTGCGTTGCTTGCAATAGCATGCTTAGTATTAATTGCATCATTGTTTGCATGATCAGAAAAATATGGACACAATACATTAATAATATATCCATCAGTTGACACAATCATCATTTAATTTAGCAAGCAACGTGATTTGTGCAAGCAATATGTCAGTTTTTGAAACTTATGGTGTGCACTCTTTTGGATGTAGATATACGTTCCGTAAAGCAATAAAATGGCATTATCGGGTGTCCTATCAAATAGTTCTTTTCCAATACGTGTTGTATGGTGTGTGTTTATTGATTCACGGCCGATATGTTGAAAGCCAACATGGGAAGGAACAAAATCCTTCATCATGGCCTCCCTTGCAGAATGTATTGATCTTTGTATAATGATGTTTTTAAATGGAAAATAGTGTGCATAATATGTCACCTAATAGTCCTGTTTTTAGTTTTACCAAAAGCATTCCAAGACATGAGATGTTCTGACAGCTGTAGATTTAATGGATTTTACAACAGAGCATACTGCATCAAACTGTTCACGAGTTAGACCTGTAAGATTTTGAAAATCATCATTTGAAAGGGACATTGGTGTATCAAAGTTAAGCTTCTTTACATTTTTCATGACAGAACGAGTTCTCTGTAGCAAATATATTAAATCAATTCTGTTCAATGATGTGTCAGATGACAGCCACAACATCTACTGTTAGATTGTACTATTACATAAACATCAATATGAAAGCATGCGTTCTGGGCTCATGCATGCATCAGGAACAACAACCATGCGCTGACGCCTATTCTGATTTGATTTCGTACAAACTATACAACGACGCTGAGAATTTGATGCTGAGAAAATAGGTAACTTGATTGATTTTGGGCTCAGTACAGTTGTAGATTTGTCAAGAAAAATCGGGTCCACAATAGCATTATCCTCGGCATAATCCAGTTCATCATTTATTCTGATAATCGGCGATCTTTGTTCCCTTTTACTTCTGTAAAACTGAGATCTGCATTTCAATCAGATAACTTCATTTTCAGAACCTCTCGTTAAATCGCCGATGACACATAATCTCTGAACTCTTGGTTTGTTAATTATTTTCTGTTCTTTTCCTTTACATGTGATTTATTGCACACTTTACAAGAATAGGAACGCATTTCTGAAATAAAAAAATACAAAATATTGTAATACCACAATTTTCCAAGTATTTTAAGCTGTAAATACTTAGCTAATTTTAATAAAGGCAATTATGCCACCATGTGCCTGTTAAAAATTCAAGTAGGATTTTGCTAAGAATTGAATCTGACCTTCTTCATTGTACTCTAAAGCTGTACAGTTTGAAAAAAAATCTTTAATCATCTTCTGGTCACAAGAGTGGCACGGACGGACAAATACTCATCTGTCGAGGAAGGTAAATGAAGGAATCACATACTTTTCTCACCAATTAGTAGTGGGGTATAAAAACTAAATAAACATCTATGTGCAAATTAGACACATTTTATTGCCTTATTAAGACGGACGAAACAGTGACAGGAGTTAATGAAATTACTGACTTTTTTCATCAATCATTTCGGTGGCATAAAAATTAATGAAAAGATGCACTATATACATAATTCTATAAAATTGTTTTACTTAAGAAAAATTATCATTGTTATTATTATTATTATTTTGCTTTCTATGTATTTTATTTTATTATTTCTGGAAAGTGTAAAAAAAATGGTGTTTAATGCAACTTTCAGCAATTGTTCAGCTATATCATGTATTCATGGCATCCAGTTTGTATTGGGGGAGGAAGCCGGAGTACCTGGAGAAATCCCTAACCTCCATATGAAAACTTACAAACAATCCTATAAAACAAATATACATATCTTTATAAGTTCTAATATTTTGTTTCAATTTTTTTCTGACTTCAAAATCCATGCGATTCTACTATTAGGATGAAAATTAAAGTGGCTATCTAGTCAATATTTTGCCCTCTCTCAACAAATTCATAATTAAAAAAATATTCTTGAGCTAAGGAAAATGAACAATAAAATAACTATGCTAGTAATACACAAAACTGTATCTAATCCATATTTGCCGAAAGAATACTTTTTGCTTAATAGAAACAAATCTTCAATAACAACAGAAAATAAAATAATTAAAAAATAAATATAAAAATAAATAAAATAATAACAGACCAGAATTACACCCCCTTAGCAAAAGATATTAAACAATTTTGCATTATAGTTTTTTTTTAATTGCTTATTTAATATTCCTAAGACACCATTATGCAATGACAATTTGTTTTTATTAATCTGCAGTTTTGTCTGCAAAATGAAGAGATAAATGTATTGTATTTGAAAATTTACCGGCACCTATTAGTGATTTCATGCTTGGAAATTGAGTTTACTCGTGGTGTGTTATCTGAGTCAGTAAACAGATGTTTCCAACCATCAAATCACTAAATGATGCCCAGCAAATTTTCAAATACATTATGGTTAATCTTCATTCTAATGCTACAGCAATTTAAAAACTAAATTAAATGCCTAAAATGGGAATTTTTTATTTACCAGAAATAACGTTTGCCTTTGCCTTAACTTCTAACGGCATCAATCATGGAATGGATGCCATGAAATAATACACGTTACATCAAGAATTGCGTTAGAATGTAAATATATCAGAGTTTTAATTAACATTTGTAAGATCATTCTGCATACCCAATTAGATACATACCAGCACGTTTAATAAATGTTTCCATTTCCAATAAATTCATGACAAAAAATCAGCAATAATTGTATATACATAAACCTCCTGCAGGTATTTTTTCAAACCATCCTATTAAAAAGAACATATCTTTACCAATTAGATAATTATGCTAATTCCACACCAAACTAAACCATATTTGCTGAAAAAGACTTTTTCTTAAAGAAACAAATCTTCAATTACAACAAAGGAGCCTCGGTGGCCGAGTGGTCAAGGTAGTTCGTCTACTTTTGATCACGTGGTCTGTCAACACTGAGATTGCGGGTTCGATTCTCACTGCAGGCAGGGTGTACTCGACTCCAATCTTAATTGACAAGGATTGCCAGTTTTCCTACCGCAGGTCGGGGGTTCTCTCCGGGTACTCCGGCTTATTCCCCCAATAAAAACTGGACGCCATGAAATAGCCGAAAAATTGCTGAAAGTGGAGTTAAAACACCATTCAAACAAACAAAACAAATCAATTACAACAGAAAAATACAAATAAGAATTACTACCCCTTATATAAGATATAAAACCCGTTTGTGCATTATTGTTTCAAAACATTAATGTAAAGAATACTATTATATAAAAGAAGAAAAATCAAATTATTTTGTTTTAAACTTTTACATAAAAATGTATACAAAATAATGCCTTTTTAAAAGAATTTGATTATTTTATATTTCTAAGATACCAATATGCAATGACTCTTTTTTTTATTACTTTGCAGTGTTGCCTGCCTACTGCATGAATATAGTAAGTGGTTTGTAGTATACATATATAGATATATCAGAGTTTATAATAATATCTTAAAATTCAATCTTATTTTTTAATTACATAACAGCAATTTTGATACTTCAAATGTGTTTTCGTTTCCAATTCCAAAAAATTCTTGACAAAAAGCAGCAATTGTAATACATATAAACTCCCACAGGATTTCTTCAAACCATCCTATTAACTTGAAAACCACGCCCTTCTATTTTTATGGTAAAATAGTCAAAATTGTTTTCTCACTATTTAAATGCATAAGCATAATTAAAATGAACACAAATAACTACATGTAGTAGTTCCATACCAAACTAAAATAGATTTCATGAAAGAAAGACTTTTTACGTATAACAAAAATCTTCAATAACAACAGATGTATTTTTAAAGGGTTTTGAATTACTTCCCCTTAAAGAAGATATTAAAAACACTTTTGTAGTATTTTTTAGTTAAAATTCTATTTTTAAGATATCCTTAATCAACGTAATACCAACAAAATTATTTTGTTTTCAATTTTTTACCAACAAATGCGTTAATGTATTAATTAATAAAAATTATGAACATTTAATATTCCTATGATACCACTATGTAATTACACATTGATTTGTCGTCTGTTCAGTACACAATGTAAATGCTGACATTTTTATATTTATATAATAGACATAATTGAAAATATTTTAATTTTGCTTGAAATACTCAACAGCTGAGCAACATTGTTCATTTCGTATGACCTAACTTGGTATTTCAGCACGTGACATTGTTTACGTCTATAATTATATGTATTGATGACGTTGACTATACATGTGTACATTCCTCCGCAACACCAAGCGACGACACTACAAATTGTGAATTGAAAATGTTATCTAACTAATTTTTAAATATTGTTTTTGTTATTTCTTTTCATAATATTGAATATAAAATAAAAGAATTGTTTTCAATTGCTGATTAGATTATTGGATATAGACGACTTTGGGTGGGTTTACGCACAGGCAGTTGGGGTCAGGATATTTTTTTTATGGAATGAAAAGCCAATAAATGAGTTTACAGTGTGTATTCACTCGTTTGGTAACTAGTCTGACATGTCTCATTGTGAAATACCGTCAGACTAGTTACCAAACGAGTGAATACACACTGTAACCTCATTTATTGGCTTTTTATTCCATAAAAAAAATTATATCCTAACCCCAAGTACCTGTACATAAATCAGCTCATTTTATTAATATCAATCAATCAATCAATCAATAAATTAATGTTATTGATATTAATTAAGGAAATATTGATATTAATAAAGGAATTATTGATATTAATAATGGAATTGTCGATATTAATAATGGAATTATTTATATTAATATATAGGATCTTACATTGATACGAGTGGATTATCGGATTTCTCCAACAGAGATAGTTAAATTATGGAATTTTAAGTCCCAGCATTGGCGAGGACTTTATATTAATTTCCATAATTTAACTGTCGAGATTGGAGAAATCCGATAATCCAAGAGTACTTATGTAAGATTCTGTTTCTCTAATTTTAAAAAGTAGTAAATTTGCGAAATGAAGTACAAATTCTCCCAACCCTATTTTTTCGTTCATGACTTGAATACGCGTAAATGGAAGGTGTTTTGTTTATGACGTCATGCGTTCTTCTTATGACGTTATTATTTTAAACCAATCAACTGCTGAGAACGACAAATTCACTAGTGACGAGAACTATATTTTCCACACAGGTCAAGCGGTTGAAATATTACGACAAAATTTGAGAAAATGAAATTATTGATATTAATAATGGAATTATAAATATTATTAATTCCATTGAGAATTATTAATGTTTATAATTTGAATTATTGATATTAATAATCAAATTATAAATTAAAAAAATAAATATTAATATTAAATAATTATTGATATTAATAAATAATTATTGACATTAATAAATGAATTATTGATATGAATAAATAAAATTATTAATATCAATAAATACGGGTTTTTGTCCAGTTTGGCATGCCATTAAAGCCGTCTCTATCCAATAATTTTACCAACAATTGAAAACATATATATTAAATTCGATATTATGAAAAGAAATAACACGAACAATATGTAACAGGTAGTCAGGTAATATTTGCAATTCACAATTTTTAGTGTCGTCGCTTGTTTCTTGCGGAAGAATTCATGTAGTCAGCGTCATCAATACATATAATTATGACGTCAAAAATCAGTCACGTGCTGAAATACCAAGTTAGGTTATACAAAATGGACAATGTTGCTCAGCTGTTGAGTATTTAACAGAAATTAAAATATTTCTGCATAACTGAAAGATTTCATTGATTTTCGGGGTTTATATAAAGCATGAACAGCATATATGCAAATTCCCTACTTGCGGTAAACAAGATTTATCTCACATTTGAGTTATTTGTTCTTTAGAGGAGTTATTTGTTCTTTAGAGCAGGTACTTTATAGTACCTACTGTCGGTAAAAAGTAGTTTTTCTACAATATTTTTTTATTCACATATAGCAAAGCATCCGGTAAAATTTATTATGATATGCCAACTAATTCTGCAGTTTTTTTAGTTGTACTGTAAGAGTCAGTCCAAAGACATTATTTAAAAAAAAAATAAAAACGTGATTTTTTCCTTATCTGTTTAATACTTGATACCTGCTGTTATGAAAGACAACTCTTGCAAATGGGAAGTAACTCTTGTATTCTGAAAATAGGGAATTAATGTTGACCAATGTAATTAATTATGCAATGTACAAATTGCGATACACAATAACAGTCGCAGAAAAGCTTTTAAACTATGCTTAGTGTTTGTATACATTTGAATGTATACACCTCTTATTATGTATCTGAAAGGAAGTTTGTCTGATATTTTACTTTCGCTTCTTTTTCTTCTTCTTTACGGCTGATATTTTAGCTAAATTTCGCTGAAACTGCAAGTCGCATCATAATACACTTTTATGATATATTAGATAGGCATATCTAGTGATTCATTCCACTTTTCATTTTTTGGAGGAGGTTCATAGTGAGTTTTTGGCAAAAGAGGATAAAGAGGGTCGCCATATTGTTGTGAGGCTGTCTGTCCGTCCATCCATAACAAATCGAATCCGGGATTTAACTTTTTATCTACAGGTAGGCTTTTTATATTTGGCATGTGGGTAGATTATAAATAATCGATGTATCGCATGCCATGGACGTTGACCTTAAGCTTTCACATCATTGCTTTCCGAGTGACTACTTCGTGTCTGCGATATAACTGTGTTGTGTTTTGAGATAGGTCATTTTGATTATTTTTTTTTTGCTTGAATGTTATTTAGTGCCACTTTCAGCAATTTTTCAGCAGGAGGCATGGCGCCCAGTAAGTACTGGTAGAGGAAGCCAGAGTATACCAGGAGAAACCCCTACCTTCGGTGAGATAAGGTTTTCATATTTGGCATTTAGGTAGATAGTTACTAGACAAGGTGTCTCATAAATCAGTGTAGGCATGCTTTGGTTTCCATATCAAAGTCGAAGACAGTGATCCTTGTATTGGATACCAAAACCACAAGAATCAATACAAAGAGTATTTCAAAGCAGGATCGTCTAAGTGTACCACCGAACCTCTATAAGAAATAAAACGGAGCTTCAAAAAGTCCCACTTGCTATTCCAGGAGTGGCGAAATGAAATGTGGATGCTAAAAAAAATTCAAATGGTAGACATGTTGAGGTCTGGATGTCCTCTCCAGTGTAGGAGCATTAAAACCTTTGCCACTTCCAAGTAGGCTTAAAGATCTTATTAAACGGAATGAGACGATATAAATACCTGGTAATGAGAGAACTTACTTCGTCATCAATGACTCTAAATCAAATAATAAATATATAAAAGACCAAATTTGGCAAATGTGATATTTTCTGTATGACAACTAATTGTTCCCCTCTCCTCGCCGATCTGTGTTTGTACTCTTATGAAGCTGACTTCTTAGAAAGTCTGCTGAAGAAAGAAAAGACACTGGCCAAGACCTTAAATTTCACATTAAACAATGCTAAATTTGGTGACTATTTGCATTCAATCTACCGTAGCGAGCTTGACAATAGACACCACCAATACATTAAGGTCGGCCTCCTACTTAGACCTACTTCTAGAAATAAACTTGGGAACTCTACAAACACTACGACAAACGTGATGACTTCACATTTCCAATTGTCAACTTTCCGTTCATCGATAGAACATTCCAGCAGCTCCGGCATGTGTGGTGTATATTTAACAACGTTTACGCTATGCTAGATCCTGTGATCAGTATACCGGTTTTCTCTACCGGTCACTGTTGTTGACTACTAACCTACTCAAACATGGGTTGTTGTACCTAGGTTGGTGTTATCCCTCTAGAAGTTCTATGGTCGTTACCATGACTTAATTTATCGCTATGGGAAATCAATCTTAAAAACGATCGAACATTTTCGCTGAGTCATATTCTGGATTTGAGTAAATCGGCGGGTGTCTAATTAGAGCCAGGCACTGCTTTCTCGTCCGAAGAACCTGAGTGCATTGGAATTTAACATGTTTGATATTTGTTTTTGTGACATTTGACCTCATACCTCGACCTTGACATATATCCTATTATCATTACATATTCCTGCCTGGGCTACACATGTATAAGTTGTTTTTACTTTTCTTTTTTTGAGGTCAAATCACAATCTATTTACAGCGGATCCCAGAAAGCAATAAGCGGGTATATTATATTACTTTTCAGATCAATCATGGTAAAAAGAGATTACGGAAGCAAGCCAGGAAACGTTTGACGGATTTTTTAGCGTATGCGCGGCAAAAAGGAAGTAGTTGTCCAACAAATCTTCAAATAGTTTACATCGTACAATCCATTAATATCAATCACTTAATAAAATATCTAACTTTTTCGAATAACGAAAGCCGAGAAATGTTTGACGGAATTTTTTATACGTTTGAGCTGGCAAACAGGAAGTAGAGAGCAGGCAGGGAGAATTGCGTCTAACTTACAACCTATTTGTAAAAATAGCCAATCCAAACATCAAACCATTCCCATTTACAGAAGCCGAGAAGTGTAAGTTTAAAATCATTGTAACGCACATCTGCTAACAGGAAATAGGTGTCCGAGATGTCTGAAAGCAGTCTATTACGTAGCATTCATTTCCACAAATTACCATATCAGTCATCAAAATATTCTGATTGACAAAAGTCCAAAAGAATGACTAGATTATTTGGACGCTCGAACGTATTGTACGGTGTGACGGACATTATTAAATCTGAATGTCACCCTCGCCTGTGGGGATATACAAATAGCAACAATATTCTATGACATCGGTAAAAGCCTTTTTTTTGTTTTGTTTGATTGCTGATTAATAATAATAATAATAATAATATTATTATTATTATTATTATTATTATTATTATTATTATTATTATTATTATTATTATTATTAATTTGTTTCTTAGAAATAACAATGAACGAAAACGGGTGCTTACACCACATAAATTTAAATGATTTTTAATAAAACGGTGTAGATTTGTGCTAATAGTCTCTTTCCAGATTTCTGATTCTTTGTGGTGTGGCTTCAAGTGTCTACATGTGCAGTACGCGATGAAAATTATGTAATACTTCGCTCAGTTAAGAACAATCTCGCGGTCTGTTCGAATGATATAATATTATCATTTAGTAACTACATGTCTTATACGTTTTCCTTTTCAGTTCTTGTGTAAAAGATAACTGTGGAATTCTCAAAATACTTGCAACCGATAATGTTTCAAATAATTAGACATAGATAGTCCCAGTGCTACACTTTAATATGACGTATTTATGCTTGATTTAACTTCTCATATGTACTCTAATTCACTATTTACATTTTCGCTTTATTATAAATCGTTAGCAGCCCAAGTTTGCCAAAACTCATTCTTATACTTGCAATGAAAAGTTTATATTGATCTGCCCAGTAGATGTTTATGTTCGTATTTTTCCGTTCTTATAGTATTTGATGTCGGCATAGTATGAAATATTTGTAAAATTTCATTGGTAGTTATGTTGTTATTTGTTGATGGCTTCGAACTCGCTGGTAGCTGATAAAGCATTATCGACATTTAACAAAGATTTTTGCTTAAACCCGCTTCAAGGATTATTTTAATTAAAGCAGTTATTCTATGTTTAATGCCTCACCATGGTTTTAAGACGAATTAAAGCACTGCTCCGTTGCTTATTACTTTTTTCCATATTGATTTTGTGTGATGAATTATTACACAAATGTCCTATTGTAGTAGCAATTGTGGTATTTTCGTATAATATTGTAAAGATATTCAGACATTAATTGTACAAAGTTATTGAAATGCCACATTTGGAAGTATAAAACTAATAACTGAAGAAATTAGCGGCTGCATTAAATCGTGCCAAAGACCTTTTATTCATCGTATCATTATATAAAAAAACATGAGCTGTTTATTTTATCATTTTTTCCGTAAATGCGTAAACAAAACTGATTCAAACTCCTAACAAACTGAAAGGAGAAATATATTTTTGGCATCAAAAGAAAGTCATATAAATGTTCTTTTAAACAAACAAAACTTGATATAGAAATATATTATGCACATGCGTAAATTTTGCATTTATTTGTTCAAAACTGTTATCTAAGTACATTTGTAACAGATTTCCAGATTTAAAATAAAAATATAAGTTATAACAATTGAATATGTTAATTGAAAAATATATCCTAAATCCTTTTTAATAGACTGTATTTACTATAGAGAATTTTTGAAGTAGCAATTTGAAAAAGGTCACCTGTATACTTACAGATCTTAACTTGTTAAGATCTTTTTTTCAGCGTGTCATACTACTTTTCACCAAAACGATGTAAGTCGATTGATCGGTGTGTAATTATGCCATTAATTATACGGTATCCGAATTCGTTTATTTATATAAAAATTTACTATATTCATGATGCCTATACCGTTTGAACTCACAAGAGAAAACAGCAAGCAATATATTAATTGTACAAGTTTAGCTTTTCTAAAAAGCTAACCGTCTCTTAGCTGCATTACCCATTTGATGGGTTTTATTAAAGTATCTCTTGTTTGTAATTTATATGTATGATAGATAAAGAGTGCACCTTTTAAAAGCATTGTTTACGCTAAACTATTAATGGTGCTTGAGATTTAAATACCTGTCGTCACTTCACATGTGCTTTTTGAAAAATAATTAAACAAAAATTGACTCCCTGAACAACTGTTCAAAATGAGCGGTAAAAAATATATGTTGTTCTATTTGCAACAATATCAGAACGAAACTAAAGATATAGTAAATATCATGTTTATCCCAAAACAGCCTTAAAAAGAAGGAAGATTTTCGTACAATGTTTACCTTTTAATTTTTTACTGACCAATGCTCTGAATGAAATTGAAGTCAATATGCGGAACGTAAGATTATTACAAAAACATACTGATTACAATCCCGACTCAACCAAAAAATATATCGAAATGTCAGTACACATACTAGTGCGATCCTGAAGTAAACCAATGATATGACAAAAATATTTATAGATTTTGTGGACTACCCAATAAAGTAACAGATAGTCATTTACTCCGAAGGCTGTTCGTCATTTGATTATGTATACCGTAGGTTGGTTCCCGACGTAATATTCAGTATGCCTTCGGAATATACAAATATCGGAAAGATAATAGACCGGGAACCAGACTATGTATAAATACCGTCTAAGTAGGTCATTATTATTATAGCTGTGAAAAAAATATTTGTCAACCACGACCACGTTACAGTTTCATAAATTGATGTTTTTCTTTTGGAGATTCATAGATATGCATTAATGTTTTTGCCTGTTACTCATGTAAACTTAATTACGTAAAAATGCAGTATCCTTTCTGGTATTTACATAAAGTTACAAGAAATGATATGGGTTACACCCATATCCAGAGATGTTCGATTTATATGTTATATGTGTATCCGATTTGGTTTTAATAGTTTTTTTTCAACTTGTTTTATTTAAAATTTCATCATATGCGGTAAAAGGTTATAAATATAGACGATTGTGCAAGGCAAGAAATAATCATCTTGATTATAATATTTCAACTTTGAGAAGAGTATTGTAATCAAAAAAGCAATGGGCAGGAAAGACAAATGTTTACCGTACAATAACAATACATTGACCTTTTCGAAATCACATAATCACGTGGTTCTGTGGGAAAAAAGGGGGCGGTAAGTGCCACAGTTTTCGCGTACTTCCGTCGGGCATCATCGGAAGATCAAAGAAAAATACCGACAAGTTACAATTTCTTTTGATTTAATTTTACAGTAATTAAAATTGTTTTTAAAAAAATTTGTAATTAAAATGTATTCAAACGTCAAACTGACGTTCATGTGCATAAACATTGCTAAGAACATAATCAGACTGTAAAACAAAAAAAAATATATATATATATAAGAGAAGAGTCTTATTTTTGCCAGAGACATGTAAATTATATGCCTTTGTTTTTGCAAAACAATTTATGAGATTATTAACTTCTAGAATTATTTTCAACTATTACAACTGTTGATGACCTTCATTGGAATGTAACTGAATTGTTTTTCTATTGTATTTTTATATACATTTTTCAAAATGTCATATAGCTTTTTTAATTTCTGTTTGTTTAAAGGACTTCATATACGATCTTAGAGGTAGGTTTAATATAATTTTATAAGTATCTAAATATAACTGCTTCTTTTAAATAGTTATACATAAACAAGTACTATCTTTAAAAAAGATAACCGACGCAGTAAAGATATAAATTGAGTTATGCATTGAACTACGAATCGCCGTTATTGTCATACAAATTCCCCGTTTCAATAGACCAGTAATGTTTGATGAGATTTTTTTTTTGTTTTTGTTTTTTTTTTTGGGGGGGGGGGGGGTACTGACGGACAATTATTACTACGTGAATGAAATCATGAACCTATAAATTAACACTAGTCACAGGTGAAACGAGTTTGAAATTATTCATTAATACATGTGTGACCCCTTTTATTTACGTGTTTTCGATATTAACAGATTTACCAAGCATACAGTTAACCTAAAATTGATAATGTACATACAACTACATGTACTTTGCTGTACATGTACATGTATTCCAGAAAGTTTATTGCTATTATGTATTGAAACCCAATGCCTAAGATACAGAAATGAAGTTTTTTTGCGAGCACCAAAGCAGTTATACAATAATGAAAACAAATTGAATATTAGAAATTTTTTAATAAAATGTTTATAGCTTAAAATTTACTGAATAAGCAAAGTATACTTTACAATTAGAGCCACAACTCTCTATCTATGTGTGTACTACGACGGACGCCCAAGAACAATAATACATTTGATTTAATATCAACATGAATATAAAATGATTGTTAATTTGTATTTAGAAATTAATTAAAATTTCTTCTCTTCGTCTTTTTTACACTCCATAAAAGCCCTCCAAAATCCAGCGTGTTAATATGCATTTAATTTGCGCTGTACTTCAAATAAAAAAATATTTAACATTTTTGTACAAGTTGTTTGATATAAAATTTTACAAACTGCAGCTCATCTCTATCGTTCTTTATACTTAAATTGCACTATGAAATAATTTTATAAACAAACAGACGGCAAAATCTAATAATAATAGTACACAATTTGAAAGGTGAATTACCACCCTGTTCCGAGCCCCTGTCCAATTTACTATTCCTGTTCCGAACCCCCGTGCAATTGGTTTTTAACCAATCAAGAAACAGAATTACGAGAGGTGAAGTGTCATGAGGTCAAAGGGTAAAAAGTGAATATAATACCGACTGCGTCGGAAAAATTTAAATCTTGAATTAAATAAAAATGAAAACCTTTTGTGTTTTTTATCTTATTATAAAGAAATTTATTTTCCCTACCAATGTCTATGACATTTTTCACTCATTCAGAAAATCAAATTTCTTTAAATAACATGCCTGTTTTAAAATCTTATTTTCGTATAAAAATCATGATCTAAATTAGCATTTTCGTAGCTAATTATGTGAGTCTATACCTTTCATTAAAGTTCAGTGTCATAAATAAGCAATTAGCAAATAAACAAGGCACATCTAATTTACAATTTACAATTACATCACAGAAATATCTCTTACCCCTCACCCCCACCACGCACACACACACACGCCTCGTTCTCGGCCAATCTCGTGCGAGAGAGTTTCGGATTTCGAAATCGTAAATAATCAAAACCCAGGGGGGGGGGCCTCGGTGGCCGAGTGGTCAAGGTAGTTCGTGTACTATTGATCACGTGGTCTGTCAACACTGAGATTGCGGGTTCGATTCTCACTGCAGGCAGGGTGTACTCGACTCCAATCTTAATTGACAAGGATTGCCAGTTTCCTACCGCAGGTCGGGGGTTTTCTCCGGGTACTCCGGCTTCCTCCCCCAATAAAAACTGGACGCCATGATATAGCTGAAAAATTGCTGAAAGTGGCGTTAAACCATCAAACAAACAAACAAAACATCAAAACCCAGGGAAATTAAATTTAATGTTCCAGATTGACGAATTTCTACATAAAGGTTTCATTTTCTACCCTAATTATGAAATAATCCAGAAATAATACTGAAAATTATCGATCATGCATTACGTAATACTACAAAATTTTAAATGCATTATTTATTATTTTTATCAAATCATCTTATGAATCCCCATAAAAACAAAATACATTCACATTCTATTATGTGAAGATTACAAACTGCATAAAAACTACAAGGCTTAAGTACCCTAGAAATTCTGACATAACAAAAGAAATAAAATTGAAAATTATCGATAAAGTCAAATTTATAATCATCTACATTTTTATTTAAAGATACGAATGCAAAATTGATATGAAGCTTGCTCTATCAAGCGTGAAATAATCCAAACAAAAAAAATATAATGATAAAATTGAACTGAACAAGTCTTTCTAACATATACATTACGTAATATAACGTAACAAAATCTAACAATGCCTTTTTATTATCAAATTATCAAACTAATTAATAAAAGAAACTCAGATATATACATTTTGTTTTGTAAAGATAAGAATGCATTAAAAAAATACTGAGCATACCCTATAAATCGTGAAATAATCCAAGAAATAAAATTGAAGCGATGATCCTATCTAGCGAGGTCAAAAGCGCATTAATATACAATTGTGTTCATCTTTACTACTCCTTATTAGATTAGGACAGAACAATGTATTTTAAAGCTTGGAGGATTTAACAAATACGAAAAACTGTAATTGAAATATTTTCTTTAGCATTAAATTAGCCATTTTATCACTTACAACATGAACTATATTGTAGAGTATGGTTTTTACCTTTTTGCTCAATTTACCCGAAAACAATCATACATCATTAAGAGATAATAAGAAGAGATCGAACATATGAAAATATAGCTCTGAAAAACACCGTGTTGAAAGTCGCCGTGCAGCTTTTCTGGTACCCTGACGATGATATCCTAGTTCAACATTAGCAGTTGAAACTATACGAATGTTTAACTTGGAATTGCGAATGTTGAACTAGGAACTAGAAGTCTTTGATATTCATTTGAATGTTGAATGTTGAACGTTGAACCAGGAACATATAAATCAACTATAGTTATACTAGTCCCTGGTTGAACAAGTAACCAACTTGATTCACGTATTAGTAGACCTCATATTAAATGGTGCTTTTAACACAATATCTTAACTTAAAGCTATTTCCGTAAATTTCTTGTGTTTTAATATTTTAAACAAAAATATTCTAAAAAGAGCTACTAAATATGAAAAGAGTTAAAACAATTAAATAATTTTCTGCAAAGAAACTGTAAAATACTTACTCTATACAGCAGTATTCCTGGCCATGGTCGTCTTTTCCCGTCATAATAAAAATTACTACTGTACTTAATTGTTAAATATATAGCAGTTTCGTCTCGCAAATCTGAACTTTAATCAAAAACAGTATTTAAAAAAAAAACGAAAAATATTTTTAACTATTTTGCCTATTAACTTAGACAAACTACACAGTCTTGCACGTAAATTCGTTTATCTCTTCCGTAATTTAAAGTGACATATTTTCTTCCTTCACCCGTATGTTTCTGTTTAATTTTGTCCGGAAACTACCCGTAATAAAGGTTTAAAGAAATCATAAAATCATAGAATAACTTCTGCCTCTCCCCTATTTCATCTTGTAGTCTTCTACAATTCCAAAGCTTATTACTCTTACATCTTTATACTACCTTCCGCCCAAAACACCATAAAACGGTAGCTTTTACTCTCTCCCATGTGACAAACTGTCTAAAATCCATACCAAAATATTTTAAATCTCATTTTTCTCCATAAACAGAAAAACAACATCATAAAATTGTGCCACAATGAGGATCATACGTCGTATGAACTTTCTCCCTAATGAGGACCCTACCTCATAAAAACGTTCTCCCAAAAGAGGATCCTACCTCCTATAAGCTTTCTCCCAAATGCGGACCCTGCCTCATAAAAACGTTCTCCCAAAAGAGGATCCTACCTCCTATAAGCTTTCTCCCAAATGAGGACCCTGCCTCATAAAAACGTTCTCCCAAAAGAGGATTCTACCTCCTATCAGCTTTCTCCCAAATAATGATCGGATCTCATAGAAACTTTCTCCCAAATGAGGATCCTACCTCATATATAAACTTTCTCCCAAACGAGGACCCTACCTCATAACATTTTCTATCATTTTTTTCGTTGCCTTTAATTTAGATATGGGGACCCTATCTCATATAAGCTTTCTCCCAAATAAGGATCGGATCTCATAAAAACTTTCTGCCAAATGAGGATCCTACCTCCTATAAGCTTTCTCCCAAATGAGGATCCGACCTCCTATAAGCTTTCTCCCAAATAAGGACCCTACCTCCAAAAACATTGTCCCTCATAAAAAACGTTCTCCCAAATGAGGATCCTACCTCATAAAAACGTTCTCCCAAAAGAGGATCCTACCTCAAAAAGACTTTCTCCCAAAAGAGGATCCTACCTCATAAAAACATTCTCCCAAATGAAGATATTCTACCTCAGAAAAATGTTCTCTCAAAAGAGGATCCTACCTCATAAAACCTTTCACCCAAAAGAGGATCTTACTTCATAAAAACGTTCTCCCAAATGAGGATCCTAGTAGGCCTCATATATAGACTTTCTCCCAAATGAGGACCCTACCTTATAACATGTTACATTTTCTACAATTTTTTCTCTTTGCCTTTAATTTGGATATTAATTTTGACAATTTTTTAAACGTACATGCAGCGCAGACAACCATGCTCGCCTTAAATTTTGCATTACACTCAATGACTTAATGTAGCTTAATCAATTCAAGACATTGTAACTAACTATTTTGGATGCAATGTTTTTTTATTTCGAAATGTTATCTTGAAACCAAAAATGAACCTTTTAATTAACGTAAATTTTTTTTCCAAACGCCCACAATGATTTGACATTATAAACACGTTATATTAAATAGATGTTATAATGACAAATCGGTTTTTTAACCTTTATTTATCAAGTTGTTTTTTTTCCGAAAATTATTATTATTATATAAGTTTGCTATATTGAGCAGCACTGAAGATTACATAATTGAGAAAAAACTATTTATCTTATCCTGTCTCTGCATACAATACTTCCTTTATTAAGTTGTTTTTTCCTTTCTTAAAAATTATTAATACTATATAAGTTGCAGTATTAAATTACATTTATGATTGAATTCCGTCCCCGGAGGATACAATTGATAGCAAGCTTACTCGTAACAACACTTGGAAACAAGGTAACGAATTACTTCTAGAACGGCAGGAAGGGGAATTAATTGATTGAAGACATTTTGCCTTTTTTGTCACATATATCTTAAAATCTAAGTCGTCGATATTATTTTCAATATAATAATGAACTATGGTGTCAAAGCGACATAAACAGAATGTTAAGGCGGTAGATATATGTTTGACGGAAGATTTGGCATCGTGAGCTGGTGTCACTTTTGGGAAACTATAACTCTTTTAAACTTGTCATTTTCATTTTTTACCAGTTATATTTATGTTTCCTACGTTTGCCCCATAAAAGTTGATATAAAATGGTAGCACTCTGTATGCATACATGCATACATGCATAAAGCATTTTATTTGAATTGAATGTTTACGAGATAATTAAAATTAAAATATTGGTATAAAACGATTGATTTGAAAAGATTCTTCTGCTCAAAATTGAAGTGCAGCTGAAACATGTATCTTGTATTGCTACTGAATCGGTAGTGTTAAATCAGCCATTGAAACTGTTAAACTGAGAATAACAAACTGACAAGTGAACCTAGTAACGTATTTTTTTTCGAGCACATAAAACTATGACGTTTAAAATGGACACTGTCGTAAGTATGGAACGCAGTAACTGCCTTATGTGTACATGCTTTTATATATGCAGATCCTTTTTCATAAGTATCCGTTTTGATTATGGATTAGTGGTATCACAAATCAAACTAAAATGTTAACCTTTGTATATTGAGTAAAAGTCGTTGATAATTTCTTACATATTTAGTTGCGCAGAGACTTGTTTCTAATTGGAATAAAATATTTCTTGGTCAGTAAGAAAGGTTTCCATATAATTTGTCTTACATGGACAGAATGTTGTTCGAATTCTGGGTAAAAATATATAAGTATCGTTGTAAAAATCACATAACATTCGTATATGATGCATCGTTTTGAATGAAAATCAATATATTGCTACTCTAAAATTAAAAACTTTTTTTCAGTATGAATCCGGCTTTACTGGTAACCAGTCTGCTATTTGTTTCAAGCTGCCAAGCTTACAGACGAAACAACAACGTTCTATACAACGATCATGGAGCGCCTACCAATGCTACATACTGTGATAATTCTCCAGCTTTAAGGTGGGCTCGAACAGATTGTGGTAATTCACGCAGCACAAAAATATCGTGTGAATCAACAGGGTGTTGCTGGGAACCTAATGCAGATACGTATTGGTGCTTTCGTCCGAACAAGAGTTTGGTAAGGAACTCCAGAAGTCGGCGTAATATAAAAACACCAGATATTCAAATCACTGACAATTGTAAATGTTATGGATTGGAATTAGGTGGTAAAAAGGGCAGTGGGCCAAGAAAACTAAGAATAATTTGTACTAGACAAGACAAAAATTGTCCATGCACTCAGAACGGAATGAGTTCCAATAACAACGCACGCTCTCGTCCAAGAACACGAAATAAACAAAAGTGTCGTCATTGCAATCAGAACCAAATGATTTGCCGTTACAGAGGAGATCCTCATGACAGTCACAGATATACTAACGGAGAACAACCGCTGTTTTACCATAAACTAACGGAAGTTATAGGAAGAGATATGTGCAATTCGCCGAAATGTCCAAGACAACCATTCACAATGAATGACTTCGATGGTGTTAAATTCGAATTCGATGCTGAAGAAAAAATATTCTTATACAATTGATGAAATATTCCCAACTTTGATTAAAAATTTTAAACGCCTTTTTTTATTTTATTTTTCTATATTTACTTGTGTCGATTGTTTTCTTTGTATCATGATAATCAATCTTTGTGAATGCCGAAAAAAGAGAAAATAAATGTTGAAAAGTGTGGCTTTGGACTAACTGATGTTTAGAATTTTAAAGAAAGAAATACCACCTAAACAAACACTCTCCGGCACAGAGAACATAACTGGTTCCCAGATATAACCTCTGCCACACGTCATCCTCCATTTACTGCGGGACTACACTTGTCGTCTGCCCGTGACGTTGGTAAACAAAGAACAATGTTTGTAAAATAATACACGAGCTCTTATTTATGTGTATATAGTCTTTTTAAACACTTTTGATACAGTTTTACATTAAAATTACTGCGTTTGTACGCGAAGCTTATCCGCCATGAGCGATATCTCTCACAATTTCAACCAATGGTATGGCAGAGGTGATTGTGGTTGGCGTAGAATACCCAGAAGCCTTTGCTTGGAGATTGCTAAACAAATTCCTTTTAAGAACAACACACTTAGGTCAGCAGTGAAGAAAAGGAAAATGCTGTACAATCAATGAAATTTTTTTTTTAAATGTGAAGTAGACAGTGTACAGAAAAGTTTTCATCATTCATTAACTACTTTACTCAAAGATTCTCAAGCGGTCCTAAATCAACAGAAGTTTTGGCCCAGAGTTCAACTTTTTTACAATCAATTGGTGCTTTATTTTAGAAACAATCAGACACGAAAAGAAACAATTGTCAGAAGAGAATATGTGAAATTGCTTTCGACTTTTTCAAGATTGTGGCAAACACACTGGTAAAAACAATACACAGGTACATGAAAACATGTATAACTGCAATTGTAGAAAATTATTCAGACATTGAAATGACCTGTTTTTAAATGTTAATGAAACATTTATATTGAGACATGTAAGTAAAATATAATCATTAGTGTTATTCCAACGAAAATGTTTAAAAAAAAAGAAGAATACCTGTAATTCTATTTTGTTATACATTGTAGAAGATTAGAAAAACCAGACAGGGATGCATATTTTCCATGCTAGTTGATTCCCGTAAAGCATTTGGTTGCTTACCTTATGACATTTTACATTTAGACTGAACATTGATTGCTTAAGTAAAAAGCTTATTAAAACAAGAAGAAACAGTGTGTGGATATATAACAATGAACTAATCACATACTGGAATAATATAAAAATGTCGCGCAAGGATTCATATAGGGCCCTGTGCTCTTAAATATTTTGTGAACGAAATTTTTCTTTTTGTAAAAATATTTGAAACAATGCTCACGATAATATTACAGTAGGCCGAATTTTACTACCGAAATGGTTATAATCCGATGTTAGTTTTGTGATTTGTCGGATTAACGGCAGAATTTAATACAATTATTCGTAAATGTAGCAAATAAAAAATTTGAACTTCAATCGATACAAAATTCCTATATAATATACATCTCTTTTACGTTATAAAGGTTCAGACATTGGGAAACTAACGTAAAACGATCTGAAACGATATGTATTGAAGAAATATCTTTTTTAGTCTTTGAAAATGCACGTGGAAAATGTTATTGTTGATCATTTTCCCGTATATAGATAATGTGTCCTAATTTTAGTAAAACTGTGCTAATTTGCATACTGTTTCCATTCCGTAGTAAGTATCCAGTAAAGGACATACGACAAATTCCCTTATGCAACACACAAGTTTTCGGAGTTCTCAATGTTTTTCGTGTAGTAAATGTAATTAAACAGAGACACAAATGTCAATAAATACACAACGCACAGCGGGTTATTATAAATGGCAATAATAACTATATAATTTCAGTAATGATCGATCTTAAACACGAAACCGAAATGGTGAAATTGTCAAAATATATCAAAATTGATCATGGCTGGTTATATATGCAACTGATTTTTAACATCAAACTGCCGGGAGTAATTCAGTCCCGCTCTGCTTCATTACGAGAAACAGGGCTAATTTCGTACCCACGCCAAAAAGCGAGGGTACGATTATTCGTCCTAATACTCCTGATATAAGCCTTCTTTAGAAACATTAATCAATGTTTAGGGGAAAAGCAGATCAATTTTTATTTTTATATCATCGTTCTCGTTTAATCAAATGCAGGCAGATGAATTTCGGAACACCTCAGAGGTGAATGGCTGCTCGTTTTACTCTCAGTGTAAAATTATTTAATATGTAGTAGAATTCCTGAATCTTTGGAGCAGAGGGTGAGGAAGATATGTGCTTAGAACATTAGAACATTATTCTGTGTGGAAACTTCTTAAATTTGAATTAAAGTGTAGTAATTATGTGGATGATAGAGGACAATAGAGGACAATTCGAAAACAAAGATGAACAGTAGTCACAAAACTTATATAGTGTCACAACGGTGTGAGTTCGAATCCCGCTGAGGGTAAGCAAAAATTTGACAGTGTTAAAAATCTAATTCTAACAGTGTTCGGATTAGTTTGTAGACGTATATAAACTCCTTACTGATAGTTTAGTTTAAACTTATTTTATTTGTTAATAACAAAATGGATTGGACACAAGTAAATCATACTTATGAAGTCCTCTCCAAAATATAATATTTACATGTAATATTTATACGAATGAGCATGCAAATAATAATAATAATAATAATAATAATAATAATAATAATCATAATAATAAGCTACATAAAATGGATAAGAACAAATATGGTTGAAGAGAAGGAGAAATAACAAATACACTAAGTATCAAAATATGAAATAAATATAGCTATATAGGTGTTGATGATTACGAAGCTACGATTAACGTTCTTCGATGGTGCTTAAACTATAAGAAATCTTTTAGACCGTTTTATAAATGTATAAACATGGTTAAATACAGTTTTATTTTGGTCGATAGTTAACTCTGGCTTACCAAAAACTAGTAAGTTAAGGTCCATTGCGATATTATTAGGTAACCAAGTGAGATCATTGATTAGCAATTCCCTATAGTCCTTATACAGTGGACATTCAAAAAAGTAGTGTTGTGCATTTTCAGTTGCAGAGCCACAACGACAGGAAGAGTCTGTGGTAATATTAGCTTTGCATAGGTCATTATTTAGGAATGACGCAGAGCATCTTAATTGGGTTAGAATTATATTAAGTTTTCTTGGTCCATATGAGAAATATTCCGGGATATTTTTGTTATTAATTGATTGTTTTTTTATTTCCATTTTAAATTGTCCGAGAGACTTTGAATGTCGAATTGACGGTTCAAGACTGTTCCAATTTTTTATTGTGGCAGGTATAAATGAATCCCTAGTTAGAAACAATCTGCAGAAAGGCAGAATAATATCTCCTTACTGATATAGATCCTGGCTTCAAGAAGACAGACTTAGAGCGCTCACATCGCAATGGCCCATCCTCTCTATCCCAGGCTACCGAGGAAGAAGGTGAAGAAAACGAAAATGTAGACAGGAACATGGTAACATAACGCGATAAACCCGTCAGAGTTAAGAACCCGAATATAAAGATTAGAATTCAAGTGTAGAAAGAATTTGAAAAACTCTATCACTTATCCCAATGTGTGCATCAATGAGGACCTCACAAGAATGCGCAATAAGATGTATAGACACGTCCGAGTCCTATCTAAATCAAGCTTCTACAAACAGCATTGGACAATTAATGGCAAAATATTCATAAAGGACAGACTGGATAAAATACACACTGTTACGAGGTCGGAGGATATCAACCTCCTCGCAGCGATGACAGGCATTTTATATCATGTTACTATTGATGATCTCTAAATATATTATCTTCTAGTTTTGAACTAAATCTATATAGCATACCATTATTGTTTCTATTATAACGAATATTGTCTTATTTCTACAATTTCTCTTATAATGTTAAGTTTAACTATATTCCAATTGTTGATTTTTGTTCCTACTATCACTGGTACTACTATTTCTCAAAAGTAGGTCATAGTAAATTCCTTGATAATTACGCACACGCATAAAATGAACCTAATAATCGCTCTTCCAATCAAAATGTGAATGTATTATGACGTCTACATTAAATTTCCCACGCACTCTTAGATTGGTGTAGCATTTAGATATAGTCCGATTAAATTTAAATGACACCAGGATATAACTATATAATCTTCTTGATTGAACTTTCTAGCAACCGTGGTATTTGTGTAATTTTAAATTTTACTTATTACTTACGTCGATATTTGTTTATTTCATCCTAAAATACCTGTAATGTTATAAAAATAACAATAATTGTCTTGTTTATGTAGAATTCGTAATACCTTGCTGTACTTTATCTGTATTCGATATTCCTTGTGCTATGATGTATTTAATTGTTTTTTTCTCCCAAGAATTTAATTTATCTACTCACCCGTTCCATCTCTATTTCCTATGAATAGTGTACTATTCATATTGTTTCTTTAACAATCCTATTGTTTTACTTTTCCCTTTCTATACTGCACTTTTATCACTCAAAACCACATTCTCACAAAAGAGGTATACTACAAAACATGTTCACTTGTAAATAACATGATCTTATTCTCTCTTCTTGCTGTGTTATCAGTTTGCAAATCATAAAGATGCCGGTTGATATAGTAGCAAGTCGAAAGAGAATAGGTCTGTTTTACCCTATTGCTACAACAGTCAAATATAACAAACGTTTTTCAATCCAAGACAATCTATATGCAAACTTATTCATAGTATGTGGAACTAAAGCCCTGTCGTTGATTGGTTTTATTGTTCATGTTCCTCTCCAAATACGAATTTCCAAAACTGATCGTGGAAAACTTCAGTTTCCAAGCGGAAATTCAAGGCCCGTCACCAAAAAAGACACCGTCTCTCCCATTAAATCCATTGCTTATATATGTGTAATAGCTTCGTGCTTTTTAATAATCTCCGGTATCGAGACGAATCCAGGTCCGTCCGATCAAGACTCAAACGAATCTTTTTCAAGTAATTATGCTAACTTAACAGAAGATAGTTCATCCTTCCGAAATTCGGTATCATTTCTCCATTTAAATATCCAAAGTCTACACCCAAAACTAGACCAAATTTCAATTGAGTATCATAATTATGACATATTAGCATTCACGGAAAGTTGGCTCCGCCCAAGCGTGAAAGATGAAGATATAACAATACAAGGTTATAACTTGTTTCGTAATGATAGAAAAGATCGATTAAGTGGAGGCGTTGCTGTGTATGTAAAGGATTCTATTCACTGTACCCCGCGCCCCGACCTACACTCAGGAAACATTGAATGTCTATGGTTAGAATTAAGATTTTAAAATATAAGAATTATCTATACGTGAATCAAGTTGGTTACTTATTCAACGGTCAACATTCAACATTCAAATAAATACCAAAGACCTCTTGTCTCAGTTCAAACATTTAGCACTCAGTCCCTCGTTCAACATTCGCAGTTCCTAGTTCAACATTCGATTTTTCAGTTCCTAGTTCAACATTCGCAGTTCCTAGTTCAACATTCGATTTTTCAGTTCCTAGTTAAACATTCACAGTTCCTAGTTAAACATTCGATTTTTCAGTTCCTAGTTCAACATTCGCAGTTCCTAGTTCAACATTCGTTGTTTCTGGTTCAATATTCGAATTTTTTAGTTCCTCGTTCAACATTCGCAGTTCCTAGTTCAACATTCGATTTTTCGGTTCCTAGTTCAACATTCGTTGTTTCTGGTTCAATATTCGAAATTTTTAGTTCCTCGTTCAACATTCGCAGTTCCTAGTTCAACATTCGATTTTTCAGTTCCTAGTTCAACATTCGCAGTTCCTAGTTCAACATTCGTTGTTTCTGGTTCAATATTCGAAATTTTTAGTTCCTCGTTTAACATTCGCAGTTCCTAGTTCAACATTCGATTTTTCAGTTCCTAGTTCAACATTCGCAGTTCCTAGTTCAACATTCGTTGTTTCTGGTTCAATATTCGAAATTTTTAGTTCCTCGTTCAACATTCGCAGTTCCTAGTTCAACATTCGCGTTTTCAGTTCCTAGTTCAACATTCGCAGTTCCTAGTTCAACATTCGCAGTTCCTAGTTCAACATTCGTTGTTTCTGGTTCAATATTCGAAATTTTTAGTTCCTAGTTCAACATTCGATTTTTCAGTTCCTAGTTCAACATTCGCAGTTCCTAGTTCAACATTCGTTGTTTCTGGTTCAATATTCGAAATTTTTAGTTCCTCGTTCAACATTCGCAGTTCCTAGTTCAACATTCGCTTTTTCAGTTCCTAGTTCAACATTCGCAGTTCCTAGTTCAACATTCGTTGTTTCTGGTTCAATATTCGAAATTTTTAGTTCCTAGTTCAACAATCGATTTTTCAGTTCCTAGTTCAACATTCGCAGTTCCTAGTTCAACATTCGTTGTTTCTGGTTCAATATTCGAAATTTTTAGTTCCTCGTTCAACATTCGCAGTTCCTAGTTGAACATTCGATTTTTCAGTTCCTAGTTCAACATTCGCAGTTCCTAGTTCAACATTCGTTGTTTCTGGTTCAATATTCGAAATTTTTAGTTCCTAGTTCAACAATCGATTTTTCAGTTCCTAGTTCAACATTCGCAGTTCCTAGTTCAACATTCGTTGTTTCTGGTTCAATATTCGAAATTTTTAGTTCCTCGTTCAACATTCGCAGTTCCTAGTTGAACATTCGATTTTTCAGTTCCTAGTTCAACATTCGCAGTTCCTAGTTCAACATTCGTTGTTTCTGGTTCAATATTCGAAATTTTTAGTTCCTCGTTCAACATTCGCAGTTCCTAGTTCAACATTCGATTTTTCAGTTCCTAGTTCAACATTCGCAGTTCCTAGTTCAACATTCGTTGTTTCTGGTTCAATATTCGAAATTTTTAGTTCCTCGTTCAACATTCGCAGTTCCTAGTTCAACATTCAATTTTTCAGTTCCTAGTTCAACATTCGCAGTTCCTAGTTCAACATTCGTTGTTTCTGGTTCAATATTCGAAATTTTTAGTTCCTCGTTCAACATTCGCAGTTCCTAGTTCAACATTCGATTTTGCAGTTCCTAGTTCAACATTCGCAGTTCCTAGTTCAACATTCGTTGTTTCTGGTTCAATATTCGAAATTTTTAGTTCCTCGTTCAACATTCGCAGTTCCTAGTTCAACATTCGATTTTTCAGTTCCTAGTTCAACATTCGCAGTTTCTAGTTCAACATTCGTTGTTTCTGGTTCAATATTCGAAATTTTTAGTTCCTCGTTCAACATTCGCAGTTCCTAGTTCAACATTCGATTTTTCAGTTCCTAGTTCAACATTCGCAGTTCCTAGTTCAACATTCATTGTTTCTGGTTCAATATTCGAAATTTTTAGTTCCTCGTTCAACATTCGCAGTTCCTAGTTCAACATTCGATTTTTCAGTTCCTAGTTCTACATTCGTTGTTTCTGGATCAATATTCGAAATTTTTAGTTCCTCGTTCAACGTTCGCAGTTCTTAGTTCAACATTCGATTTTTCAGTTCCTAGTTCAACATTCGCAGTTCCTAGTTCAACATTCGTTGTTTCTGGTTCAATATTCGAAATTTTTAGTTGCTCGTTAAACATTCTCTGTTCTTAGTTAATTGTTAATTTTTTGAAGTGGTATTTTTTTAAGTATAGATGGATGGGTACGGAAAATGTGTAAGAAAAAAATAAGTGCAAACTTTGGAATGTCAATAACGTTGAACTTATGAACATGTGGAATTATTAAGTCTTTTGCAATGGAAGTTTACATACATATGCATAAGTATTGAATTGCGTTTTGATTAATGTTGTTGTTGGTTTGTATGTTTCCTGCTTAAATGAAATTTTCGATCCATAACACAGAGCCCAGTCTTACTGTTGTGGAATCCGAAGTATTAGCCTGTGATTTATGTTACACTACCATGTGATGTGTAAATCGTCAACACGTACGGGAATAATATGCATTTTGATGACCAAATAAATTCTATCAAAAAGTAATAACAAATAAACGTTGCTTTTCAGCTGGGATTGCTATGTAAAAATTTGTTTAAGTCCACTCTTTAACAAACAATAAGATGATTTTTAAATACAATATCTCTTTGTTGTTAGTTATTCTGTTCATTTGATGTCAGTTTCACACGGTACGATCTGGGACATTTCACTTTTATTTGGTTGCTGATAATGTGCTTTTGGGTTAGACAGTATTTCTTGAGAGTGTCAGTATTTAATCGATTTCCCTCTTTGGACAACATATAATTGATTCTTAGTGTTGTACGTACATTCTTGAACATATGTAACAACCCGTTTTGCAATAAAATTGTCAAACATGTACAAATCGTACTTTATAATGTTGTGGATTATCTATCCAAAAGTACAAATATAACGATATACTATTATAAGTATATATCCTCTGTTTCAACATAGTTTTAACATCAGAAGTTTATTGCCAAACGGATTGGAGTAGTCAACTCATTTTGCAATAAGAACGCATTTTGCAATAACCCGTTTTGCAATTAAAATATTTCTAAACGAAACATTAAATTAATGAAACTACAGATCGTTCCTTATTGCCTTATCTAAGAACTATTGTGAATATAAATATATATAAGCACCTATACCATCGAATTTCTGATATATACGACGACACCAAAAGTGTATTGCAAAACGGGTTTGAGTAGTCTATATATCTTTATTCTCAATGAACCAGGATCAATCGTACAGAGATTAAACATACAGTTAATACAATAATATATACAATATACAATAAGGTACAAATAGCGGTACAGAGAGAAAGCAAACAATATTCGACGTCAATATTTGTTCAGTATATAAAAATCATAAAAAGACTACCCTGGAGAATCTATCTTTTTCAATACAATTCTAATAACTTTATATAGTTTGTTTAAAGGAGTATGTTTACTATACAAAAAATAGTTAAACTGAATAGTATTTGGAGTATTTCCTGACTTCACATAGAGAAATTGTTGGTGCTCTTTTGTTAATGAATTACAGATTAAAAGATTAAAAGGTAATAAAATTCATCACCAGTTTCATTTGCTTCACATAAAGTCCATTTTCTATCCTTACGCTGTGTATATCACCACCTTCCAGATTCTATAGATAGATTGGGACTGCCTGTTCTGAAGCGACATAAGGTTATTGCCTTTTTATCATCTACAAAATGTTAAAGTAGCTTTCAAATTCTTTTTTATCTTTAAATAACGTATAATTAATTGACTTTGATGAGTCTCGAATGATTGACTTCAAGTTTTGACAAAATTGATCAATTAAGCTTTTCTTGAAAGAAGCATGAAGCCACGAAATACTATAAAATCGTTGAAAATCCCAAATATATGGTAGGTCAGATTTGATTAAAATAGACTTTATATGATTCAGCCAATCTATCTGGTTATTAATATGTTTAAGGCCCAGATCATGGAAAATACGTGGAAGTTTGAATTCTTTATGATTCATAACTTTTTACATTGAAATCTAAAGGAGATTTTCCTAGTTCCCCATTCTCCATATGATCAGGTGTAGTCGTTTTGTCTGCATAAGTATTTTACTATCCCCCAGACTTCACACCCATTAGGATCTGCTGAATGACTTTGTCAAAGCGATCTAATTGACATTCTATGGAAACATTATGTGTTCTATTTTTGCGAAACATATCGAACATAGCTATTTTTGCTTTATCTACATTATATTTCTTAGCTTTAGCAAACTTTACAGTTTTCTAGAATAATACCCCAAGATATAAGAATTTGTTTAAGATTTTAAGTTGTGTATTATTATATGGAAAATGCAAATTTGTCGGATTTGGACCTCCCGAGAACACTACAATTTTACTTTTATCGACTTTGGCCTTGAGTTTCCATCTTTCACAATATTCATGTAGCAGGTTAAGTTGGTTTTGCAGATCGTCTTGTGATTCTGACATAATAACGATATCATCGGCATAGAGAATCAGAAATTATTTTATCTATAAATTGAGCTTGATATTTATGTCAATAGTGATACTTTGGATACCAGTTATATTATTTAATGACATAAAATCTTCAAGATCATTCATGTATAAGGAGAACAACAGGGGAGATAATGGAAAATAATCCGAGTATGTTTCGCCATTATAATATTCGAGATTTTATATTTCTATACATATTAACAATTACTCCATACATTTTCCCACTGATTTGAGTTTTAAGTCCATAATCCTGGTCGACATACCGTGTCAAAGGCTTTTGCGAAATCGATAAAACCGCAGAGAAGTTTCTCTTTCTTATGTTTTAGAAGTTCATGTAATGTCATAATGCTATCTATGATATAGTACCCTTTAATTTTTCGGATATGAGATACTGCCTTTATTCATTTAAAAAGAAAGAATGTTTCCTACAAGCCAAATAATAGGAACTTTACCAGAATCAAATATTATATTAAATAGCTTTAAATATATTGGTAATAACATATGTGATGTATTCGTTTACGACATAGTCGTCATGACATGCTTTGTTATTTTTAAAATATGTTTTTTTATTCCTCTAAAATTTTTTGATTCAGAAATCTCACAACTAATATTTATATTAATGGTATCACTTGTATCTGCGACATTGTGGTATTCCGCGTTATCGATATCGTCGCCACTGTTTAAATCTTTAAAGCAATCAAACAATTTCCAATAGTCGCGCCTGGCTGTCGCCTGCCTTTTCTCGTATTTGTAATATTCCAGTATTCTTTCCTGCTTTTTTCGTAACGATCGTAATTTCTTTTTTCATATTAGGTCGAGGTAATAGCAACGCTTTGATAGTTTCACGCTTTTATATACTCTGCCATAAATTAAGCAACACTTACATTTTTTATGATTTCAAAAATCTGAATGAATATTAACTTTGTGTTATTTATGTACTAAAGCCATCATTCGAGCACGGGAAAGTTACTTTAATTAACACCTCAGGTAAATCTTTAAATACCAAAACCAGTTTGTCATACGGTAGACGAGCGTGCCTTAAAGCTTTGTTGTCCTTTACTATTTAGCGTTAATCTCCTGGTCTTTTTCGAATTCATCATTTTTACAATGCCAAGACGGAAATTAAGTGAAACCGAGAAATGGACAGAGCTTCCGTCAGATAGCACAACACATTTTTTTTAGTATTGTAACCCGCATTTCTGAAACGTCATCGAGATGATGGAACTATCCAGGGACGTCCTAGGTCAGGTCGAACACCAAAAACATCTAACAAAGAGGATAGATTACTCGTTCGTGTAGCCAAACGCCAACTGTTTTCCACTGCAAGATATCTTCATGAGGATTAGAATATTGCAACCAGAGTCGACTTTGGAACAGGTAACAGGCGCCTAAACAATGAAAGGTTGAGAGATCGTCGTCCCTTGAAACGTCCACTGTTGACACAGAGACATCGCCTAGCACGTTTAGAGTGGGCACGATATCACCACCATTGGAATATCCGAAGCTGACGACGAGTACACTGGTCCGACAAAAGCAGATTCCTTCCTCGTCATATTGATGGGCGCATGCGCGTTTGGAGACAACGAGGCACTGCTTACAACCAGAATAACATCCTAGGCACTACAGCGTTTGGCGGTGGTGGTGTTACAGTGTAAGGAGTCTTTTCATACAACTGTAAACTGAATCTGTATGTGGTTGATGGGACAATGACAGGGCAGAAATATCGAAATGACGTCATTAACGCTATTATGCACTTGTTAACAGACCCATCTTAATGGATGACAACATAAGAACTCACCGAGCTGCAGTTGTACGTGATGTTATCGAAAGGGAAGCTATTGAGCATCATCCGTGGTCATCCATGTCACCCGATATGAATCCAATTGAACATTTGTGGGATATCATTGGCCGTAAAATCAATAAAAGTGCACCTGCATGTCAAAATGTCCAAGAACTACGTGTTGCCATTCAAAATGAGTTCTGTTTGAATCTTTGTATATTGTATATATTATTGAATTAACTGTATGTTTAATCTCTGAACGATTGATTCTGGTTAATTGAAATTAAAAATAAAGATTTATAGACCACTCAAACCCGTTGTGCAATAAACTTTTGATGTCGCCATGTATATATCAGAAATTCAATGGTATAGGTGCTGATATATATTTATATTCACATTAGTTCTTAGATAAACTAATAAGGAACGATCTGTAGTTTCATTAATTTAATGTTTCGTTTAGAAATATTTTTATTGTAAAACGGGTTATTGCAAAATGCGTTCTTATTGCAAAACGGGTTGACTGCAACAACTCGTTTGGCAATAAACTTCTGATGTTGAAAAAAATCATGTAACAGAGGATATATACTTATAATAGTATATCGTTATATTTGTACTTTTGCATAGAAAATCTACAACCTCAAAAAGAACGATTTTCACATCTTTTGAAAATTTTATTTATAAAAAACGGGTTATTGCCCAATGCGTTCTTATTGCAAAACAGATTGACTACTCCAACCCGTTTGGCAATAAACTTCTGATGAAGAAAAACATTACAAAAAAGTGGATATATACTTATAATAGAATATCGTTATATTTATACGTGTGCATAGAAAACCACAACATCATAACAAACAATTTGCACATCTTTGAAATGTTACCAAGAAATGCTTCTTCAACACTAAGAATCAACTATATGTTATCCAAAGAGGGAAATCAATCAAATACTGACACTCTCAAGAAATACTGTCTTACCCAAAAGCACATTAACAGAAACCAAATGAAAGTGAACTCTCCTAGATCGTACAATGGGAAACTAACATCAAAAGAACAGAATAACTTACAATAAAGAGATATTGTATTTAAAGTCATCTTATTGTATGTTAAGAGTGAACTTGAAACGAATTTTCAATTAGCAATCCGAGCGAAAAAGCAACGTTTATTTGTTATCATTTTTGATAGAATTTATTTGTTCATCAAAATGCATATTATTCCCATACGTGTTTACGGTTTACACATGACATGGTGGTGTAACATAAATCACAGGCTAATACTTCGGATTCCACAACTATAAAACTGGGCTCTGTGTTATGGATCGAAACTTTCATAAAAGTAACAAACATAAAAACCAACAAAAACATTAATCAAAACACAATTCAATACTTATGCCGATGTATGTCAACTTTCATCGCAAAAGACATTAATTCAACATGTTTATAAATTCAACCTTATTGACATCGCAAAGTTTGCAATATTTTCTCTCTTTCACGTTCTTCGTACCAATGCATAGCTATTTAACAAACATACCACTTCAAAAATGTAACGAGGAACTAAAAATTTCGAATATTGAACCAGAAACTACGAATGTTGAACTAGGAACTGCGAATGTTGAACTAGGAACTGAAAAATCAAATGTTGAACTAGGAACTGCGAATGTTGAACGAGGAACTAAAAATTTCGAATATTGAACCAGAAACAACGAATGTTGAACTAGGAACTGCGAATGTTGAACTAGGAACTGAAAAATCGAATGTTGAACTAGGAACTGCGAATGATGAACGAGGAACTAAAAATTTCGAATATTGAACCAGAAACAACGAATGTTGAACTAGGAACTGCGAATGTTGAACTAGGAACTGAAAAATCGAATGTTGAACTAGGAACTGCAAATGTTGAACGAGGAACTAAAAATTTCGAATATTGAACCAGAAACAACGAATGTTGAACTAGGAACTGCGAATGTTGAACTAGGAACTGAAAAATCGAATGTTGAACTAGGAACTGCGAATGTTGAACGAGGAACTAAAAATTTCGAATATTGAACCAGAAACAACGAATGTTGAACTAGGAACTGCGAATGTTGAACTAGGAACTGAAAAATCGAATGTTGAACTAGGAACTGCGAATGTTGAACGAGGAACTAAAAATTTCGAATATTGAACCAGAAACAACGAATGTTGAACTAGGAACTGCGAATGTTGAACGAGGAACTAAAAATTTCAAATATTGAACCAGAAACAACGAATGTTGAACTAGGAACTGCGAATGTTGAACTAGGAACTGCGAATGTTGAACTAGGAACTGAAAAATCGAATGTTGAACTAGGAACTGCGAATGTTGAACTAGGAACTGCGAATGTTGAACGAGGAACTAAAAATTTCGAATATTGAACCAGAAACAACAAATGTTGAACTAGGAACTACGAATGTTGAACTAGGAACTGAAAAATCGAATGTTGAACTAGGAACTGCGAATGTTGAACGAGGAATTTAAAATTTCGAATATTGAACCAGAAACAACGAATGTTGAACTAGGAACCGAAAAATCGAATGTTGAACTAGGAACTGCGAATGTTGAACGAGGAACTAAAAAATTCGAATATTGAAGCAGAAACAACGAAGGTTGAACTAGGAACTGCGAATGTTGAACTAGGAACTGAAAAATCGAATGTTGAACTAGGAACTGCGAATGTTGAACTAGGAACTGAAAAATCGAATGTTGAACTAGGAACTGCGAATGTTGAACTAGGAACTGAAAAATCGAATGTTGAACTAGGAACTGCGAATGTTGAACGAGGGACTGAGTGCTAAATGTTTGAACTGAGACAAGAGGTCTTTGGTATTTATTTGAATGTTGAATGTTGAACGCTGAATAAGTAACCAACTTGATTCACGTATTATCTATTTGGAACTTTCTATGTGCCCCCAAATAGTAGTAATGACGCTTGGCAGCATTTCGAAATCTCAATTGAATTTGCAATTAACACTAAGGATTTGGTAATCACTGGCGATTTTAACGTAAATCAAGCTAAAACGGAACAAAATAATAAAGTTCAAAATATACTAGATCAGTTTAACTTACATCAACTAATAAATGGCGAATTTAACGTAAATCAAGCTTAAACGGAACAAAATAATAAAGTTCAAAATATAATAGATCAGTTTAACTTACATCAACTAGTAAGCGAAGAGACGTATTTTATCGAATCATCCTGTGCTATTCTTCATTTAGTTACTGTTAACAGTCTTCATAACATAACATATACGGAAGTAGGTCCCCCGTTTCTTGATCTTATCCGTTATTATTTACCAGTTACTGGATATTTGACCATGTTAAATCGGATTGTAAAATTATTAAAAGAAAAATATATTTATATGTTCAAGGGGATTACCAACAACTCCGAAAAAGACTATCTGAAGTAGACTGGAACTCACTGATTGACGTAAATGACATTAACATTTCAACTACTCAAATAACAGGCAAGATATTAGAAATAACAGACGTTGTTGTTCCAAATGTAATGGTTCGAGTTAACAAACATGATAAACCATGGATTACAGGCGAGGTAAAATAAAAGTCATAAGAAACTAAGAAACAAAATAGAATTCACAAAAAAGACAAACAAGAAAAGAATCGATACTGGAGGGATAAATTTAAAAAGATAGGAAACAAATGTAATAATATGGTACGGGATGCAAAGCGCCAATATTACGATAACATATCAATCAAAATTATTAATGATCAAATTGATAGTAAAAACTGGTGGAGACTAGTAAAATCTCTAATAGCCAACAAAAATCGTGAATCGATCCCCCCTTAAAGAAGAACGGAAATGTTTTAGATAAAGATCGTGATATAGCTATTTTATGTAACGAATATTTTTGTGAGCAATGTAACATTGATGATAGAAACGCGAATTTACCAGAGATTACTACCCTTGATTTTGTATTAGAACATATAATTTTAATGAAGATGAAATAGAAAAGGTTCTAAAATCACTTGACCCTTCCATCGGCCCGGATAAATTAAACCTAAGACTACTTAAAGAAGGAGCATTGATAATAAATTATCCTTTCTGTTTGTTATATAATTTATCTCTAAACGTGAGCAAATTTCCATTAGATTGGAAGTCTGCCAATGTCACTCCGGTATTCAAATCAGGGTAAAAAATGAAGTAAAAATTTTAGACCAATATCGCTATTTAGTGTCCTTGGAAATGCAATGGAAAGATGTTTCTTTCAACATGTTCATTGCTATTTGAACAACCATGATATTATAACAAGCCATCAGTCCGGATTTACACCTGGCGATTCGGCTATTAACCAACTTTTTAGTATATCAAACAAATTCAGCAGAGCGTTGGATCAGGGAAAGGAAGTAAGGGTTATATTTTTTGATATAAGTAAATCGTTTGATAAAGTTTGGCACAAAGGACTTGTCTTTAAGTTAAAGGCGATTGGCATAAAAGGGAAGCTTCTAGCATGGTTTACGGATAATCTCCTTGGTAGAAAACAACGCGTTGTTATCAATGATAACTACTGTACATGGTTACCCGTAAAGGCCGGCTTTCTCCAGGGTTCAATTCTTGGTCCTCTTCTGTTTCTTATTATCATCAACGATATTGTAAATGAAATAAATTCAGTTATTAAACTATTCCCTGATGATACAAGCTTATATCTTATTGTTGATGATCCAAATGATACGGCATTAACTCTAAATCAAGATCTGGGCATAATCCATGATTGGTCACAGAAATGGCTCGTGACATTTATTTCACGTAAAACGAGAACAATGACCATAACAAGACGAACAAAACAAACTATTCATCCCGATTTACTTTTTGACAATTGAATGTGTTAAAGGTCATAAACACTTAGGCCTGACCCTTTCTGAAGATGGAAGCTGGAAAAGTCACATCGATAATATTGTTAATAAAGCCTATATAAGAATTAGCATCCTACGTAAATTCAAATTTATATTCACATTCATTCGCCTATCTTGGAGTATGCCGGTGTCATTTGGGATAATCAAATTGCTATTCTGAAGCATAAAGTTGAGAACGTTCAGATTGAAGCAGCCAGAATTGTGACAGGCGGGACAAGGCTAACTTAACTTAACAACTTATATACAGAAACTGGCTGGAAAAAATTGTGCGATCGTAGAGAAACCCATCGTCTTGTTTACTTTTATAAGATGATAAACTCACTCACCCCTTCATACTTATCAAACTTAATCCCAAATAGGTTTAACGAAAGTCACAATTATAACACCCGAAATTCTTCCCTGATCCAACCCATTCGATCCAGAACCTACTTACACTCAAACTACTTTCCGCCATCAACAGTCAGATCCTGGAATTCCCTTCCTTTGGCGGTACAATCATTGCCTACACTGAATAGCTTTAAATTCTATTATAAAAATAAATTGAAAAAGAAACCGTTCTACTACTATCATGTCAATCGTGAAAGCCATATTCTACACGCTCGTCTTCCTATGAAATGCAGCTATCTTAATGAACATTTGTATACAAAAAATTGGTCCCCTCCGCACTCTGTGAGTGTGGATCTGTCGAAACTACATCCCATTTCTTGCTACACTGTTCTAAGTTTACCGAATAGAGAACTCGTTATATACAATCACTACGTCTGCCTGTTAATTTAGCGACAGATTTGCTTCTTTACGGTTCTACTGATCTTCCTTCAGATATCAATTTTAACATTTTTACATCAATTCAGCGTTACATTCTTGAAAGTAAGCGATTTTGAGAATACATAAAATTTAACTTGAAATTATTTTTAACCACTTTCGCCTTACTCTCTCTCTCTCTTTCATATTGTTCTCATGTGTTGACATTTATTTTTTGCATTTGATAATGAATTGATTTATTTGTTTCACCTTCGAGTTATGTTAGGTAATTTAATTGGTATCCAGGAGAGGTATTAACATAAGACTTGAAGTCTTGTTTCCGAATCCTATTAATTAATTGTATTATTGATGATTGAAACTGTAAATTGTAATACATGTATTTAATGATTAGTTAATAAAATATGCTTACACTTACACTTACAAATGCAGGCAGACCCAGAATAATTTCAGGCGATAATTGGCAATAAAAGGAAAACCATATGCCTCCTTTAACCTATTTATAACAGACTCTTATAAGCAATCTCTATGTAAACCGTTGTCGTGACATTTTAAAGCAGTAGGCAACTGTATACAGTGAACATTCATGTTTTTATTTTTATAATGTTACCAGCCTTCCCCAATGTGAAGCTATAGGAACCGTCTAAATTACTCACAAAAGAATCGTCAGACACGGTTGGCTGTCATTAACATATATATTTGTTAAGATACTTCTAGAAAATTGAACTACTGCTAAACAGCGATAACGTCATTAAACTTAGAATTTTAACGGCGTAAGAATTAAAGTATCTAAATAATCTTGCACTTTTTATAAGAATATACACGTACTACGTGTATAAAATAAGATATGACAGCAATTATGACAATATATTGATAGGCTTCTGACATTGAGGAATAACAATAACGTCATTATTTTACCCGTTTTTATAAGGACTTTCATGAAAAATAAAATTTGAAACTCAATATTTTCACAGAAGTTTACAATAATCAACGATTGTTACCTGACATTGTCGTCTATATATTACGTCAATTAAATCCAACCAATGACTTTTACATCTAGTGTATAAATATAGTTCACATTTGTTATTAAACGTGTAAAATTGTTTGATTCCCCAAAAGATAAAATATTAAGGTTAAGGACTATATGTGGAAATGTTCTGTATACACAGCTTACTAAAGCTTTAGGACCAATGTGTACCATCAAAGCAAACTTAAACAAGATTTTTTCAGTCATTGGTAATTATATAAATAAAGAGGTCAAATGCGTAGGGAAAAGCGAAGTTTTCAGAAAACAAAGAAGACACACTACCATAAAGACATAAAGCGTTACAAACATCTGAAGCGTCAATCAGCCTTCCTGCAGCGTAATCTATATCACAGCCCAAATTCAAACAAATCACTCTGCTATACAACACTTGTGCGGCCATTGAAAAATATGAATCAGTAGTCTGGAATCCCCATTCAAAAGACAACATCAACAAGTTAGAGAGGGTCCATCGAAGAACAGCTAGCATTGTCTACGCAGATTACCAAACGACAAGCAGTGTCTCTGCCATGCTGAACCTGCTTTATTAGACATTCCTGCAAGAGCAATAAGCCCAGACTAAAGCTATAATGAAGTATAGAATATTTCATCAGACAAATTCCATGACAGATCCTGATACCAACAGTCTCACAAAAAGACAATAACATCGGCTTCTTTGTACCCTATGCTAGAACAGTAATATGTCAAAAGTCCTTCTTCCCCGACTCAATACGGATTGGAAACTCTTTTCCATCTGAGGTAAGAAACGCTTCAACTATCGACTGCTTCAAAACCAGGTCCCAGTCCATCACCATCAGATAGTAGCTTATGCTGTGTGTTTTTAATTGCACTCTGTAAATAATTTTTCTCGCCTGAACATAGTTATCCTTCCACCACATAATCCGGTACGAGTATACAATATATGTGGCATGTACCTAACACGAAAGTGGAAAGAAGGACATTATATTTTAAATAATTTTGCATTTTCAACAAATCGATTGTTTTGCAAAGTACTCATAGACTACATATTCGGCCATCTTAAACAAATAAAAGTATTTTTTCGTATCAAAACCATCTTGTCAACACTACAGATGTTTGTTAGAAATCGTATCTATTAATATTGTGACACTTTGTTTTGTCTTCTTATTAACGAATAAATGCTTGACTGTTAATAGATAAACAAATATTTCGACCTTTGCATAAAACGATTCATTTGCACTATTCGTGAAGTCATTATAGTGTATTGTTTATTATAAAAGAATAGACTATTTGTGTTCTTAGTTATAACCCAAGATCTGCTCATTACATGTATACGCAAAGGGTATATTTATGCACGTTCGATCCTATTGTACCCAGGCTGTAATAATTAATATTTATCTGACAAATTAATTCGTGTTATTCGTTAAGTTTATCTTACGGATAGTATAGAACTCAAAATAGTTTTAGACAAATTTCAGAATCCTCATTAATAGAAGAAATTTGTGACGTTTGCAAAAATCAGTATTCCCACTACAAACTATTGCATACCTGATCAATTGAGAAATATAGACACCGATTGGCAGGAAAAGCTGGAATTTTGCTGCATTAATGAGGAAAATTTATAATTTTGAAATTAAAGTCGTCTCGTTTGTCGTTAATTCCTATGCTAAGATGACCGTTGGTGTCATTTTCGAGGTATAGGTCTAAACATGATGTAGAAGAAGCAGTTTCTGTGGTTTATCTGATGTCCAGGTTTGAAAGATATACAACCGGAAGCCACGCAGCAGAAAATTGAGGGTTGTTAATTGACGAAACATTATTAATATGTCTATATGTAATATTAACGGACCTAGCTTCTGCTATCTTCTCGTCTTTACTAAGGCGTCGAAGAAATTCAGCTTTATTTAATGAGCCGGCTATGTATTTTTCCTTGTAAGTGCTTTTATGTAATTTTAGAATCTAATAAAAGCATGCTCATTTTGGAATTCAATACTAGTAAAATAATCTCAACTGCTGTTATTTTCAGTAGGTTATAATGGAAATTGTTTAATGCACACAGTAATCCTCTTAAAAAAATTGAATAATTGCTTTAAAAAGTTTATTCTTAAAGCAAATGAGGTATTAATTACTTAATCGTTATGGGGAATCCATATCTCAAATAGGGTTAAACTTTTTGGATGAGGCACAAGTAATCCATTGTGTTCCTGGTTTTACTTTTTCCCTAAAACATAACTGTGAGTTATTTGACAGATGTGAACAATAACGGTATGTAAATTTTTCAACAAAGATATCCAAAACTACAATTACAATAATTTGAAAATTTAAATTCGATGAGCAAAGATAAACTGCGTCAACATGAACATTATTACCTATGAGTGTTAAAACTATGTTTCAACTTATCTCAAGTTTTAATTTTCTGACCTTTTATGAATAATAAAAATTTAATACCTGCAAAGTGCATGAGCGGTGTTATGATTCATTACAACTTTATAAATCTATTGTTTAATTAAAAGTGTATATATAAATATTTAAATAAATAAATAGGATAGTCATTATATATCTATTTCTAATAGTTCATACATCCACTGGATGCATATATTACATGGTTGTTACAATACTGAGACGTCTGCATATAATTTACTCACTGTGACGTTTTGACGAGTAACTTGGTCACCCTAGTCACCCTATAAAATATATACATAAATGCTTTATAGATTACTGTCAGGTTACCTCGTATAAGTCACATAAATTCAATAGCACACGCTTGTACAAAGTACTATATCTGTCTCTAGATTCACTTAGAATGAAGCTCGATATAGCGGACTGTGTCTAGAGCGCTGGTCATAGTGCAGGCGAATGATTGTCACAGTGTCATAAGGGTATGATTTTGAATCCTGCTGATAGTAAGCACAACATATCACAGTCGTAAAATCTAATTGGGCTTAGCAATCCTTATTTAAAAGGTATCAACTTCTAGAAAAATGTGGTGTATTATAGCAGGAGCAAGACATATGTATCTTGCATAATTTTAAAAGTCTGCTGTATACTAGACGTATATTGAGTAACCCTTGTTTTCTTCTCTTTAATCTTTATGCACTGCGACAGAGCCGTAAACACCCGATGTCCTGTTGACTAAAAGTTGTCTTAAATCCTAATTATTGTCTCAAGTATTTGTGCATCGTATATTTGTGATTGCCTTACATATGCATAAACCTACAGAAATGGTTATAGATAAGCTTTTTGAAGTGCGGATCAACGATTTCTGTGATACAAGTTAGGAAGCAGTGGTTTAAAACTATCTAATTTTCCTGCTTCTTGACACCAGTTTCTTTATAGCAGATCTGCATAAACATGGTCAAAATGTGAATGAACACATGCAAAACAGTTTACATAAATAAATTTGCGCATTGCCTATTTACACAAAGAAAGCATTTTATGAAGCCTTCTGAAATGTGTAGTCAATATTTTTTTCACTGTCTGCGTCAAGGCATAACGTATAATTATTGAAATGTTAGCTTCAAAGTACATCACTAAAAGCAAGAGTAAGAAAAAAGCAAGGAACACACTTTTTGCCATCATTGCAATTTTAGCAATCCTAAGAACCCGTAAACATTCTTTTTTAAAACAATTTGAACAGACAATAGAAAAGACACAAGTTACAAACTTATTTGATCTTCTCAGTGTCCCAGTTGTAAGCACAGAATGCATTGTGCTATGAGAATGAATATTACATTAACTGTAAATTTGATGCAATTTTTACTCTGGTTGCTGCTTTAAAACTTTTGAAACTTATAAATGTAGAACTTGCAGATAAATCCAGCTGAATGAAACATCCTTCATTTTAGTGGTCTTATCATTACTTAAAATTTTATTGTAGACATACTCAGCAACTTTTCTGAAATCATCTTTAAGGAGTGTGGTGTATTCCGTAAATAAAACTTGAACATTTCTGTTCGTGCTGAAGCGTCATACAATATAAGCAAATTCTATTTCAAAACTGTAGTTTAAAATATCAAACATATCTATAAGAAAACAAATAAAACCAACATAAGAAGCAGCTTTTACACTTTACATATACATATTAAGTATATAGAGTTGAATATACTGAATCTTATTATTGGGCTGATTTAATCATTTTCTTGCTTCAAATTTTCGAAAACGCGAATAATCTTTAGTATTACAAATGCACAAGCTGACGGCTTTTGATTAATCAATTCTGGCTGTATTGTAAATATGTATAACTGAACAAATACATGTACATGTGTGTACAGAACGTACCTCATAATGGCAGAGTATAACACCCAAGGTATATAGGGTTTATGTAGCCCCAAGAACTAGAACACCTTTGCTGTCAACACCATCTCCTTGGATCTGAACTGGGAATTCGGTATTTTATTCATCTGACAGACTCTGTCAGATTAGATTCACACGATGACATGACTTGCAAATTTTGATTTTGAATGTTGTGGTGAGACAGTTTCAGAGAAGTTGTTGCTTGTATTTCCCATGTATTTCTACGTTAATCTATCTTTCATGGTGGCAGGAATATTGCATATGGATGAGAACCAAAAACTGAAAATTAGTAGATGATCATCTGATGTGCATTTCTAAAATATCAGTTCTTTCTGTTTGCGGGTTGTTTTTAAATTTCAGCACATCAGAATACTGGAAACCATTTAAAATCTGTAATTGGCAACAACAACTTAAAGTTATAGGCGAACTTTCCCGACTTTATTTCTACTTATGGTTTAATATGCAGTACCGTTTTTTTAAGAAGCGGTTTGTACATTTTTTCCATAGGGTCCTATATAAAGTTTAGACCAAATTTAATTTAGGATCGGCATAAAAGCCAAACCCTTTGTACAGAACCATTTGAGGTACATTTCTAGAATATCAATTCTTTCTGCCAAGAGGTCTGTCACAGAAACAATTGCATTAGCAGCCCTTGCAACCATGTCGAATTTCTTATTTGCTTAAAAAAAACTCACAATAACAAGAGAACAATCATGAAGTTATTTTTCTGTATACCAGTATTTGGTTTAAATGTGGGGAACGGTTTTTAAAACAAGCATTAATATCTTTCATATATGGTCCTAAGATAATAGTAAACTATTGATTAACGCTCCCAGCCATTTTGGATTCAAGACCGATAAATAACTCAAACTGTAGATTGCAGTATTAAGAAACATCGCTGTCAAGTTTGGTTGCAATAGTCCCCTTGGTTCAGGTAAGCTTATTATTGAAGAAATACGTTTATTAGAAAGTATTATATTTTACCATCAGGTATGAGTATTAACAATATTGTAGAGTTTTTTTTAAAGAGGAAAACTCAAAAACAAATTTGAATTTTCGACAACTTCATTGTTATTTATAGAGCAAAAATGGGAGAAAGGAGTCGTGTTAGATATTAATTTATGACTTAATAGGGCATTTGAAAAAGATAAAGATTTTATGGAAAATATGGGATCGCTTGCAGACTTGAAAGGGTTATTTAATTCAGATTGTATTGTAAATTAGGAAGCGATGTTTAGTTTTGGACATAGTTTGATTGTCATCAATGTCATAAGATAATTGGGGCCTCGGTGGCCGAGTGGTCAAGGTAGTTCGTCTACTATTGATCACGTGGTCTGTCAACACTGAGATTGCGGGTTCGATTCTCACTGCAGGCAGGGTGTACTCGACTCCAATCTTAATTGACAAGGATTGTCAGTTTTCCTGCCGCAGGTCGGGGGTTCTCTCCGGGTACTCCGGCTTCCTCCCCCAATAAAAACTGGACGCCATGAAATAGCTGAAAAATTGCTGAAAGTGGCGTTAAAACACCATTCAAACAAACAAAAAACATAAGATAATTTAAAATATAGTAAACATTGAAAAAGTATCCAAATTGTGGCCCTCCCTACGTTATAGTGGAATGACAATGAATCTGATTTTTAAATAGGACAAATTTCTTCTATATTAAAGTAATATGAAATCATAGCCAGATAAGAATGCATATTGGAGTAATTTTTTGTTGCTTGTGATCTTGGTATGTGCAGTTTCATGTAAGTGGGAAAACATACTACACTTTCATCACAAATAAGTAAAGACCTTCAAACTGAAATCAAATGTAAATATAACAGTAATAAAAGGAAAAATACCTGTGTTTAACTCTGCAAAATAGGTTATGTGACAATTGTGAAATATTGTATACAGTTGATGTCTTAAACACGGATAACTCGATACCTCGGTTATGTCGATACAATGTTTAGTTCCATCCTTGTATTCATATATACAATGGATTTCTTCCTTGCGTTAGTCAATATTTGTTCTTTCAATATTTAGTTTTAAACGATTATTTTTCAGTAGATATAACAATAATTATCTACTAAAGATTGTGTTGGGATGCCAACACAGAAAGTCTCCCAAACGAACCCCCATTGCCACTTTAACATTGAGCATGTTGAAAACCCCTCAAATACAAATTTTTGATAATACAATATCTTATATAATTCCCAATTTTCATGCAAACACCAGCCATATTGAAAATACCAAAAATGGATTGGAAAACTCTAGGTCACCCTTAACATGTTCCCAAAGTTTCATATTGATTAGACATTGCATCTCAGATAAACTGTACGGACAAGATTGAGCGGAAAGAAAAAAAGGAAAAAGGGAGAAGAAAAATAAGAAACCAGAACTTCAGCGTAAATTTAATATGAAACTTATACCTGAAGATTAAAATATCCCAGATCAGCGAAAACCTTTACAAAAAAGTCCGGAAAACAATCAGGCATGCGGAAGTAATATCACTCTACCTGGCTCAAAATTTCTCACCTTATTAGTAGACCTCATATTAGATGGTGCTCTTAATACAATATCTTACCCTAAAGCTATTTCCGTAAATTTCTCTGTGTTTTTAACACAAATATTCTAAAAGGAGCTACTAAATATTAAAAGTGTTTAAAATCATTCAATAATTTTCTGCAAAGAAACTGTAAAATACTCTATACATCAGTATTCCTAGCCTTAAGCGTTTTTTTCCTGCCAAAATAAAACTACTACTGTACTTAATTGTAAAATATATATCAGTTCATTTAGGAATGCTAAGTACACAAAATGCTTATACACAATTAACAAATCTGAATTTAAAAAAAAAAAAAACATTATTAATGATCATGTCTTGCTATTGCGTATAATCAATTACATTGAAAAAAACATTCTGCAGTACCGAAAGATATTTTTGACTTCAAATGTAAATCTGTAGCATGTCAATACCTTCAATATGGAGGAATAAGTAACTTTTTATTAGTTAAATTAAACGAATACAATAAACCAGGTCTTTAGCTTTGAGCTTCATCTAAATGGGTTCTTTTTATTTTTAAAATTTCCATATTATCATATACTTTACAATGGTTTTCATACTAATGAGAGGACTTGATTAATAAATACACATAGTTTTGGGGGCTGAAACGAACAATCGGACTGAGCAGGTGGTCATCTAAGTTTTATGGGTCAACGAGTAGTTCTGGCTGTCTAATAAATTTCAGGTCAATAAGCATGGGTTGCAACATGAATTATTGCGTGAAGTATGTTGTTATAAGAAAAGATAAATGTTGGCTAATTTGTACTATTAGGAAGGTGTGTTGTCCTCAAAGTATGTTGTTTCAAATTGTGGACATAATAGTTATATGCACTGTATTGTTAAAGTCTAAGAATAATTTCCACTTTATATACAGTCCGCCAAAAGTTAAGCATCACCTAAATATTTTCTTAAATAATTTTATTACAAAACGATTCATTCAGCATCAGATGCATTTATGCAACGCTTTCAAACAATACCTTTTTAAAACATACAGGTCAGATGTCAATAATTAGAGTTTTAAAGTGTAAAAACCGGTTTCAAAAACTTCTCCCGCTTCTAATTAACAGACTGACTTTGAATGAAATAGCCTTGTCCGATTGCAAGTGGATATTGTGCTTAGTTATTATCTTTTAAAGACTTTTCAACATGGTAAGACGAACATTAAGTATCGCCGAACGCTGGCAAGCAATTGGAATGAAAAATGCTGCAATGAGTAACCGCCAAATAGCAGCCAATTTTGGGGTGAAATACTCTGTTATTAGCAGACTTGTTGCGAGGCTTAGACAGACAGGGTCAATCGAAGACCGCCCAAGATCTGGGAGACCCTGTAAAACAACCCCTAGAGAGGACCGCTTCCTTGTTCGTCAAGCCAGATTGCACCCCTTTTCAACAGCAGGCCAGTAACGAGGAATGTGGCCTACTGGTGTTCAAATCAGTGACCGAACAGTTATTCGGAGGCTTCACAGATCTCGGTTACGTGCCTGCAGGACTTTGAAACGACCAGAACTGACAAGAAGGCACCGCCAAGCACGAACGGAGTGGGCAAGACATCATCGTCACTGGAATATAAGAAGCTGGAGACGTATTCATTGGTCAGATGAAAGCCGCTTTCTGTTGAAGCCTTTTGACGGTCGGATACGTGTTTGGCGGCAAAGGAATACAGCTTTGGATAGACACCATATTGTAGGAACAACTGCATTCGGTGGTGGCGGCGTTACCGTATGGGGATGCTTTTCACATGACTGCAAGCTCCCTTTACAGACTCTCAACGGTAGATTAAATGGTCTGAAATACCGCGATGACATCTTGGATGGTCACGTTTGGCCACATTGAGACAACCATGCTCTTGCAGACAGACCAATGTTTCAAGACAACAACGATCGACCCCATCGAGCCCGTGTTGTGAGGGACTTTATTGAAACAGAAGCCATTGACACACTTCCATGGCCAGCCATGTCACCGTACATGAATCTGATTGAGCATGTGTGGGACTTAATTGGGCGAAAAGTCAATCAACGGAACCCAAGATGCCAAAATGTTCGAGAATTAGAAGTCGCACTTGTGGAAGAATGGCAGAGATTTCCACAATACAGACTTAAGCGTTTGGTTGCTGGAATGAGGTGGCGTGTTGAACATTTACACCGGAAGCGTGGAGGTTATACCCGATATTGATGGAAAATATGCCAAACGACAGTCCATTTGTTACTCTTTCACCTCAGGACTTGTTAAATGACTGTAATTTTGTAAACAATGAAAAATTGTGTGTCAAACTATTGTTTTGTTGTTTTTTGACCTATTTTTTGTGATCATTATTAGAGCACTAGAATTTAATTTTACAATTTGAGGATTTAAATAAAGAATTTTACAGGTTTAAATTTCATAATGATATATACATTTTCATACAAATTAAACAGTTTCTCATTTGTTTATGTTATTGAAAAAACATTAGATCCGGAAAAGTAGGTGATGCTTAACTTATGGCGGACTATATAATAATTTCTACATTATATTTCCATTGAAAAAGATTTACTTAAACTGCTTGTAAAAGTCTGTCAATATGTAAAGTTACATCTTACGGAAGCAATAGTTCAACATAGTTTGTACATGTAACTTTAGTTTGATATATATGTAACAAATAGACTTTAAGCCATGTTGTATTATTTTATTCCACAGTGCCTCATGCTACTGTATGTGAAAATGAATTAAGTACCAATTATGTAATGTCTTAAGACCGACCTGATTTTTTTCTCTACAATAAAACATAATTTGAACATCACAAAGACATATGATCATATTTTGTGGAAAGTAATGCAATACATTGTCCCAAATTAAATGTTGCCTAGCTTAAAGTCACGCAAAGGTATATTTTTGACCAAAACTTTTTAAGATTAAGACATTTTTGTCAATGAAATGCATTGCAATTTCACATCATAAAATACATACGTTTCAAAGCAAATAGGAAATGATTCACTGCATTTTAATTAAATTAGTCTAAATAGGTGGTCAATGCAGTAGTGCAACACTCCTAAAATAGCCACATCCCTTTCAGTGGCTACATGAACATGCAACTAAATTACAGAAATGTAAAGGGTAACCATACGACTTAAACACTACTAAATTTCTTACGGGGATGCAGGACACTTTCACTGAAAATAATTTGTCAATGAATTTTCTTCAAATTCGCCATATAGTTAGTTTTTTTTATACAGGTTAATATAATTCAAAATAAAAATAGGGGTTTCACAGCTTATATTCGAGGGGTTGATCATTGAAATTTTAAATTTTCTAAAAGAGTATACAGAGAAGAGAATAAAAAAGCACTAAAATACAACATTACAAAAATTCTTTCCAATGAAATTTTATGACGACTTGTGAGGAAGACTGAATTTAAGTCACATTGTTGTCACGTGACTTTTTGTTCAAAATGAAAGTGAAATGTCCGAATGTAAGGGTATCGATGGAAATGAGCTATGGACTTAAATCATCTTTATTAAAGGAATGATGATTTTATTTATAGAGAAAAAAATATATAAAGAAGCAAATTATATATAGTTTAACAAGACGAAAATCATGACGAAAATGTTTGCTAACATGTGGACACGATAAAATTTTGCGACTCAGACCCGTGTCGCAAAATCCGCTGTTTTGCTTATGGAGAGTTCTCTGACGTCCCACGCAAAAAACGCATTGGACGTCAGATGATTCTCGGACTACTTGTAATATAGTTAACGCGATATTTAACCATCTTTTGCATGAGTTATTCGACCAATATATATTTTTATATTATAATTGGGATCTTAGGAATTAAATTATGCCCACTAATATTAAATATATTAACAGAATCAAAGTACAAGACCATTTTAGTATAACAAAAAAAAAAAACGAAAAAAGCAATTACCGCCTTTATGTTTATTTTTGTAAAAGGTCACACACAGTTGTTACTATGTCACTCTCAGTCACGTGGATCTTGCATAATGTTTTGCTTAGTATCGTAATTATCACGAATAAGATTTTGGTGAAAATAAACCCTTTACGTCTGACGATTACTGGTGTCAGTATCAAGTCACTTCACCCTGAATCCAGTTCGCGCGTGAGTCGTTTCACTCTAATTCCTGTTTTCTCGTGGTCGCTTCACCCCGATTCCCTTTCGCCGTATGTCGTTTTGTTACATGTTAACATTAATGTAACAACCACATTACAGTACTTTAAATCTTTAAAGCAAATAGATGCCCAAAGCCATTTAGCATGACTAATTTTATACTGGTTTCAAAATTATTGAAAATAAAAAGTTTGTAACCTACATTTCGATGAAATTTGACAAACTCTGTCTATTGAAAACTTGTCTTAATAATAAAAGCTTTCCTTTATCTGTCCTATCCACGACAGTGTCTCCAATCAATCCACGCCGGTTGTTAGATATTATGCCGTTAGAGGACGTAGCACAAGGAACCATCTGTTTTGAAAAATAAAAAAAATCATAAAAAAGCTACAAGATAATGAAAAGGATCAGAAAGAACTAAAATACATAAATTATAATGGGATCTTAGGACTTTAACTTACGCCTAAAAAAATTTAATATATTAATAGAATCAAAGTACAATACCGCCATGACTGATAGTCTAGAAAAAAACTGTTAGAAACAAAAGTTGAAAAGGCAACAAAAGAACTCTTTGCAATGACGGCAAAACTGAGCACAAGATGAAAAAAAGTTCATTCGCAAATATTTGTTGGATCTTTAAAGACCCCACTAATCATAATGAAGAAACGGATAGTCAAACTACAGAGCAAGTATCAGTGTCGTAATGAACAGCAGTTCAAATTTTAGACAACTTACAGTTGAAACTAAGAACGAACATTTGAATGGGTCAACATAATTTCAAATTCACAAGCTGCTTAATATTACCAAATAAGTGTGTATAATGATCGCGAATAAATCATTAATTTCCGATTATTCTAAAGGAAGAGACGGATAACACGACTGCAATATCAGTGTTCCGTAGTCTTTATAATGTCACAATAATTGATGAACAAAGGGTTGCAGATTCGTATGGATCAGGCAAAAATGTACATCCATAATAAATATTAACTCAGGAAATAAATCAAACTACAAACAAGGACAACACAGGACAAGATTTACTACTCAGTCGACACCAGTGTATACTGTGTGAATATGGAATGAATAGAAATTTGGATATTTTGACGTGTCAGAATGATAAATTGTTAGGCTATCCAGCCGTAGATAATAATAATTGTATCTGGTTATAACTGGTCATTTCTCAAAACAATGGATAATTGGTAAGATAAGAGATTACTGCATTCTGTAATTGCAACAAGAAACCTAACTGGTAAAAAAGTGATTTTATACAGCAAGGAACATGGAAGTCCCCAAACACTTTAACACCCACTATTGCCTCGGACAAGGGATTCCGTATTATAACCTTGTAAACACCTAGCAATATGCCATCACGTATCCATAAATACTAAAACTATATTGGGTAACTGATAGGAACTTGTGGTTAACGACCAACAATTTTTTGATTGTGAGCTAATGGCTAGAATAAACAAACTTGTTCTTTGTTTTGGATATTTAAAAAAAAATATTCTGTTCTTTGTCTTACAGACAAAATTTTTACTTCTTAACATCTGTTATATATAATTATATAAAAGAAGCAAAACAAATCTTTCTTTTATTTTTAAAACAGAAGCAAAACAGTTTATCGCGAATGAATACAACAATGAAAGTTCGGTATCATAACAATTAAACAAGAGTACCTTTAAACATTACACATATGTATCAATCCAAATAAACATTACAATATCATTGTATTTTCCGGATAACATGTTATAAAAGGTTTTATTCAATAATATATAAAACATTTTGTATAAAAATAATGTGACTGAAAAATTTGAATAAAAAAGGATATTCACTAAAAATAAAATGGTTATTCACCGCGGGAAAATGCATGCGATTGTTATTTATAGAATCCCGGTTATTCCCTTTTCAAAATAACAATCGCATGCATTTTCCCGCGGTGAATAACCATTTTATTTTTAATGAATATCCTTTCTTATTGAATAAAACAATAACTGTCTTTTGATTCGGTAAATGTGTGGAGTTATTGACTTTTGAAAAAACTCTTTGTTATTCACCTCGCCCGCTGGGCTCGGTAAATAACAGTTTTTTCAAAAGACAATAACTCCACACATTTACCTCATCAAAAGACAGTAATTGTATAATATCGTCAAGAGATATGAAGGTTTGTCAATATTAAATTGGCTGGTTTGCATTACTTCCTACCTGTAATGTGGAAATACAGCGCTGATTTGGTGGTACATCTTTAGGAAATATTTTAAACAAATTTTTTTTATGAACATGCATTTCAAAACAAACGTATTATGGACTTTGTCATCGAAGGCTAAAAACTGAGTTCTGAAAATCTGAATAATGAGGGGTATCAAAATGCATTAGTATAATAGAAACATTGAGTAGAACATGTGGGAATATTTCTACACAAACAGTTTTAAGGCTTTGGATAGTACAATTTAGGGGGTTTACACAAAATATGTACCCATTTATTACACTTACTAGTCATACACCATTCTATAAGCCATTTTACCCTATGTGCAACTCAACCGAAAATTGCACGTGTACATGTATCCTCTAGAGGGGGGGGCTGCATACTAAAATTTATTTTAATAATTTCCCAGTTATTTTAAATATACTGTGTACAGGAAGCCAAATTTTACTTAAAATATATAAATGGATAGGGTCCCAGTCTTTATTGGTTCAGTTCAATGGGGTTTAATACCACTTTCAGAATTTGTAACCTTCATATCATGGCGTCCAGATTTTTGTGTGGGAGAAAGCCCCAGCACCCATTTAAAAATCCCAACCTTTAACAGGTAAACTGACACTCCTTGTCAACTAAATCCTGCCTACAAGATGGTAGGATAAATTTATACTAAATTATGGCATTTAAAATGTGCATTTTACAAGAAATAAACATTTGGCAACCAAAAACAAATTAGAAATTAAATATAATCAGTAAATAGAAAATGTAAAAATGATTTTTCAGGTGAACTACAATTACTTTTCCTGACAAAAGCTTTTTCATGTAAATTTTTTTGTTTGTTTGTTTGAATGGTGTTTTAACGCCACTTTCAGCAATTTTTCAGCTATTTCATGGCGTCCAGTTTTTATTGGGGGAGGATGCCGGAGTACCCGGAGAGAACCCCCGACCTGCGGTAGGAAAACTGGCAATCCTTGTCAATTAAGATTGGAGTCGAGTACACCCTGCCTGCAGTGAGAATCGAACCCGCAATCTCAGTGTTGACAGACCACGTGATCAATAGTAAACGAACTACCTTGACCACTCGGCCACCGAGGCCCCTAAATTTTTTTTGAAATCCATGCATAATACAATACAAAAATATTTAAATAGTATAGGGTTTTTACACAAATATTGCTCCAAGCAAAATATCATTCTGCACAAGCATGTGAGTGGAATACACTCTTCAAGATAGGTCGTGAGATATATCATATCTGGTATTTTATAATTTATTATGGGCATTTTCATCAACACATGGTCTTTTCACATTGTGTGAAAGGCATAAAACTCGACCCCTTTTCATAAATTTATGTTTAGACTGAGCTTTGCACCCTGGCATGAAACAGCACAGGTTTGGTTTTGTAGTCTTTCTTCATCCATCCCATTTTGTTTCTAATATTGCCACTTTCAACTGAAAGAGTCATAATTTTTAAATAATGTGATTAGCACAAAAATTTCAACCTCCCTTAATGAGAGCAATAACATCTCCTTCATGAAGAATATGCATGCAAAAATATCAAACATTCAATTAACAGAACACTTCTATTATCAGTTGTCAAAAATACCATGATTTGGAAGTCTTATTGCAATCTGTACAATACATAGGAAAGCTGCACACTGTCCACTGGTTACATTTTATGGAATATATTTTAACTGATGTATGGTCCAGATTTGAAAAAATATTGACATTGCACTCTAGCTTTAAGTGCTTTTTGCTATAACAAATTTACATTACATACAACTAGAAAACAGTAAATGATAACAATTGAAAACTTTTGTTTCATTTACTAATGTTGTGAGGCCTACAAATCTGGCATTATGAATACTGTTGGAATACAATATCATGAATTTTAAAATTTGACATCAAATATTTGTTGTGATACACGTAAAAACCTGCATCCTCTTACAACTAAATAAACTTCAAATTTAAAAAACTTCTTTTGGTGGGAAGAGGGAAAGGTAATCGGGGAGATTAGGGTGAGGAAAGGGAAAGATATGTTGTGTTAACATAAGACTTCAAAATGTGTATAATAGGGAAATTAATAGTGTAAACAAAAATGAGGTAATACTTAGTTTATATGCTCAGCTGTAAAAAGCAGGTCAAATATGTTGTTACTGCAGCTTTTACTAGAGTTATCATAAAACAGCAACCAATGATAAACAGATTGAGAAAATGTATCAGATGGGTACATATAATAACAAAATTATTTTTTTATTCATCAGGCTTTACTTGTTCGTTATGCACAACACTCGCTTGGATAAATAAACTTTTTTGATATATCTTAAAAACAGAAAAACTCAAATTCTAACTAAAAAAAATCTTAATCTGTAAAAAGGGGAGATAAATCACTAATTCAAACAATTACACATCATCAAAATTAACAAAAACAAATGGCAAAAAAGACAAATACATTGATATAAACTACTGGCTTGGAACAATCTACTTAAAATTATATCTTCAATTGGCTCCCCCTTTTTACTATTGTCGCCAATAGCAAAAAGGGAGGAGCCCAGTGAAGATATAATTTTAATTAGATTGGGCTTGGAATAGTGTTGTGTAAACTACTGGCTTGGAATAAGATGCCATTAACTATAAACTGGAATAGGTAATCTAGAATGAAAAAATTAAATAAATAGCTGACTGGTATATAAACAAATTTAATCAACCTCTCATAATTATTTAAATAACTATAAAATAAGTAGATAGCATAACATGAGATCTTAATGAATCTATACTTGGTAGTAAATGCATTGGAAATATATCTATAATGGTTTACTTTCCCATTAACATGGTTTTGCTAAACATGCACCTCAAAGCAAACTTAAAATATACAAAAAACTTAAACACTTTTCATGGTACATCAATTAATAAGTAGGAGAGTAGTCCTGAATTGAGTGAGGTGTGAAATGATATTTAAATCAATTACATAAATAATTAAATATTATAATTTATAGCAAAAGCACTCATTGCATGTTAAAATAAATAAGTATAAACATCAGATCTAAACAAGTATAAGCTATATAATTCCTTAATATTATTTATGAAAACATTAAAATTGTAAAACAAAAATGCATCACACTTATGAGAAATAATATTGAAATCATTCTTTATTACATTTATGAATATAAACTTTGAAATATGCATTAATGAATCTGATCAATTTATTAATAGTTCGAAAAAAAATTGTAGCTTACATTAATTAAACATAGACCAAGTATTGAAAAAATACTATTTTTTACATTAGAGGTAATTCTGTTGAAAAAATATCGAATTGATTAACAATAGACAAAAATTAAACTCAATGACCCATACTTTTGGTTCCTGTTTTTAAAATGTATAACAACTGATTGATAAATACAAAATTTCAGATTATCTCTTTGGACAGAATTTTGTTAATCAACTGTTTTAGTGCTTTTCCCTGTTAAATCTATTAGAAAATTGGAGATTTTGGTGATAACTACTCAACATGTAAATAAGCTTCGAGAACTTTATAAATAACTTACTTCATGGCTAGCTTGATTCACTGAATCCTGAGTCCTAAAAAACATTTATTTTAATTGTATCTACAAATCAATGCAGCACTTCAGATTTCTGTATATTTACATGAACATGTAAACAGCTTGTTGTTTTATTTACAGGAAGATAAAAAGAATAGTCCTCTCTGAATTTTTATAGAAATATCAGAATAACCCCAACAAGGGAGGTTCTCAAAGATTCTTTTAGATCATTATATATAGTTTGCCTCTATATTTAAGTGGACAACAAATGTTCTGCCCCTTAAGCCAAAACATATGTTTAAATATACAGCTAAAAGGACAAAAAAAGAATTAAGTAAATATATATGAACTAAATTTTAACAAATCACATGATATCATAACAAACATAAATAATGAACTCAATGATGAAAGCAAAAATTGCACTTTTTTTATCCATTATATCTCAAAAACCATAAAAGATAGAAAAATATGTGAATACAACACTGAATTGGATCACAGAATAGAAAAATTTCATACAAATCAAAAAGCACAATTTCATAAATAACCAAGAACAATAACTTAATGTTACACAAATAACCACAGTATGATTTGATCACCATATAATGAGTATTATTTCCACACCATATAAAACACTAAAATAACCATCTTGAAAGCCAAATTGTAACTAATTCTTTTGATAAATACACTGTTATATTCAACACTTTTAAAAGTTATGAATATGTAAGAAAATGTAGTTTGGAATACAAACTGACTTCAGGATTTTATATACAATACCGGTATACTAATTCTGAATTAAGTTAAGAATTATCATGTAATCACAGAGAGAAGTACAATTTGCCCCATTTTTTATCAATTTAATTTTAGTCTTGTAACATACATGTAATACAAAAAGATATGTAAAATACTTTCATATTCTTTCCCTAATTAAAAACTACAAAATAACAATTATGACTAAAAAAAATCACAGATTTTAAAAATATCTTTTTTCTCATATATGTTTTGGGGGAGTGAGTGGTTGAGGGAATGGAATATACATTGCACTACAATGTCTACTAATTACAAAGGCCTTAAAATCCTTGACATCATCTCTTGAGTTCTCTAATAACTGTTTCCAAGAAGTTGGTATATGTCTCGGTTGATATTCCTTTGTCTCTAAGTTCTCCTAGTTTAGCCTCTAAATGTGTTTTTTCTTTTCCCAGCATCCAATGCAAATAAATAGCATTGTGTAACAATGGGAGATAAAATGGATCTTTAATTCTCTCACCAATACAAAGTAAAGCTGTATTTGAGTATTTCAGTGCTTTTTCCTGATTTTCGATTCCCTGGTAGCTTGCGATGATGGCACATAATGTTTTTATGACTTCGCTGTTCATTGACCCCATTATTTTTTCCTGGATCGGAAGACATTTTTCAAATAATCCAACAGCTTCTTCATAATTTTTAGCTGTTAGCAAGTCTGTAGCAAAATGAAGTTCTTTTTCGTAAAAAAACTTTTTTGTTTCATTTGAAAAGCGAATTTCGTCCACTGCCATCAGCTGATTTAAATACTGTTCAAAAGCCCTACTCCTTTTAGCAATTGTTTCATTTTTTAAGTTTCCCATCAAAACTTTCTTTGGAAAAGAAACATTTTCCATCAGTTCCGGAAATCTTTTACGTAATTTAGAATTAAATTTTTCAAAGTCTGTATATCTCTTTTCTACTATACCTGGTGTTTTTTCTATTCCGTGTCCTGATAATAGAAGCTTATACACCTACAAACAAGAGTATGTATATGTTCTGGTATTATTTCTTATTTGTATATCTTGAAAAAAAAACACTAAACATTATAATCTAAACACAAATAATATGTTAGCAGCAAACAAATAAAATTTAGTGTTGGTTAATTTTTTAAATTAAATTTCAACTTAAACCAATAATTTTAAATTATAAACAACTATATAGTGCAATTAAATTATTGACATGAATTTTATGTCAAATTCAATCTCATTTCATGCAGAATTAACATATGAAAATTACCATATGAAATTTACATGATTATTCAAAATAATAGTAATTTTTTATGTTAGATGAAAATGTAAAATTATGGTGAAGTTTTACAAGTGGTCAAGGTAGTTCGTCTACTATTGATCACATGGTCTGTCAACACTGAGTTTGCGGGTTCCATTCACACTGCAGGCAGGGTGTACTTGACCCCAATCTTAATTGACAAGGATTGCCAGTTTTCCTCCGGGTACTCCAGCTTCCTCCCCCAATAAAATCTGGACGCCATGAAATAGCTGAAAAATTGCTGAAAGTGGCGTTAAACACCATGAAACAAACGAACAAACAACCTATAAGATTTCGGTATTTCAATGTTTTTCTTGCCTCAAAGAACTGGAACAAGTACATGTATGCTAATAAAGAAAGATAAAAATATGTTGTCATTTTATTTATCAATAAAAGGGACTGGGACTTATGGTTTTAGAATCCTAGCTAAACCCTGGGGAAGATTTCAGTCCAGTATGGATATTCTATACGTTTGGTCTTAAATTAATTTTAATTAGACATGTAGCATGGTCATATTAATTGTTTAATTGTTTCAATAGATAAGATCTGTGGTTGTATATCTAGTTTAACACAGACAAGATATGTGTTCTCGTGTCTAGAGTTAAAATTGACAAGACAGGTTGTCACAGGACTTGTGGAAGTTTGAAAGAGTATGCTGCAGAAATTGAAATGAATTCTACTTAATAATTGACTGAATATTCAGTGAAAGAAAAAGTCTTCATACAATACTAAACAAAGTGTGAAAAATTAAACATATTTTATTTAAGGGTTGTTCTCAATAGCTGCTTAGACTACTGGATATAGATGACTTTATGCCAATAAAGCGGTTTATGTGCAGCGTAAACCAACCCAAAGTTGTCTATATCCAATCATCTTACCAACAATTGAAACTAGAGTAAAAAAACCTGTGAGCAATGCTCACAATTGATACCCCCCGCTTCACAATTACTTTGAAAATTCAGGTGTTCTTAATAATGAAATTGAAACTTTATCTAGTTAAACGTGAAGGCAATCACGTAACCCTCCCCAATCCCCCAAAGAATGGCATCCCCTATGTCAATGACAAAGTCCATGTTTTTCTATGGGAAACCTCCAATAATATTCTGATCAAAATGTTTAATATCCAGTGCACAATGGCAATATGTGACCAAGATTCTTTGTAAGTTTCAACAAATTCCATTCAGTGGTGTAGGAGGAGTTGCAAACAAAAGATGGGTATCCCCTTATGTCCATGACAAAGTCCATGCTTTTCTATGGGAAACCCCAAATATCATTCCGATCAAAATGTTAAATATCTCCTGCACAATGGCACTATGTGACATGGATTCTGTGTAAGTTTCATCAAATTCCATTTAGTGGTGGTGTTGGAGGAGTCGCACATAAGAAATGGGTAACCCCTTACATTTGTATGTCAATGACAGTCCATGTTTTTCTATGGGAAACCCCAAATATCATTCCGATCAAAATAATAAACATCTCCTGCACAATGGTACTATGTGACAAGGATTCTGTGTAAGTTTCAACAAATTCCATTCAGTGGTGTAGGAGGAGTTGCACATAAAAGATGAGGACCCCCTTAGGTCAATGACAAAGTCCATGTTTTTCTATGGGAAACCCCAAATATCATTCCGATCAAAATGTTCAATATCTCCTGCACAATGGCACTATGTGACAAGGATTCTGTGTAAGTTTCATTAAATTGCATTCAGTGGTGTAGGAGGAGTTGCACATAAGAGAAAGTGTAACGGACGGACGGACACCATGAACACTATATCCCCCCCCCCCCCCCCCCCCCCCCCCCCCCCGCTTTTCAAGTGGGGGGTATAACAATTCTTATATTTTAAATTCAATATTATGAAAAGACAATATTTTACAAGTTCATGTAGTCAAATAATATTTGCAATTCACAATTGTTAGTGTCGTTGCTTGTTGTTTTCGGAAGAATTAATGTATAGTATAGTCAACGTCATCAATACATATAATTATGACTTCAACAATCAGTCACATGCTGAAATATTAAGTTAGGTTATACGAAATGGACAATGTCATTCAACTGTCGCATATATAAAAAAATTTAAATATTTAAGTATAAATAAATTTTGCAAGAATACTGACTTTTGATTGCCTGGAAAATATTTTCTACCAGAGGATGGAATACAAAATTGATTGTAATGGAGACACACACCCTTTGACGTAATATATTACTCCATGGGAAACTAACAGTGTTTATGTTGATCTCTTTTAAACAAAATTTCAGTAACAAAAATAAAATTGTTGAGTTTATTCTATAGTTTGAATTTATTTATAAGTATTATCTTTAAAAAATATTTTGTCGAGGGATAACAAAATTTCCATTGTGCACCATCCGCTATTATACAATGTGCAAAATGGAAATTGTGTTATCCCTCGATGAATAAAATACTTTTTGTAGTTAATCTGTAAATAACATTTAAGCATTTCTAATAAATAACTTTCGTTTCATTTAATTTCAGATTAATTGCTTAACAGTGCAACATATGATTAGTGTGAAATATACACGGAAACTTACAACAAAACTAGAACGTCCCTCTTTAACAGTATCTGTAGAAATGACTTCAAAGTTTACATATCCAACACCATCCCTGTTGGACTCTATAGACACACAACTAGGACTTGATGGCATAGCTGAAAATATAAATATTTAATGATTACCATTTAACACCTAGAAAGAACTGACTGCTTCATTATGTCTTTATCTTTTATTACTGAACAGAGCACACAAGATACTCTTTGACAGTATCTGTACAAATGACTTTGGGGTAAAATATATGACATCCCCGTTGGGGTTTTCTGCTGGTACTACATGTACAGCTTCCTCCCCAATAATAAAATTGGACACCATTATATTGCTGAAAAATTGCTAAAAGTGGCATTAAACACCAATCAATTTCATAAATACTGGGCATGCCTTTGACCTCACCATCAGGCATTAAATTAAAGACAAACAAGTTAACATTCCATTACCAAGAGAGGGGTTGTGTCCCTTTAACTGACTCCACCCTTCTACATACCTATAATGTTTTATGCGACTGTTCATAGAATTTTATACCATTGTTTTGTCCCCTATGTTGTATGTTTTCCTAGTGTTATGTCTTTCAGTTTTAAGATTAAATTGAATTGTGATTTGTGTTGGTTTGTCTCCCCTTATTTATTGTATTTAAGACCCTTTTCCCAGCATTTGTGAACTTATTTCAATTCAAGGTGACTGGACATTCCAAGTTCTGAATTTCATATAACCGTTTCACATAACTTGTACCGTGTCTGTTTCAAATATTCACAACTGTACATGTTCCTTTTCATTTCAGCTGAAAGCACATTATAAACTGGTAGGCAATCTAGACGATTGTATTAATTGTCATTGGGTGGAAGAGTAGTTAAGTTTTAAGTAGTTAGTAATCTAGCATTGATCATGTGCATTCAGGCTCGAGTCTTAACATGGGTCTGCTTAACAACAACTTGAATTGACAAGGATTGTCAGGTTTACTAATGAAACTAGAGGTCAAGTTTTCATCAGGTACTTTCTCCAAAAGATGACATAATAATGACTCATGTAGCTCAATAATTGCTGAAAGTATACAGAAACAAACACTGTCTTTGGATTCATTCAGTTCTATTAAAAAAATGCTTTGCAACAAAAAAATTGAAAAATTATCAGATTCATGATTATGTCTCTGTGTAGATTATATTTTATGTTTCTGTGGTGTTCTGTGCTAAAATACAATGTAATACTTTTTGGTACATACCCGTTTGTATAAGTTTAATTCTATTTCAAGCTTATTGCCATTTGACCATGTGCACTTGGGACAGAATATATAATATTCTTGAATAAAATGCCAGTGTGTATTCACGTGTTTGGTTACTGATTATTAGTGTGACATGTTTTGATCCAAATATTACCTGTAGAAAAATTATCTATAGACCCATTTCTAGTTTTACATGATTTATCTCCCCTTGACTGTTAAAAAAAATACTACGGCTGTCATCACTAAAAGACTATGATATTGAAATAAAGATTTTGGATTGTTTTTGCATTGTTTGTCTTTGCTAATTAAATTAAATTTTCATTTAATTAACCTTGTTAGTAAATGTTACTATAGCCATAGGCAACAGGTGATTTGAATACAACCTGGATATCACTGGTAAGCTTGTTTATTCAAGCTATAAAACAGCTGGGGTTTTACCTCCAATTAGCATCAGGTAATGAACATTGGTTAATTAATTAACGATCATGTTTACACAGCAGGCAGTTTTAATAACCTTCCTCACTCAGATATTCACACCTGTCATTCAACTGAAGGGTGAAAATTTAGCAAAGACAATTGTTCATTCAAAAGTTTTCCACAGGACAAACTGTGGCAACAGCAGCAGTTTTAAGTACCAGAAGTGTACACTAGGTGGCATTTTTTAAATTGGAAAGTTGTCAATTTCACCTTAATATACTACACTAGGAACCTACATGTTAATTAGTCCAAGACTACACAAAGAAATTATATACTTATAAAGTTTATGATGGTTTGATATTTTAAAACAGCATTTCATGTTATAAGTTTCCGCAAAACACTGACACCAGATTCTAAAAATAATGCAGATAGTTTTGTTCTTTTTGATAAACATTTCACAAGTGGAAATACACTTGAGGATCTTTTTTAATTAATATAATTTTTCATTTCTTTTAAGTTTATATAAAATTGATACATCTTGACTACATTTTTTTGTGTTGCGTCCAACAAATTATGTGGTTATGTAGTTGAACTCGTTCATTATATATGTACTCAATAATATATTTTTTTCTTGACCCTTAAATTTTATGGTTTATGATATATGTGATTTGAGTACCTTCCAAATTAGCCATGTTTTTTTCCAACTGTATAACATATCTATTATAGATTTGAAAATATGTCATAGATTTGAGGACATACTTTGATCCAAGTCTAACCTAACTATTATTTTAATAATTAAAAAATTGCAAGTGTGTATTCAATTGTTTGTTTATCTGTTTTTAAGTGTGACACATGTCTTGTTGCAAAATATTGTCCTCAGAAAAAAATATCAATTTATCTTAACCACAACGAGTATATAACATTTACATTAATGCATATCTGGTCGTTCTGACTCGGAATTATCTGTTCTATGGTAAAACTATGTTTTCATAACACGTGTCCTTGCATTATTTTTTAAATTTTTTTATTATTTCTTTTTTTTTAAACTGTACATACAGGTTCGTTCGCCTTATTACCTGTTCACTCATGTTATCCATGTTGGATGAGGAACATACAGTTTTTTATATAGTAGCTTATATTCTACTCAAAGTACTTGGAATCCAAGCTAACTCAATTTGTTTTAAAAAATCAATTTAAAAAAAAATAATTATTACACTTAAACTAATTTCTTTTATAAATTTCTCCGTCCAAGCTAATTATTTTTAATCATTAAAATCATTTTATTAACGATCATAGAAACAAATTATAGTAAGTGATTTTATAATTATTTGAAGCAATTTTTAATCATGAAAGATAACTTCATATATAACAATTGTTAATATAATGTAGGGCGAACAGGCCCATATCCTGGACGAATGGACTCAGGGCGAACAGACCCTATACCTTTAAAAGTGTATAATCATCTCATGAAAAACAACTTATAATAAGAGTCATTATGTGCTTACAAGGTTCATCAATATCTCCTATGCCTATCTTTAAAGTCAAATTTGAATTTAAATTTGTCAAAACATCTGAATCGTCTGCTAATATTTCGTCTTGCGAATCGTCTTCAGGACCACTTAGGCGACCTGGCCTTTTTCGTGGCATTTTTTGACAAGAGAATATATCCTCGCCGGGAGGGCTTTCTGTTGTTTACATTTTAGATATATACTTCCGGTTATAGGAGCGGTTAGTATTTCAAAATACAAAATCGCTGAGAATAAAGTAGTTATGCATAAAAATATACTGTTCTTGTGTGTTTTTATTTTTTTATCATAACTGCTAGTTTCTGCTTATGTGTATTATGATGGACTGGCTTCATAACATTTTTTTCAACCAATCGTCTGACGCTGCTATCATCAACAAAAAGTTATAAAATGGCGGACAGTGTTGTGTTGACCAGAGTGTTTACAAATGAAAACCACACCGCATCTGTTCTGAAGTGTTTAAACGAACAAAGGCTGACACAGAGGTTTTGTGATGTAATTTTGCGTGTTGGCAAAAATGAAGCTTATGCACATTCAAGCGTGCTTGCCGCTGCAAGTCCGTATTTTGGAGCATTCCTGGGACAGGGGCAAGATAATCCAAGATTTTTCTCACAGAAAATACCCCAAATTATAGAAATTCACATTGACGGAAGCGGTGACAATGCTGGCTATCCAGAGGCCGTATCGTCGATTGTCGAATATATGTATAATAGCAAGCTTGTATTGACTTCTGACATCTTAACTCAAGTCATTGAAATAGCAAAAATTATGCAGATGAATAAAATATTGGATTTTTGTAGCCAATTTGAACGTGGAGAAGCCCAGAATACACGAATAAATGTTCTAAAAGAAGTGCATACTCAGACATTTCTGGGAAATCCAAATGAAAAGGCAGTCCAAACAGAGGTAAACCAAACGCAGAAATCGTGTGTAAATGTTGTAACACGATATAAAAAAACAAGTATACAAAAACTGGTATCCAAAGGTGTGCCGTCATATGTATCCCGTGCAAGGCCTATGGCTGCAAATAGTCTTTCCGTCCAGAGAAAAAGAGGTCGTCCAATGAACGAATTACCAGTGAAGAAAATAAAAGATGAAGTTATTCATGACTCAAGTGAAAATGAATCTGTTCAAGACGTAAATAGAAAAACAACTCTGGAAATGAAGGAGAACGAAATTGCTTCTGATGTAAAAGTAAAAACTGAGTTGAATGATACAGATGCAGGTAATGAAAGGCGGCTACCATCTAGGAAAACAAGAGGAAAAAAACCTTCAAAATTTAGAGACGATTCAGATTCTGATAGTGATGCTTTGGTGGTAGACGAAGCAGATGAACAAGAGGACATGTCTCAGAATGCTGACTTGCATTCTATAGAATTGCGTCGGTGTGATGAATGTCCATATACCACACATTCCCTATACAATTATAACAGACATCAGCTAGCTCACAAGAACGAGAAAATTTTTAAATGTAATCGTTGTGAGTTTTCAGCACCAAAATTAAAAGTCCTACAGACACATGAGAGAGAACACCTACATGTGGAAAATATATGCAGCTTTTGTGATTATGAGGCAGAAAATGCAAACTCCTTAAGTGAACATTTGCAAATTCATCAGCCACCTAATCCATATCACTGTGCTTACTGTGGAGTACAGTACAAAACAAGAGCCCAGTTAAACATTCATTTACCTAAACATCTTAGTGTGAAACCATTCGTATGTGAAGTTTGTAAGGCTGGATTTAAATGGAAACATGCACTCAAATGTCACATGGCAACCCACAGTGAAACAAAAGACCATTTATGTGATGTCTGTGGGTTTTCGACCGCCCATAAGAGTCAATTAAAAGCACACAAACTAATCCACACAGGAGACACTTTTAAGTGTGATTACCCCAATTGTAAGTTTCAGTCTATTAAAAAACAGAGTTTAAAATATCACATGCTAACACACACTCAGGAAAAACCACATCAGTGCGAAATTTGTGGACAAAGCTTTTCATTGGTGAAAAACTTGAAACGACATTCCTTACTTCACACAGACCTACGACCTTATAAGTGTACTTTTAATGATTTATGCAACTTTGCTACCACAAGGTATGATAAATTAAAAGACCATTTATTGAAATTTCATAGATCTGGTAAGAAACCTACTAAACGATTTCGTCTTTCCGATTATCCAAAAAGTATGGTTCCTCCTGATAACATGGAAAGCGAAGAGTCTTCAGAGAAAATTCAAAATTCAGATAATGGTCAAGAAAACCATATTGAAACAAAGGTTTATATACAGCAACCCGGAGGAGAATCCATACCAATTACACTTGTTGCCTCAAAATTCGAACTTCCATATCAGTTCCTTACCAGACTGGAAAATTGAATCTACATACATTGTAAACATTTTGTTCTGATTTTTGCATTCTAATTAAGATTTTTCAAATTGTTTTCAGTTTTTGAACAGTTATAAAATGTACATATATACTTACATGTCTTTGTTTTTTGTCTAGAACAATTCAAGTATTCTTTAATTACATGAACATGTACAGTCGAACTTCACTGGCTCGAACCTGAAGGGGCAGACAAAAATTGTTCAAGAAATCCCGAGATTAAACCAGGCCTAGGCTTGTGATTTCCAGAAATGGTTCTTCATGAATGAGTCGGGCTTGATATCGGTTTATATATTTTAATTAATTTCCTGTTACATTGGATGTATACATTAAATTTTGTTTCTTTATTGCATTCCACATATAAATCTTATTTTTTAATTTACGTACATATTTAAGTTTTTGTTAAATAAAAATGTTTACTGTTTTTTTTGTTTTTATTTTGTGCACAAGTATTGATAAGTAATTGTGTCAATGATTGTTGACGTCATAATATTATGTATTGATGACGTTGACTATACAAGAATTGTTTCACAAACAACAATCGACAACACTAAAAATTGTTAATTGTAAATATTATTTGACTACTGGTTAAACATTGTTTTTGTCATTTCTTTTCATAATATTGAATTTAAAATAAAAGAGTTGTTTTCAATTGTTGGTAAGATTATTGGATATAGAGGACTTTGGGTGGGTTTATGCTGCTCATAAACCGACCGCGAGTCCAATAATCTAACCAGCCATTGAAAACAATCCTTTAATAATTTTAGTTCAAGTTATTCATGGTTTTTTCAATGGATTCTTACTATTGGGAATGCAAATTTAGTTAGAGTTTTCGAGAAATTGGTGTTCCAGAAATCAAAGCAATTTTAACATTGATTATATAGCTGAAAAGTTCAAGAAAGCACGGGTCTTCAAGCAATCCGAGTTCGAGCTAATGAAGTTCGACTGAAGTACAATTTACCTTTATGAAGGTATCTTGCATTTGTTCACTTCAAAAGAATTTTTATGTTCCGCAAACAAAGGTCAGTGACATCTACCAGTAGATTTTTTGTCTGTTTACTCGTTTTTCCTTTAGATGGAAGCTTTTTTTTATGAAGATAGACTTCAAACATGTATCATCATCATCATGTTCTCCAATCTTAATTGACAAGGATTGCGAACATTAAACAACATTTAAACAAACAAACACAATTTCTTGTTTGGTTTATGTACATGGAAGTTATGATACTTAAAATGGAATGGTTATAGTTATACTCAAAATTATTAAACAAAAAAATACATGTACATGTTGACTAGTATGTACACAACAAGACCAAACAATAATAGAAATATACACTGTAATAGTACATGTATGTAGGTAAAAACAGTGTATTTATATGCAATTACATGTACATGTGCACACCTTTAAGTTATATTTGTTTGAATGTTTAATTGTCACCTACCAGCTTCACCGAAGGGTACTACTACATGTACATGTAGTATAATATAAAGGGGTTTATAGGTACACTCCGTTCATTAGTCCATCACACACATCAGATGGCTTCCAGGCTTTTTTTTCGTTCATTAGTCCATCACACACATCAGATGGCTTCCAGGCTTTTTTTTCTAAATGCTTGCAGTTACTGAGCTCATATTTGTTATGAGAGTCAACTATGAGGGATTACTGAACAAGTTTGAATATTGTTACGACCATTTTTAACAAAATTGTGGCCCTTGAACTTAGACAATTTCTTAAAAGTTTTCCTGACTTTTTTCTAAACACTTCCAGATATTGAGCTGATAATTGGTATGTGTCAGTCATAATGAGTTAGAGGTGAAGTTCTATTGTTCCAGTCTCATGATTTTTGACGAAAATTGTGGCCCTTCAAATTACAAAATTTCTAAAAAATTTCTACTTGTAAATGTTGTTCTAGTCCAATGATTTTTGATGAAATTATGATCCCTTAGAAAATTGTTTTTGCCGGTAGTGGAATTAGAATTGCCTTATCAACACTATTCACACTTGTCATACAGTTGTACATTTATGTAAATGATGGACTCGGGTATATGCAACATTTGCCCATCTGTCATACTAGTACCACCTACATGTAACTTTTAAAAAAAGCTTTTCCTTTTGCTTAAAATCTACATGTTTACACCAGAAATGAGCACAAGTGGTACATGTTACATGTGTATTTTATATGCATATTAGACACAGTACATCATCCTCTTTTGCTTATTTGGGTTATCTCCCATTCATGGTAAACAATTGCCCTATAATTATGGTAGCACTATACCTTGTTTATGAGCAAGACATGAAAGTAATCGGCCCATCACCTGCTGTAATTTTGCTCTAAAATTTCTCTGAATATGGTCCTATCAAAGAATCTGATCACTGGTCTGAAAAATACACATTTGCCAAACACAATGTTATAGGCCACTAATGAATAATTTCGTTATTGACTCCATTCAACTATTTTAAGTGGAGGACATTGAGGCATGGTGTTCTAGATATTTATCTAGAATTGATTACAGATAAGGTTTTCTTATTTACAATATGAGATCTCTTGATAGCTCGAAAGAGGACGGGTGTGTTCGACTCGAAACATAATTGACAAGGATTGCCAAATTTCCTACCGAAGTTCGGGGTTTTTCTCCGGGTACGCCGGCTTCCTCCCCCAAAACTGGACGCCATGATATAGCTGAAAAATTGCTGTAAGTGGCGTTAAACAACATTCAAACAAAACAAACGAAAGAGGACGTTATGATGCAGCGGAAAAAATCTTATTCAAACCAACAAACCTTGCAAGTGGTCTAGCATTACACACAGTATAATTAGTCAAGTATTATTATATTTTCCGATGACTCGGGTAATCAATACCCTGAAGGAGGGACGCCTGAAGCACGGAATATTTTATTGACAGAAACCAACTCGCTATTGGTCATGACAAAGAAACTTCCTTAGAACCACAAGATAATTGAGACAAATTAGACAAGCATAGTGCAAATTCATTTCAATTGCCATTCATTTTCAGTATATCAGCATATCCCTTATCAAGACCATGAAAAACAAAAATCAAATTAATAAATGGCTATATTGTTCGTAATCATTGGAATGGGAGCTGAATCTGGGATCGCCAGTGTAAATATTATACATGTAATAACATGTTATACTTTTACTGTAAACACACATGTTACGTGGAGCCTCGTTGGCTGAGGGGGTTAAGGTAGTTACAGTCCCCTCACCGAGGTTGCTGGTACCATTTTCTTTGCGGGCAGGGTGTGCTGGACTTAAATCTTATTTGACGAGCGAAGCATTGCCAGTTTTCGTACCGAAGATGTGGGCTTTCTCACCCGATTAAAATTGTTTCGGGCTTTACTGTTCCGAGTAGACATTTTGACCCTTTTAGTTAATCACTGGCTTGAATTTCTTTTGCTTGTACCTGGTAGCGGAATCTGCTGGTGGACATAATTCTGTTGATCTGGATGGCGGAATTCTTAGTATTCCCAACAACGATTGGCCACGTAACCTTAGAATCTCTTTTCTGCATTAGCCAAAAACACTTTTACTGTCGGTGTTATACATGTCATCATCTGAAATTTCTAACTGTTCAATATCGCATTTTCCATTTTCTGATGTGTCGCAAAAGTAGAATTTAAATACTGAAGACCAAATCTGTCATAAACGTTAGATTTCATGATTGACATCATGTTTGGAGGACATGTTTTTCATCAGACTTGGTATTCCAGTGGGTACTAATTGTGCCCCTCTGCCGCCGACCTGTTTTTAAAAAGAAACCTAACATTAAATGTCATACACTGTACAACCTACAACAAAAGTTATATTCTTACTTACAAGAAACAACCATGGAGCAATATTGCAAGCCGGGTTATTCTTAATCTTACCCAGTTCCATCGAAAAAGGACAATTCGGTGAAAGGTCGATGTGCAGTGCTGTGTTGTTTATTATAACTCACGGCTGCTGGTTAAAGCCATTTTTGTCCGAGACCCTGTGGAAGTTTGCTGATAATAGGCTTCAATCCAGATGAAAATTCAAAATAACAAAGAAAATTGGGGAATTCAGGGTTCTATTTAGTGTGTCACCCAAGTTTATTACTTGAAAACCTAGTTTAGGCAACTGACTGGCCTGTTTAGTGCTGCGGATCTTATCGACCTGTCGTCGTCGTTTCACTATGCTGCCTATGGCTGACGGCTAGTTAACATTGGTACGGGGAAACTATGACAAATAACAACGACGAAAAGGTGTTTGCAAAGCACCAATTATTTTTTCGTCAAAGACTCATACACAATGTGGTGAATCCTACAATTTAAAACACAGAAATTTCTCTTGTTTGACCGAAATACAATGTGAATATTATAAAGTAAATTAAATGTAAAGTATATATCGTTCAAAGGTAAAAGACGTTTTACAGTAAATGTACTTATAGTACTCAACGAAAAATATATAAATAGTCTTTCATACAAATGACCCGTGCAAGCGAGCTTGTAATTAATGATAAAACCGATAAACTTAGACCGTTATCCTACATAAACGTTTAAAAAAAGACTAGGTACTACACTTGACACGAAGAAAAGTTTGATAACTTCCGATTCACAAGTTCCGTTTCCATTTCCATCCCACTTACACCTTATTCTATATCCTGCGATCGTTATTCCGATTTTCCCATTTGTCAACATGACTAAATTGATTGTTATAGAAAAATAATCTCACAAATACGATCAGATATTTTCGCTTAGTCATAAGGGACGGACCATTTAACTTGAAAGGGGGGGGGCCTTGGTTTTTTGTTTTGGTCAGAAATATTTATTTTTTGAAGGCATCGCGACAGAATTTTTTTTCATTATTAGCATTATTTTATATAGCAGAAATCCTTCTTCAGAATATTTTTTTCTTACCCTCTGCTTCCAAAATATGTTTTTCATCAAAATTCATTTTAAAAATATTTTTTTAGGAAAAAACCAAGCCCCCCCCCCCACCCTTTGCAAGTTAAATGGTCGGTCCCTAAGGTAGTCTTTCCTATTCCTGGATTTGACTTTTTCTTAGACATGACATGACAATGAGTAACTAGACATGTGTCTAATTAGAGGCAGGGACGGCTTTCTTGTCTGAAGCACCCATGGTTTTTATTGGGTTCGGGTTCTCACTTTCTGTTTTAGTGTTTTTGGTTTTGTTCTTTTTTTTTTTTGGGGGGGGGGGGGGGTGCGTTCTACCTGTATATGTTTGTCTATATCCGATTTTGGAATTGTCAGTTATTGTTTTTCGGTTTCCTTTCCTAATTTTCTTTGTATAACACTAAAAATGGCAACATGTGTTTTGGTTATAATGTTCATTTCCATATATTTTGACACGCTTGCTTTTCAATACTGATACTCCAACATGCAAATAAATTAATACGTAGGCTCTTACTAGCAGATTTACACCTAATATCAAAATCGTATGTATCAATTTTGGACTTTACATAGAGATATCTGATAAAGAAATCTGTAACGAATGTCAAACAGAGCGTCGAAGGCCGTGTGACTTTTATCTAAGGCTATTATCTATACTAACCATAGGTTGTGAGCGCGAGTCTGAGTTCTAGCAGAGTGTGCTCTACTCAAACCTTACGTGACCAGGATTGCTAGCTTTTCTGCCGCAATTCTAATAACTAGAAGCTCACAGGAGCCTGTAATAGCTCACATGGAACACGAATGACTTAAACTATATTTATTTTCATTTCAATTTACCGTTTGTCTAGTTGTTATAGCATTTAAGTTACTGGGCAAAAACTAAACATTTATTCAAAAATTGTGTTAAGTACAATAACTCCAATGTGCCTTCAGAGATTTTCAGATTGCTGATCATTTTTGCCATTTACAGTTTCACTCTAGCTGTTATAGTTTTTTTAAGTTTAAGACAAAAACGGAAATTTTCAATTAAAAATTGTCATTCAAGGGCACTTACTCTTATAAAGAGTCATCTGACAATTTCAGACCAATTGATTGACATGCAGGACTTGTGTTGCTGATCATTTTTGCAATTTACAGTTTCACCCATGCTGATATAGGTTTAAGGTTACAGGACAAAAATGAAAACAAAATCATAAAAAATTGTCATTAAATGGCAATAATGCCTATAAGGAGTCATCTTCCAATTTAAGACCAATAAAATGAATTGAAGGTCTTGTATTTCTGATCATTTTTGCAATTTCAGTTTCTCTTTAGCTGCTATAGTTTTTGAGTTGCAGAACAAAAACGGAAAATTTCATTAAAAAATTGTCATTTAAAGGTAATAACTCATATAAGGAGTCATCTAACAATTTTAGACCAAAGAGAGAATTTTGGACTTGTATTGCTGATCATTTTTGACATTTACAGTTTCACTTTAGCTCTTATAGTTTTCAAGTTATATTGTAAATACTGAAAATTTTGCCAAAAATCGTAATTAAAGGGTAATAATTGCTACAGGAAGCACATACACAACTTCACACAAATAACAACTAATGTAGACCTTCATGTGCTGATCAATTTGAAGTAACGGTTTTTCCTATAGCTTTTATAATTTTTGAACAAAAACATGCGTTGTCAACCATGTTCTATTTTTTAGTAGCAGCGGATATCTGTGTCCGTTGATCAACACCCTGGCTACAAATTTGAAACCAGGAACCCTAAGGATAATTGTGGCAAAGTTTGAAAAAAATTAGCCCAGTGGAGAAGAAGAAGATTTTCGAAAACGTTTACGACGGAAAACAGACGACAGACGTCAAGAGATGGTAAAAGCTCACCTGGACCTTCGGTCCTTCGATCCAGGTGAGCTAAAAACTAGACGCAATGATATAACTGAAGTATCGCTGTAAGTGTAGCAAAAAATATCAAATGAATTTCAAACGATTTCTTATAAATATAAATGTCCAATGAGTATCGAATAAATAGTTAATCAGTAATTTCACATAGCCTTTAAGTCGTGACATGACAATTAATATAACATTGTATACAAATAGCATTAATGTGTTTGTTCACTTCTTAATTAAAAGGGTGGATTGTTTTCTCCTGTTTTGCTTGCTCACTTTTTAATTAAAAGTGTGGATTGTTTTCTCCTGTTTTGCTTGTTCACTTTTTAATTAAAAAGATAGATTGTTTTCTCCTGTTTTGCTTGTTCACTTTTTAATTAAAAAAGGTGTTTTGTTTTTTTCCTGTACAGTTATCCCATATTTGTACTTTATCAAAATATGCAAATTAGATTAACATATTTAATACAAATATAAAATACGCGAAATTGAAATGTTGAATTTACATAACATGTTTTCTGAATATCTCTGTTCGCAGAGAAACCTCAGTGCAATAATATCAATATTGCCTTTCAATGTTATCTTTGTTCACAGTGCAAAATATAATTGTAAGCAGCATATCGTGTTTCCTAATATACATTTCAAAATTGTCATGTGCATTCGTATAAATTAATCCAAGCAAAAGTAAACATCGAGCAGACTACGGGAGTTCCAGTTTAATTACGATTATATAAGTTTAAAGTATGATATTTGAGCACTATATAAGTATATCTCTTGTTATTATTTCACATTTACTCTTATTAGGACGTTCACTAAAAATGATATATCAATGCAGAAACTTAGATCCAGACCAAATTTCCAGGAACTAATAGTTTTCTTAACAATATTTCCTCCTGAAGTCGGTTTAGAAATGTAAATTTCCGGATGACTCAATGTCATTAATCCTGCCAAGTGCGGGATTTCACATATTTCAAAGTGTGTTCACACTTTCTTCCAACTTGGGAAACGTGAAAGTATTAGAACCTATATTAGGCCACAATAATGCTGCAGGGTTTTCTGTCAAAATGGCCAATTGTGCTTACAATTGATAACAACAGCTCAATATATGTACATGTAATGTGTTTATATCTAAAAAATTATAAAAATTAAATTGCAACACTCTGCATGTATTAACAAAATTTAGCACATTATCAAATTCCAGATAATCATAAAAAAGATTGGGGAGAAATAATTCGAAGTGGCTACAAATACGAGAAAATGTTGACTTTGGTGTTATTGTTACATATCCAAATATTACCAAAGCCATCTTTTGTCATATGCATGGGAGAATCCACACCGCTAGACAAATCATTTTCGGAATATAATTTGTTACTTATCGTTCCATCTGAATTCAAAAGTAGAATATCTGATACGGTTACATTACTCTGGTTTATTTGTTTACTATATGTTACATTACTGTGGTTTATTTGTTTACTATATGAGAAAATTGCAAAGATATTGCCATAATTGTCGCTGCATAAATTTTGAAATCTTCTATCGATTCCATCTTCTTTTTGTATAACATTTTGAACTCGTCCATCGGGTCTTATTGTAAGTACTTTTTTGCCCTGAGCTATTATCCAGTTTTTGTCGTCTGTCTCTATCATGTGCAATATTGCGGATGCAAGTAAGCGTGATAAGTTGTCATTATTCACCGTCCTCTGAACTCCACCATCAATATCAATTTCATAGAACGTTTTCTCGTTTGGATTAAATACCACTAAATTGTTGTTGGAGAGAAAGCAGCCAGCATTTCTGACTTCAAACGGTACTTTATACACTTTTTCCACAGCGTCTTCGCCACAGTCAAATTGTCGTGCGTAGTTGTTCATCCAAATGAAAATAGAACCATCCTGTCTACGCAAGAGTGCGGATATATTAGAAGAATCAATATACTGTGTCGATATTGTCTTTCCATTGCACGTGTAACTACCTATCCAACTATCATGAAGAACCCACGTGTTTCCATCTTTTCCGGAAACTACACTTTTTATAGCAGACGTATAAAAGGTATGTTTTAACGTCAGACTTTTCACCATCTGCAGTTCAGGGATGGGTAATTGATGGAATGACAATTTAAGAGTTTCAGCGACAACAACTTCTACGTTCCCTACGGCGCTTCTTATTTGTTCTTCGGGTATTTGTCCAGATGTAAACTTTAATATATGTGTTTGTAGTTGTCGTTTCTCGTAACGATTGATATTGTCCATTCTTCTCTTCAGATTTGGGGACTCTTTGACAAGCTGGGCATTAGTAGAGCTCCTGATTATTTCTTCTGTTGTGTGAAGGAGGGACGCAAACGAAATTTGATCCATTTCAAGCACATCTCTGTATGCTACGATTTGCTTTATTTCATGTTTTGTTAGTTTTTCTGTTTTAATCAAGTTTAAATTCATCGCCACGTCTACATATCTACAGAAAACTTCCTTTAACGCCGTTGCATGTGTCTTTATCTCTTGCTTTTTTTGGTTGCTCTGTTTGTAAAGAGCGTTTTCAAGAGAGTTTGCTTGATCTATTACATTTCCAATAGCTGGTATCACATTAGATCGTAACCCGATAACTGCCGCATCCAAAGTATCACGTTCTACTGCAGCGGCATAATCTAGAGAAAGTACCTCATGCTCACGATGATAAACCTCACTGCACTCAGCGCACATTGTTTGGTTACACGGTTTACAGAAGAATGTAAGCTCCTTCTTATGATTATTGCATGTGGAGCCTTTGGGACCTCCTGTAGAGTTTTCCAAACGTTCATATTGATGGCTTTTTGACATTTTTAGTTTTGCATGATATCCGTGGCAATTACTACATAAGTAAACATCACAATCTAGACACTTCACGGATGGCAACTTTCGATCTTCGCACAGTTGACAAATCGAATCTGTGTTTTCTTCCATTATTTCAAGCTTGGCTGTAGATTGATAAACTGGAATACCCATCACACCTGTCATTGGTAGTAGTTCAACTGCTCGACACAACGGACATGTCAGTTTTGTATTGTCCCCAGCCAATGCTTCCAGACATGCTGTACAAAATATATGCAAACAATTTAATAGTCTTGGGTTGGTTAACGATGATAGACAAATTCTACAATTTTTACAATCCCTTTTATCGCTTTTTTCTGCCATTTTTGTACGAATAATTAACGTGAACTAATTGTACAAATTGTAGTATTCTTGTACATTAAATGTAAAAGACGACAGATGTTTTTAAATTCTGTTTGTCGAAGTTCTCAGTCATTGATATTCATGTTACAGGTATTCACATAGTGATAACAAGATAGTTCGTGGGGCAGTGATATGATCGTAAAATTATTGACTCAGTTTTTGGTGAAGGTAAAGATTATAGGTAAAAAATTGATAATTTTGTTATTTTGATAGTTTTCAGAAATTCAGCTTAATCGCATGATGGTTTAGCCGTAACTGTTTTAATGACCTTCCATATTATTACAGGACAGGCTTATTTGTCATTAGAGAAATGTAACACAAGTTGTATTTAAATTCTTTTTATGACATTTTAGGAAATCATGCAAACGGTTGCTTAAACTAACTTGCGTAAGTCGTTACATTCTGATATTTAATTGTCATTTAGAACGTCACGTTAGCCAATAAGATGTAATTTTCCTCGGTATTAATTTAATTAAGTTAATAGGATAATGCAAAGTGTTAGTACATTGTTGATTGAACATCGTTATTTGTTTAAATGTGCTCGTGATTTCGATTGGTACACGAACTAAGACTCTATGGTGAATATATTTGAAAACAAAAAGCAACGTAAAATAAATTATATTATTTGGGATTTCATGTCATCGTAATACTGACAATTTATATGTAGCGTTTTAGCTTAAATTTATGAATCCTCAGAAGATGTTGGCTTTACTTATTACCAATTGCTGTCTCTTAGACTGCTATCAAAACAACCGCTTTCATTTACTAAATTATAATAAACTATATAGTATTGTGCAAAAAGTGAAACAGTTCTCGTCCACTTTGTAACAATCTAGTTTACGTTATCTTTAGACTGTGACGAATATTTATTTTGGGGTTATCAAAAATATTACGCATTCTTTCAATTTAATTCACTTCAAAGCAAGCAATACGGGAAAAAACACAATATTAACACATATACAGAATGAAATAAACTCATATTAATTGCATTATTCTATTTCTAGTAAAAAAATTAAATATTTATTTTTTGCAACAAATTTTAAGCTACTGTCAAGTGACTGGTTATTTTAAGATACAAAAGTCTCATTGTGTGATCATTTTAAGATCTATTCAAGTAACGGGAATTATAGATATTTGCTTTAATACAGACAATATAACCCATTCTCTTTTAAAGGGGCAAATAAAATACACTTAGTGGTGAAAATTATATTTTTAGTATTTCGAGTGTTTAAATTCGTTAACCAAGGTAACGTATGTAGTAAAACATTTTTTGTTTTCCAATTTCAAGGCCTAAAACTAATGAACACTGATTTTGTTATGACGTGTGAATGGAAATTTAACAGAGGTTTAATGTTCTCTAATTTCGATTTACATAGTCAAAATAAAAAATCTGATAAGCGAAAATTCTGAATTGGAATACTAGACAAATCTCAGGACAGACTGACCGTATTTGAATTGATAAAGAATATTTACCTAATTTCAATGGAAATAAGATTGATTTACCTTCAGAATATAATACAAACTATCAAAGAACCCATGAAATGCAACAGGGTGTGTGCCTAGAACGTAAAGGCAACGTAGATAAATTAATCTAGCCTTATTCAGTTTTGATGACAGACGGGTAGTATTTATCTAATATGTAACTTTAACAAGCATATTGAATCAATTCACATTCAAATGTCAGTTAAACCAGTGAATATAATAAAACAGTAAATATTTAAATGAATTTCGTTCTAGAACCATTGTCTGTAATTTAAATTATGCGGTATTAAAATCTTACTGGGTCTCGATGGCTGAGTAGTTAAGGTAGTTTGTCATCTACAGTTGATCACGTGTCAACACTTAGGATGTGGGTTCGAATCTCAGTGCTATTTATCTCCTTTTAGCTATTAATATAGGATACCTACGTAACTTTGCGTAACATAAATATCAAATATTTGCCTCTGACTTTTGTGATTAAAGCATGCACTTACCAACTATTATTATATATTCTCACGATTTTACTATCTTCTTACTGTCCATTGAAACATTCTATATCATAACAAACAAAATATTTATTTTCCAAGTTATAAGTGAAATAACGTATGATTCTGGACTATGGCGAGATATGAAAAGCACGTCTATTTTAGTTTAGTTTATTATTATAAGATTGAATGCTACTTAGCGGTAATCACAGACCATCTCGATAACAACGTTATTTGATTTGATGGTGATTTGGGGGATAAGATTGGCATCTATCTTTTCTTACTGTCGAACATTACTGGATTTCTTTTTATATTAAAAATGTATTATTGAAAAATTGAATTTATTATTTTGAAACAAAATCTTTTAATGAGTAAATCAAAGTGCTAAATTATTCTGAAACCAGTGCCTTTGTAGACAGTTTGTTCATTAGTGATCTTATACAAATTAATTGTGTTTGTTTATATTTCTATTTTCCTGTTTTACTGTTAAGTGTAGTTGTCTTTTCTATATGATACTTATCACATATCAGATCTTAACCATGATATCGGAATTCGAAAGACATGTTTAACAAACTAAAAAATCAATAAAGCAGAATATACCGTGCAGTTTTCTGAATATATGGCAAAAGAAAATAAATAAAATATAACGTTTTGACTGACCGTCCTGCCATGTGATGTTTTTGACAACATTCTGTCCCTAATGGTTTCCAAAGTATTTGCATCCAATGTTAATATTGTTAAAAATTGTCGAAGCATAACATTTGATATCTTCTATCGCTTCCTGCATCTTTCTTTTGTTTAACATTTTAACATATTGCACCCGTTCATCTTTTTATCGTAAGTACTTTATCCACCTGAGCTATTATTTTTATATTTTATTATCAATCTTACACTTGGTAGGAAGTTCAATAACATTCGATCAAATAACACATAAAAGTTAATATCCAGATACAATTTCCCGGAATCAACAATTTTGGGGATAATATTTCGGCTTGACGTTGTTAAACATTGCTGAAAATTTGACGAAAGATGCGTTTTGACTGACCTTCCCGACATGTAATTTTTTGACCACATTCTGTCCCTATTTTTTGCAAATTAGTGCCCCAGACAAAAGGATAAATTCTATGCATAGTTTTGATGCAAATTTATCTATTATACAATAAGAAATAGTGGCCCCTGGAATTGATGGTCGTGGACCTAATATTAAACATGCAATAATATCCGCGATTTGTTATAAATGTAAATCATCGGACTTGTTCACAAAGTGTTTACTAGTACCACCTCTACTATCTAAAACTTTAAGAGTTTTTCCTTATGCTTAAAAGAGTGTTTGTGATCCACACACCAGAACTGAGCACATGTGGAACATGCGTATATTATATCACGCACAAATGTACAGTACATGTTAGACCGCATACTCTAATAAACTGTGTCTTCTGATAAAAACATAAAAAGTATAATTTGCCATTTACCATCCTCCCTCTTTTGCTTATGGAGTTATTTCCCATTTCGGCTATAGTTGTACATCGTTACATATATCCAAAAATTGTACACACATAATAAAACGTGTTTGCCTAGTTGAAATGGTAAGATCGTGTTTTAAGAAACTGGTGACAGGTGGACAGTTACTATACATGTTCTTAATGTATACACGAAAACCCAGCCCATTGTTGCTTTAAATATACCATAGAAGACCTTAAGATGTGGGTGGCCGAAGAGTTAAAGTAATTCATCTACTATTGATCGCGGGTCTGTCGACCATATGTTGCGGGTTCAGTCTCAATGCTGACAGGATGTGCTTGACTCCATACTTAATATACAAGGATCGTCAGTTTTCCTACCGAACGTCGGGCGTTTTCACCGGGTACTCCGTCTTCCTCCACAATAAAAACTTGACGCTACGATATAGCTGGATTATTCCTGAAAGTTGCATGATTAAACCCCATCCAAACAATCAACCAATTAAGACCTGTGCATAACAAGAAGTTTGGTTCCTCACATGATGAACAATGTGGCTCCAAAATTTCGTAAGTTCTATTCAATGCTCGTACATTATTACATTTACCTCTATATTGAAATATCTAATTACCTCAAACGGGGCCATCATCACAGATCACAGTCGGGTATCACTGGAAGTTTTTTTCTGCACTCAGCACCTAAAAGTGTTCTACTATTATTGATGAATACTACTTTTATATTTATTATTAAAATTGAACGATTCTGTTTATTAATGAGTGAGAACAAGACAGATATGGTCATAATTGTCTTAAATGTGACCTTGATAGAATTACTAAGAAGAGTACTACAATAGGCTGAAACCGAATAGTACCTCACTAGGTAGCAATACGTTTAAGAAAGTTCGCAATAGAAAAAGAACATTATTACAGATAAAACCATACAAACGCCTACATTAGTTCTTAATACCAACTCTGGTATTGAGAGGGCGAGCATGACATCTAGTTTTTTTGTCGAAGGTCAAATAGGGTAAGATAGGGTAAGGTATAAACTCCCCTTATAAAAACAACACCATGATATAGCTGGGGCAATACTGAAAGTTGCGTTAAATACCCATTAAAAAGTGTCAAACGAATATCTTATATATGTCTAATTTGTATCTAATGAATTGAGAATAAGTAACCAACTTCATAGAGCCATCAAGTATTTGCACGGAAATTTACATGACTTTGTAGACATGATACAATACAATTTTTGTATTTTCTTTTCTCATTCTCTTTTGACTGTTTAATGTAAAGGATGGATTGCTGTATTAACATATATCGCATATCCGTTCTTTATCATAATATGTAAACAGAAATACATATTAAACAATATTTTTTGTTAAATACATAAATTTAAAGAGCTGTATATTCAGAAAAATTTTCTAAATAACTCGGATACCCATTTAAAAAGAAAACCCAAATGCAATAGCAAAAATATTAATAATGTGATTTTTTGCTAACTGTGTAAAACTTACTTGCAAGTTGGCATGCCATTGTTGGGTGAACTGAAATTAAGTTAAATTCGTAAGAGGAAAGGTGCATCTAAATTTGTTTTAATATGTTGATTGTTTTCTCATACCATGTACATAAATACAAAGACACATGCAGTGGAATTTCCAGTTGTTAACTTGGTATGACGTTCAATAAAAAGTTATAAGAACGCAGAAGTTATATCTGGATCAAATTTTCTGGAATCAATAGTTTTACGTAACGTAAAATATAGCTTAAAATTTGCGGAAATATTTGATTAGACTCAACCTCATACTAGACCGAACATTCAATCTTTAATTGTTTGTACTCACTGTGCATTCCAAATTGGGAATCCTTTACACTTGGATAAACTTCATGTATACAACAATATTGCTGCAACATCATCTGTCAAAATAACAGTGTACATGGTGCAACTAATAATAACACAATAAATGTAATGTTATATACCATAAATTAGAGCACTCTGTTGACACAATTTAACACAAATGATCAAATATCAGATCATAACAAAACGGACTGGATAAAGTATGTATGTGGCTACAAGATTGCGAATATGTTAACTCTCCCCCCCTTTCTCTCTCTCTCTCTCTCTCTGATCGTTACATTCCCAAATATTATTAAAGCCATCTTATGTCACATGCATGGGGAACTTCAAACCCTTAGACAGAGCCTTTTGGGAATACAATTTGTTACATTATCCAGTTTAATTCAGAAGTAGAATTTCTGATATGACGGATGTGTAATACCAGTAATTGTGAGTGAAAATTGCTAAGAAATTGCTATAAGTATCACAGAATAAATTTTGAAATCTTCTAGCGTTTCCATGTTCTTTCTGTAGATCATTTTGAACTCGTCCATCTAATCATGTTGTAACTTATTTATTTCCCCGAGAATTTCCGTCGTCTGTTTCAATTATATTTAATATTTCAGAGTTAAAAAAATCTGATTATTTTGTGCTATTCGGCATCCTCGGAGCCCCATCATCAGTATCAATTTCGTAGAACGTTTCTCGGTTGGACGTAATACCACTTAATGTAAGACAAAAATCAGCCAACATTGCCATACTGCATTTTACACATGGTTTCTCATGTGTCTTCCCCACAGTCAAATTGCCGTGCGTAGTTGTTATATAAAAGAAAACGGATCCATCTTGTCTACGCAAGAGCGACGATATGTTAACATAATCAGTCCTCTATTTCGATATAGTCATTCCATCGCAAGAATAACTAAATATATATAACTATCACAAGGATTCAGCGTGTTTTCTTCTTTTCAAGGAACTGCACTTCGATAATCGATTCTGTAATAAAAGTAGTTTTAAAACTTCAAATTATATTAAGAATGGGTACATAAAAGAAGGCCATAAAAGCAGCTATTAGTAGCTTTCCATCTGCTCGACGCAACAGGCATGTCCAGTTTGGATTGTCTCTAGCAATGCTTCTAGACATGGCGTACAAATAAAAGGCAAACACTGCAGTAGTATTGGGTTGGTAAAAGATGATAGATAAATTTTATTATTCGTAAAATCCAATGTATCGCTTTTTTTTCGGCCATTTTTGCATGACTAATTAACGTAAACTAATGGCACAAATTGTAGTTATCTTTTCTATGTGAAAAGCGACAGAAACGTTCGTCAATTGGTAAAATTCGGTTTGTCGACGCACTCATTCAGTGGTATTCATGTTACAGGTAGTGCCATTTTTTATTATAAGATAATTAAATGCGGCAGGTATATTATCGTAAACTAATTACTCAAAGAACATTATAAACGTAACAAGTTTATTAGTAACTAGACACTGGGAAGATTGGAAGATTGGTGCTTCAGTTGATTTGTATGATTTTGTTTGTTTTAACTTGGCTTAAATCTATCTGCTACGCAATTAGATATAATTTGATATGGGCGTCGTAACTTTTTTAATGACCTTCCTTATTTTAGAGGTATTTTCCTTTGCAGAACTTTAACGCAAATCAAGCATCATATAAAATTTAAGGTTTAGACCAGTTTTCTTCCTTTATAAGCAGGCATTCTAGGGACTAGCCCTCATTGTTATACAAAACAGGTCGACGAGGAGAAGAAAACAACGACTACCAATTGTAATATCAAATATAATGTAGTCTGTTTAAAGACATGGCCTTGAAACATGACAAATATGTTTTTAATGCGGAAATCTAGTATTTGTATAACATTTAACTTTGTACTTTGTACAGCGTCTCAATATCTTCTTATGTACATAAATTACACCACATTTACACCAACAAGTGAAGGTAGGTGGTCATCTATAATTTATGACACGCCAATCAACACTGAACATCACAAAGTGTGAGACTCCAATTGTATAAGACAAAGGATTGCCATTGTCGGTTTTTTTCATAGGGTACCCCATACGTAATGTCTTATTACAACTCTACTCTATGATATAGCTAAAAAACATTAAAGTGGGGTTAAACCATATTCAAACAAATATCAATTATATAATTTAGTAAATATCGTTTATATAACTTTTATACGCTATATGTTCGTTATCTTATTAATCGTAAACGTGACCATGATTAATTTAGCTGTTATCACTGACCTTTTCGAAACTAACGTAACAACGGTAATAACCACGAGGTATTAGATTGAAAGCTCTAGTTTCCGGTTTACCGTGAACCAATGACCTTTGTCAGTATTAAAAATACCCGAATGAAAAACTAGCAATATTTTTTGGAAACGAAATCTTGTTTTTTTAAGTATTTGTATTCCTATTTGCAATTTATACTACAATTAACTAAGCGTGAATATGACTTTGTATCAAAACAAAGTATGAAACATTTTTAATTTGTAATATAAGTTCGTTTCCATATTTTGAGATGTTAATTTGTTAATACTGATATTCCAACTATTTTGAATATTAGAATATCAACAACAGTTGCAATATTCCAAATAAAATTATTGATGTGGGTATAAAAGGATTAAGACCGAAGCCAAGTGCAAAAGCCGTACCTGTAAAATGCAAACTTTATCTTTAACGATTTAATCTGTTATAAGTTTGTGTTTGCGACCAGTAATAAATGAGTATTTAATTACGCATTGTAGTATTATTTGATGTTTGTTTGTTTGTTTGATGGTGTTTAACGCCACTTTCAGCAATTTTTCAGCTATATCATGGCGTCCAGTTTTTATTGGGGGAGGAAGCCGGAGTACCCGGAGAAAACCCCCGACCTGCGGTAGGAAAACTGGCAATCCTTGTCAATTAAGATTGGAGTCGAGTACACCCTGCCTGCAGTGAGAATCGAACCCGCAATCTCAGTGTTGACAGACCACGTGATCAATAGTAGACGAACTACCTTGACCACTCGGCCACCGAGGCCCCTTAGTATTATTTGAATAAGTTTTTATTAATCAAAATATACACCAAGAAATTGTCATACAAATTGTTGATTATCGAGGTAATTGACACACTTAGCGCAATAACACCTCTTCATAAATCTTATCAACGCAAGTATTATCTATAAAAAGACAGGCGGCGCACTTAACTCTTAGATGTGTCTGTAAATTAGAGACATCCGAACATACAACAATAAAATGTATCAAACGAAAGATACAAGAAACATTAACGTTAGCTTTCGTTAATGTAAGAGAAGAAACATAATTAAATTTCTGCGAACTGTATGCAATCAAAATAATATAAGTCTATAATATAAGAAGGTTGCTGGATTGTTGTATTAGTCGTGTTTTTAAAGAATTGGTTATTATAAAAAAACAAACTTTGAAATTAGAGCTTCATATCCTGTCCGCACGTGAATGACAACGGACGCAAAGAAAGAGGATATGCATTTATTTCGTTAAAAATCAATATATGTACTTTTTGTCCAGTCAGAATGCAAGTTTGTCTTCAATTATCATTCTTTACCATGGCTTAGAGTCTTTTAGTTCAAATGTGACATTGTTTGACGATAGTAGATTGATAGAAATGTATAAACCTATATTGATTCCGGCTCGCTCATGAACCCTTTTCGGAAATCACAAGACCCGGTTTCTCGAACTACAAATTACTGTAAATCTTTCCGTCTTCCCCTGCGATTGAGTTTAATCCATCGAAGTTGGTATTAGTACTCTAAAAGAAAACTGAAAACAATGGCAATAACATTATTATTGCCAATATATTTCAATAGTACACTTAAAACTTTCGTTGTTTACATTACATCACGATGAAGGAAAATCGTAGAAATATTGAGTGTGAAAACATTTCCGCCAAGCCATCTGGTGGCAGAAAAAAAAGTTCATTAGCTAGAACCGTCAAGTCACATATAAAGTTAAGAAAGAAAGAAACAGGTAAATCATTGTAAATCCCAAAAGGCATAAAATACATAATTCCCACCAATATTGTCAATTAAAATTAAAATTAGAAGTTCAAGTAAAATCACCTCATTCTAAAATAAATTAACGTATTTACTTATAGACTCGGCCTAGCAGTTTAAATTATTTGGTGATTATTTATTTATTCTTTGTTATTTTAAATTTTCCTGTTCCAAATATTATTTCTTAGATTATTATATTATTAGGAATACTGAATCGTATATCAAGAACTCAGAATCGGGGATTTCGAAATATAAAATTAAGAAGGAGGAAATCCGAGTTTAGAAAAGGAAAAATTCTCCCTGTGTTAAAATTCAGAATCTTATATATAAATATTTAAATGTGGAATGTGTATTAGCTTTACAAATATTGAAATCACAATTCAGAATGTAGAATCAATCCTTTTAAAACGTAAAAGTATGAATTATGACTAATTGCTGTCAGAGGCGTTAAATGAACATGTAAACGAATATCTAATAACCGTCCAATTAATAAAAGTAAGAACCAAACTTCACACTACCTTCAAGTCATGACTTTGTGGAGAGTTTTTTTCACCTTTTACTGTTCTTGTTTTCACTTCAAATGTATTGTTTGTTTTGTTTGAATGGTGTTTTAACGCCACTTTCAGCAATTTTTCAGCTATTTCATGGCGTCCAGTTTTTATTGGGGGAGGAAGCCGGAGTACCCGGAGAGAACCCCCGACCTGCGGTAGGAAAACTGGCAATCCTTGTCAATTAAGATTGGAGTCGAGTACACCCTGCCTGCAGTGAGAATCGAACCCGCAATCTCAGTGTTGACAGACCACGTGATCAATAGTAAACGAACTACCTTGACCACTCGGCCACCGAGGCCCCTACTTCAAATGTATCCAATATCTTTAACATAAATGGAAGTAAAAATAGATGTGGAATAATAATTGAAAAATAAATTAAATTGAAGCGGTGAATATAGAGAACGATTTCCTGAATATCTTGGGTTCGCACCTGAAAGGAATACACAATTCAATGGCAATAATATCAATCAATATTGCCATTAAATGTTATCTTTTTCATTGTGCAAAAATTGTAAGTAGGTATTAAATGTTACCTTAATTTACAATTCAAAATTGTAAACTGAATTCAGACAGGTAAAAGTGCATAGATTTTTTATTTTAATATGTTTTTTTAATCGTATGCACTAATCCAAAGCAACAGATTGTAGCGATTACCATGTAATTGAGGGTTAAATTACATGATTTTAAAGTATTTGAACTATATTAACGTAAGAAGTTATTTCTCTTATGATTATTTCATACTCAATAAAAAATTCAACATAGAACGTTATATACAGACTAAATTTTCTCTTGAATTAAGGTAATAGCAAAATACCGCACACTGAGGAAACTGTCAAAAAAGACAATACACAAGTCCGAGAAACCGGCAAACTCTAGAACCAACAACCAAATTTATCGTAACTACAGCAATGGTACTGACTTGGTGCAGGCATTTCAAAAGAAATGGTGGGTTAAACCAGGTTTTATGGCATGCAAAAACTCCCTTCCATTAGTGTAGTATGTGAGTTGGTTTGTTTATTAAAGAGGATGGTCATCATATGCCACTAGTCATTAATTGCTGTATCCAATAATCATTGTAGCACAATCACTGTACACTGAATTAAAAAATTGGGTAAACTATATGTTACCATATTCTCAAACGAGAAAGTGGTTTCTATATTAAAACGTATTCAAAGCGCGGACGAGTCATTTTTACTTGTAACCTTGGTTAATAAGCTTATCCGGAAATAATTGGTGACGTTTGCGTAAATCTGTATGCTCACTACAAGGTCTTGCATACCTGATCAAATGAGAAATATAGACACCGTGTGCAAGAGTTGCATAAGTGAGGGAAATTTATAATTGTGAAATTAAAATCTTGTCGTCAGTCACAAATTCGTGTGCTAAGATAACCGTTGGTGTCATATTCAAGGTTTAAGGCTAAAAATGATGTCGATGAAGATGTTTATGTGGTTTCTATAATTTCCAGTTCTGAAGTATATATAAACGGAAACCACTCAGTGAAGACTTTGTACTGAAAATTGCTGGAGAGATGCGTTTGAATCAACGTCCTGATAAGTGCGGTATTCAACTCCATATTTTAGTCTGTCATGTTTCAAATACTGTGTTCAAACTGGGACCCATAACAGGAGGATATATGCCAAAACAATTGTGCAAATGTTCCAATCAAAATGACAAATTTTGCAAACACTTGATAAAAAAAACACAATATATGTACATGCAATGTTTTTATATCTAAATATCTTAAATTATAACACACTATATTTAACAAAAGTTCACATTAAATACCAGATCATCATAAGACGGATTGGATAAGGTATATACCTGAGTGGTTACAAGTAAGAGAATATGTCGACTTTTGACTGATCGTTACAGACCCAAATATTACCAAAACCATCTTTTGTCATATGCATGGGAGAATTAACATCATTAGACAAACTATTCTGGGAATACAATTTGTTACCTAACGTTCCATCTGAATTTAAAAGTAGAATTTCTGATACGATTGTATAATACCTGTTAATTACTTCATTACGAGTTAAAATTGCAAAGATATTGCCATAATTGTCGCAGCATAAATTTTGAAATCTTCTATCGATTCCATCTGCATTCTGTATAACATTTTGAACTCTTCCATCGGGTCTTATTGTAAGTACTTTGTTGCCCTGCGCTATTATCCAGTTTTTGTCGTTTGTCTCTATCATGTGCAATTTTGCGGATGCAAGTAAGCGTGATAAGTTTTCATTATTCACCGTCCTCTGAACTCCACCGTCAATATCAATTTCATAGAACGTTTTCTCGGTTGGATCAAATACCACTAAATTGTTGTTGGACAGAAAACAGCCAGCATTTCCGACTTCAAACGGTGCTTTATACACTTTTTCCGCAGCGTCTTTGCCACAGTCAAATTGTCGTGCGTAGTTGTTCATCCAAATGAAAATAGAACCATCCTGTCTACGCAAGAGTGCGGTTATATTAGAAGAATCAATATTCTGTGTCGATATTATCTCTCCATTGCAAGAGTAACTACTGATGTAACTATCATGAAGAATCCATGTGTTTCCTTCTTTTCCAGGAACTACACATTTTATAGGAGATCGCGTATAAAAGTTATTTTTAGACTTCAAACTTTTCACCATCTGCAGTTCGGGGATAGGTAATTGATAAAAGGACAATTTTAGAGTGTCAGCTACAACAATTCCTATGTTCCCTACGACGCTTCTCATTTGTTGTTCAGGAATTTGTGTAGATGTAAACTTTAACACATGTGTTTCTAGTTGTCGTCCCTCGTAACGATTGATATTGTCCATTCTTCTCTTGATATTTGTGGACTCTTTAACAAGTTTGGAATTAGTGGAGCTTTTGATTATTTCTTCTGATGTGTTAAGCAAGGACGCAAACGACATTTTGTCCATTTCAAGCCCATCTTTGTAAGCTACGATTTGCTTTATTTCATGTTGTGTTAGTTTCTCTATTTCAATCAGGTTTAAATTCATCACCATATCAATGTATCTACTAAAGACTTCTTTTAACGCCGTTGCATGTGTCTTTAGCTCTTGCTTTCTTTGGTTGCTCTGTTTGTAAAGAGCGTTTTCAAGAGAGTTTGCTTGATCGATTACATTTTCAATTGCTGGTATCACTTTTGATCGCAAGCCAATAACTGCCGCATACAAAGTATCGCGTTCAACTGCTGCGGCATATTCTAGAGATAGCATTTCATGCTGAAGATGATGAACCTCCCCGCAATCAGCGCACACTGCTTTGTTGCACGGTTTACAGAACAAAGTAAGTTCTTTCTTATGATTACTGCATTCCAGTGTTGAATTGGTAGTGCCCCCTGAACAATTCTCTAAGCGTTCGTATTGATGATTTTTTGACATTTTGAGTTTAGCATGATATCCGTGGCAATCACAACATAAGTAAATATCACAATCTAAACACTTTACTGATGGCAACTTTCGCTCTTCGCACAGATGACAAATAAAATCTGTATTTCCTTCCCCCTTTTCAAGCTTGGCGTTAGACTGATAAACTGGAATGCCCATCACACCTGTCATTGGTAGTAGTTCATCTGCTCGGCACAACGGACATGTCAGTTTTGTATTGTCACCAGCCAATGATTCTAAACATGCTGTACAAAATATATGCAAACACTGCAATAGTCTTGGGTTGGTAAAAGAGGAAAGACAAATTCTACAGTTCGTAAAATCCATTTTATCGCTTTTTTCGGCCATTTTTGCACGATGACTTTGCCAATAAACTTCCTGTTCACTTGAAAGTCTGACGCAGTAGGTTATTTTTATTGGTAATCCCAGTGTTATTTTTAGAAAATTGATTTTACATGTTAAAGTAACGTTTTCTGTAAATTGTGGTAAAACAGTATTTGTTTGCTAGGACATTTAAATTTTATTTGTTTACCTAATGCATAATAAATCTTTATAATATTAATAACGGCACTTGTATTTATTAACTGTTTAAATGACGATTTATTTTCTGGTTGGGGTAACTAGTAGTTACAATGATGGGGAGTAAAAGTTTAGATCAAACATCTTTTACAAATTCCTGTCAGCTATCCCTTCATTATCAATAGAAAACAGAAATGATTTTCGGCTACGTTTTCTATAAATTTGATTATAGTTTAATATATTTAATGCATGTTTATATGACTATGAAACAAAATATAGATGTACACTATGTACATATATTTATATAGTTCAGAAAAAACGACATCCGGACACAGCGATCTGCAAGACTAACTTATTTTGTGTTGTCAATTAGTAGACTTAGTATCATGTAAATGTTAAACAATAACTAATTTGTAAAATTATTTGTAAAATCCGCATACATTAGACCCCACTTGTAATATTTAAACTTTTATCAGACTTTGACTTTCGCAAGGTTAGGATTAGTTACCATATTCACATTATAGAGTAGATTTTACACTGGTCAAGCTGCTCGTGAATTATCTTATAAATCGTGGTTTCTAGCAGTTTGTCAAATACATTATCAATTCTGTGTTGCGTAAATCATTTATCACGCGGAAGGTGATTCATGATTTGAAAGTTTTCTGCTTTGGAAACATGACTAAAAAGGTGCGTTAGTGTCAAAAAGAGATTCTTATATATTAAGGTGTTTATATGTAGAATGTGTAGATGGCCTCAGCCGAATTTTTAAAAGCACTGTACAAGTGCCATAAAATAGTAATGACTCAAGAAACACAATCTATTATAAATGTCTAATAATAGTATTAAAATTAAATGATGTTTTCGTCATCTTACAACTTAAAAACAATGCATTCAGATGTCTTGTTTTTTTATCACGAATCAATAACTGAATAGTAACTGTGAGATTAAAAGAAAAGACTATACAAAATCACAAATCGGTTTTGGCTAAATTTGATCTCCGTATTAAGGATCACACATCCTTGTAAAATTACACAAAAAAAACGCACACATATTTACGTAGCATGATCAGTTAGGTGTTCTACCAAACCTCTCTTAACAGCTGACAACAATTAAAACAACTATCAAAACTACCAGAAAAATGATATATGTTGCATTAACCAAACGTGGATATTACAAAATACAAAGACCTGATGAACATAGTAAGACCAGGGTTTCTGCCAACGTAACAATATTAAAACATCCGATTCTTCCCACTGTATACATAAACTACCATTCGTAATCCAAACTTGATGATCTTATGAAGTGTTTTGAAGAGAAGGAACGTGGAGCTCCAATTAACTAGTGATTAGTAATTTGTCATCATTTATACAAGATCCATGATTGCATTTATTGAATAAGAAATACGTCTCATGTAGGACCTTTTTATAAACAACACTTATGTAATGTTTGATGGGTGGATTTTGCCACAGCCTATCGGCATTACAATTGGTATAGTTGGTGTTCTTCTTGCATTCTTGTTTTTAATTTCACCTTTCACCAAGTAGATGATGTCTGTTCACTGGACAAGGTGACTTTTTACATTTTATCTGTCCTAGAGAGCTTGAGTTTAGGACACTACCGATTGAATCAAGTCGCCCTCTTACCTAAACCTTCTTCTAAAAAGAGACGCTGCTGTTGATCAATAAGATATATAAATAAGGATTTGTTGAATGGCATCTCTTCGGAAGTTTTTGGTTTCATAACAAAATATTCTCTTTGGAATCACAACGTGCAAGACATGCAGCTTATCAAGACAAGTTTCGCCGGTACTGACCTAGCGAGGTATAAAACTTGGAAATGTCTGATCCGTCCAACTACGCATGTATGCCAGTGTACGCTTAATCTGTTATGTTTTACATATTTCTGGCAATGTTACTTGTATTATCTTAAGCACTTTTCAGTATGTGTACATTTTCTAGAACCGCGGTGGGTTTCGTAGCCATTCGTGGACATTTGCAGGTTTACCCCGCACTGTTTCAGTAAAAATATCTGATTTCTGGTACATATAACTCAGTACAGATGAGCTCGCGCGCACACATCTGTACTTGCTGCGTCATCCAATCAAAATGTCAGAAACAAGAACGTTGTTATGGAAGCATAACAACGTTCTTGTTTGACGTTCTTGTTTCCGGCGTCCTGATTGGATGTCAGAGACAATAGAGTCTAAAACAATGGAGAATCTATAGTATATAGCGATGTGTTGTTGGATTACAGAAGGGGAAAGCCCTATGATCTTACACTCGTCTTTGTCTTTTAGCTCGTTTCGCTGCGCTCCACTCGCAAAACGACATACAATTTCTATTACTCCGATCAACCGGTCTTTCCGAAAAAAGTTTGCCAAAGTATATAACTTGAAAACCAGCTGTAGGCAACTGAATACAATACAGAAATTTCACTTGACTGACCAAAATAGAATGTTAATATTAATGAAAAGAATTAAATGTAAAGTCTATAGACGGTTAGAAGTTAAAGAAGTTTCACAGCAAATATACTAATAATACTCAACGAAAAATATATAAATAGTCAACGGAAAAAATAATCGAAGTGTTTCATACACATTACCAATATATTTAGGTCGTCCTCTTACTTAGATAAACGTTTAGAAATAGACTAAACACTAGAAGCTTAGACAATGTGATGACTTCCACTTTACAATTGTCAATTTTCAGTTCATCGATAGCATGATTCCTGCAGGTTCAGAGTAAGGTTTGTACATTTCACAACTTATACGTTATGATAGATACTTGGTTCGGTATTCCTATTTTTAGACCGGTCACTGCTACTGACTACTTAGCTACTCAAGCAAGGGTTTGTAGTACTTTGGTTGAGGTTATCCCTTTAAAAGTTATATGGTCGTCACCATGACTAAATTTATCGTTATGTAAAATCAGCTTCTAAGATTAGATGAGTCATTTTCGCTGTGTCATATGTAGTTTTTCTTATTACTGGATTTGAATTTTTCATTGACATGACAATGAGTTACTCGTTAGGTGTTAAATTAGAGTGCATGCACTGCTTTCTCGACCGGAGCACTAACATGCAAATAAAGCTCTTGAGACCAGCAATTTACACATATTATCTAAATCATCTTTATCAATTTTGGACTTTACAGTTTACAGAGATATCTGACCAGGAGACCTTCAACTGATATGTGACAAATGTCAAACAGAGCGTCGAAGTGAGGGTGGATCAGGCATCTTTTATTTAAGGCTATGATCTATATACTAACCATACGTTGCTTGATTGACTTCTTGCAGACTGCGTTCTATTCAAACCCTAATTGACGAGGATAGCCAGTTTTCCTGCTAGGGGTTATCTCCTCGAATAAAAACTAGACGCAATGATACAGCAGTAGTATTGCTAAAAGTGTAGTTAAACCCCATTAAAATTATCAGACGAATATTTTTTCTTATTACTATTTCACATCAAGAATAAAAAATTCATCATAGAACGTTATATCTAGACCAAATTTCCCAGAACCAACATTTTCTTGAAAAAATATGTCCTTTTTAAGTCGTTGTACTGAAAATTTCCCTAAAGATTAGTTCGACTCAATGGCCTACTACGTGCGGAATAGCACTACACATTTAAGTCTGTTATGTTCAAATATTGTGTTTACACTGGGACCAGTGGTAGGGGATTTATGCCTCAACAATGGTGCTAATTTGTATGTCAAGATGACAAACTGTACAAACATTTGACAACAACAATATAGTATATGTACATGTAATGTTTTAAATATCTTAAAATAAAACACTCTATATTCATTAATACATTAAATGCCACATAATCATAAAACGGATTGGATAAAGTAGAGTTCCGAGCGGCTACAAGTAAGAGAATATGTTGACTTGTGTCCAATCGTTACAGACCCAAATATAACCAAGGTCATCTTTTGTCATATGCATGGGACACTCAACGCCTCTAGAAATATCCTTTTTGGAAAACAAGTTGTTACATATGGTTCCATCTAAATTTAAAGGTAGAATATCTGATATGATCTCATAATTTTTGTTCATTTGATTCTTTTGCGTGCAAATTGCAAAGATATTGCAATAATTGTCGCAGCATAAATTTTGAAATCTTTATTGTTTCCATCTGCACTCTATATACGTGGTATCACATTTTGAACTTGTCCGTCCGGTCTTATTGTAATTACTTTATTGTCCTGGGCTATTATCCAGTTTTTGTTGCCTGTTTCTATCATGTGCAATTTTCATTGTTTACCGTTCTCTGAACTCCACCATCAGCATCAATTTCAAAGAACGTTTTTTCGGTTGGATTAAATACCACTAGGTCATCGTTGGACAAAAAGCAGGCAGCATTTCCACCTTCAAATGGCACTTTATACACAGTCAAATTGTTGTGCGTAGTTCTTCATCCAACAGAAAACGGAGCCGTCCTGTCTACGCAAGAGCAACGATATATTGGCATAATCGATCTGTTGTTTCGATTAAGTGTTTCCATCACAGGAGTAACTACTAATGTATCTATCATGAAGAATCCACGGATTTCCTTCTTTTCCGGCAGCTACACTTTTTATAGAAGATCCCGTATTACTTGTGTTTTTTAACGTAAGACTTTTCACCATCTGCAGTTCAGGGATGGGTAAATGATGAAATGACAATTTAAAAGTGTCAGCAACAATAATTCCTATGCTCCCTACGGCTCTTTTTATTTGTTGTTCATTAATTTGTCCGAATGTAAACTGTAACACGTGTGTTTGGAGTTGTCGTCCCTTGTAACTTTTAATAGTGTCCATTCCTCTTGTCAGATTTGTGGACTCTTTAACAAGCTGGGCATTAGTAGAGCTCTTGATGATTTCTTCTAATCTGTGAAGCATGGACGCAAACGACATTTTGTCCATTTCAAGTGCATCTTTGTAAGCGACGATTTGCTTTATTTCATGTCTTGCTAGCTTTTCTATTTCAATCAAGTTTGAATTCATCGCGATATCTACGTATCTAGTAAAGACTGCCTTAGCGCCGTTGCATGTTTCTTCAGCTCTTGATTTCTTTGGCTAATTTGTTTGTACAGATTGTTTTCATGCGTGTTTGCATTATCTATTACATTTTCAATAGCTGGTATCACATTTGATCGCAACCCGATAACTGCAGCATACAGAGTATCCCGTTCAACTGTCGTGGCATATTCTAGAGAAAGAACTTCATGCCCAATGATAAACCTCTCCGCACTAGCGCACACTGGTTGATTGAACGGTTTATAGAACAAAGTAAGCTCCTTATTATGATTATTGCATTCCAGTGTGGAGCCTTCGGCACCTCCTCTACTGTTTTCAAAACGTTCATAGTGATGGCTGTTTGACATTTTGAGCTTGGAATGATACGCGTGGCAATCACTACATAAGTAAGCATCACAATCTAGACACTTCACGGATGGCAACTTTTGCTCTTAGTTGACAAATAAAATATGTATGTCTTCCCCTATTTCAAGTTTGGCGTTAGACTGATAAACTGGAATACCCATCACACCTGTCATTGGTAGTAGTTCAACTGCTCGACACAACGGACATGTCAGTTTGGTATTGTTCCTTGCAAATGATTCTAAGCATGGCGTACAATATATATGAAAACACTGCAGCAGTCTTGGGCTAGTAAAAGATGATAGACAAATTCTACAATTCGTAAAATCCATTTTATCGCTTTTTTTCGGCTATTTTTACACGATTAATCTGGTATGTACAGTTTCTGTTCTGACTAAGTTATTATTTTGTAAGCTTGTCTCCACTGTTATTATTTGGAAATCGATTTCGAAAGAAAATTAAAGTTTTCCGTAAATTGTAAATGAAGGCAATACCAAAATACCGAACACCGAGGAACTGTCAAAAACGACAATCCACAATCCAAGTCCGAGAAACCGTCAAACTCAACAACCAAAAATTTAGTAACTACAGGAATGGTCCTGACATGGTACAGGTATTTCAAAAGAAATTGTGGGTTAAACAAACAGTATCCAGTTTATGTTACTTTCGTACGTTATACTTACCACATAAACATTTGTATACGTATAGAATATTTTAGCTTTTAAAAGTCATACATGCATTAAACAAATTTAACCTAGAATCAAATTTACAGAAAACGTAGTCAAGAATCAGTTTTGTTTTCTATGGGCGGTGAAGGGTTGGTTGATTAAATTTTTATTATCTTTTATAATAGTCTATCCTAATATTGATCGACATTTAAACAGTCAAATACAAGTGCCGTCATTGATGTACTATGTATTCTGTAAACCAATAGAACCAAGCAAATATAGTTTTTTTGAAATCTTAAGAATCGATTTTATGTTTACTTTATAGTACATTCTACTAAGCGAGGGGATCAAATAATCTAATGTTTCAAAAGGAAATTTAAATATTTTTATGGGGCTAATAGATATTTTATTTTAACAAAGATGTAGTTTGCGCAAACAAACATGTCTTTACAGTACCTTATTCCTATTACCCAAGAAAAACGGCAGATGTGATTAAGTTGCACATAAGAAACATATTCCTTATTCTTCAAAACTCTGAAATTGCATTTTTACTTTTAAAGTCACCTTTGAGTCTATCCAAAAAACCTATGATTATAAAAGAATTACGAAACAATAACGTTAACGAAAATGCGCAGAAATAATAACATTATTTGTCTTTAAGATTCTTTCTGTACCGTGCTTACAGGATGTAGAAAAATATTTATACTCTGATCACAATCAAGGTGACAACTTCATTACGCCAGACGCGCGTTTCGTCTATTCAAGATTCATCAGTGGCGTTTAACTCTAAATGTTTAAGATATTCTTCATTGGGAGATGGAATAATAGTATTCTTCATTGGGAGATGGAATAATATAAGTCCACTGGGATCGTGTAAATACACAATACAGGTAGTTCAAAATAAACGCGCGTCTGGCGTAATGAATTTGTCACCTTGGTAATTTTGATAACATTTTGTTGGAATATTTGAGCAAATCCAAGTAACAGCGCGTCTGCGGGTGGCGGACGGGGAAACAATATATAGAAGTTTTAAGTTCAGTTGGAGTGAGAAAATTCAAGCTCAATATGTTATTACTTGTTTACGGTATTTATGTATATTTATATATAGTTGTTAAACCTTAATGCAGAAGAAAAATTTCGATTTCTTATATGAAACGATACAATTCAGCCTTGTTTAGAAAATACTTGTATGTTTCTGTATCGTATTTTTCATCGCAGAATGTATTGTTTTAATATTTTCTTCTATATAGCATATGTTGCAAGTGATGCATTTGTAACACTTATTAACTCTTTAACAAACCAACAGACCGTAAATTTGATGTTTGGAGAATTTGTAGTTCATTTCGGTAAATTACTACTTTTTAATTAGAGAAACAGCTTTACTTTAAATTACCACGTTTTTAATTAGAGAAAAAGAATATTTACATTAGTACTTCAAGATTATTGCATTTCCACAATCTCGATTGTTAAATTATGAATTTTTTGTGAAATCTGATAATTCACTTGTAACCAATGTTAAGATCCTAGATATATGTTGGTATGCGACACTATTATACAATACCATAAATATCATGTGATATATGTGGTATAAACCAAATGATGATATTAAAAAATAAAAATCGTAAGGTTGGGGTCTCTTTCCAAATGTGACAACATTAAAACATTCGATTTCGTGCAATGTTTGTACATACTATCATAGATTTCTAATGCTCCGCTTAAATCCAGACTCTATGATTGTCAGAGGGTGATTGTTTGATGAAAAATGGTATGAGGCGATACAGTTACCCTGTGATTGGTCAAGACAAAACTTACTTACTCATCAATACAACATCCACGAATAAATTCACTGAAGAAGAAATATTTCTAATGTTAGACTTTTTAATAGACAAACATGTTTGGACGGGTTTTTCAAAAGAATCTTTGTACAGGGCGACGTATATTTATTCTAGTATGTTGCCAAGTTCCTCGAAGGTCTATTGAAATAAAACAAAAGATTTTAGCCCAGACTTTTAATTAAACCTTTCGCCGTATAGATGTCTGTTCACTGAATAAATCTAAATTCGATGCCGCAAAATTAGCTATCCTACTGAGGTTGAGATTCCGGACACTGCAAATTCAATCAAATCGGCCTGTTGCTTAACCCGTCTTCTAAAAAAAAGACAACAGGGCAACTACACAATAACTTCACGACAAGCGTTATGACTTAAAATTCGCAACTGTAAACATTCCGTTCATTATTAGCAATATTCCATCTGCTCCCACGTATGGCGTTTACTTTTCAACTTGGACTTATGCTATATCTTGAGATCGGTATACTCATTTTGTTGCACAGACACTGCCGTGCATTTAAATATTTATGTCAAGAGGGATTTATTGCACGGAATCTTTCCAAAAATTTCACAACAAAATATGTGCACTGTAAAGTTTTAACAAGTCACTATGACAGTCAGCTATACAGCTATTTTAAACTTTATTACAAATGGAGACATAATTTACCCAGGGTCCAGTTAAATACAACACCTCAAATATGAGGATTCCTTAACTCAAATATTGACCAGTTAGATTGCTGGAAAATTCGACGTTTCGGAAAATCTCATTTTGATAAGTTTAATGAGACTGATATCAAAAGTTTCATTCCGAGTTCACTTTTATACGGTTTAATTTGCTTTTTTCAATTCGGTACTATGCTGAAATAAGTTTGGTGGGGTAATGTGTAATTAAATTAAATACAATTTCTAGAATCTGCGGATTCATCTGAAATTTTACAATTGTGTTAAAGAGTTAATATAAGGTCTGCAGTTGTTGCCAAGTGTTTTCCATTTCTTGTGGTTTCAGACAATAATGCATGAAATTGGGAAAAATACAGAAGACAATGGGCTAAAGGATACGAAAATAATTCACAATATTTTTGGGTCATATATGCCAACAACCGGCAAGACGAATTCATTACCAAAGATCTTTAACGAACTTATGTCCCAGAGCCATTTTACTATAAGTCTATCTGTGCATCATAGAACACAATGAGTTCGGTCATATCATAACTCGTATAAAACTGTCCATCCATTATTGGTTCCAATCCGCTTTGTCATCAAATGTTGTCTACCTTGTAAATAACCAGTCCCTTCGTTACACATTCGGTTGTATTATCATGTTGAGTATTCTGAACTTTTGTGGCCATCGACGTATGCATCGGCTGGCTTATGGGAATGGTCGGCGATGGTATAAATTGCATTAACTATGACGGGGGCCAACTTGGCGCGTTCGCACTAGCTGAAATATTTGTCGCGTATGTATGTAGATAGGTGCGTTCACGTCAAAGTTAGATTATTGTAATTGAACCGAGACTGTTGGTGAGACCAAAGATCATGTCCGAGGTATAAAACTTGAAAATGTATAATTCGTCCAACTATGCTTGTTTGCCAGTGTACGCTGCATTGTTATGTTCTTGACATTTCTGACAATATTACTTGCATGATCTTGTGCCCTTGTCGGTAAGTGTACGGTATCTAGCCGGGCTGTGGGTTTCGTCATCGTTTGTGGAACTTCACAGGTTTTACGCCTATATTATGTCTGTACTGTAGCTAACGTTGGTCCAACAGTTTATTTTACTTGCTTGACCAAAATAAAATGTTGATAATATTGAAAAGAAATTAAATGCAAAGTCTTCATTGTGCAAATGTTAAAGACGGTTTACAGTAAATGTTCTTAGAGTACTCAACGAAAAATATATAAATAGTCAGCGGAAATGATTATCGAAGTATTTCATACAAATTACCAATACATTTAGTTCGGCTTCTTACTTAGACAAACGTTTAGAAATAGACCCAACAAAACACTCGACGCTTAGACAAAGTGATGATTTCTGCTTTACAATTGTCAATTTCCCATTCATCGATAGCATCATACGTATGCTAGATCCTGCGAACGGTATACCTATTTTAAGACCGGTCACTGTTGGTGACTACTAAGCTACTCAAGCAAGATTCGTAGTACTTTGTTTGATACTATCCCTTTAAAAGTTATATGGTAGTCACAATGACTAAATTAATCATTATGTATAATCAATCTCTAAAATAGGATAAGACCATTTCGCTAAGTCATATGTAGTGTTTCCTATTCCTGGATTCGCATTTTTCCAGACATGACAAGAGTTACTAGTCTGGTGTTCAATTAGATTGCATGCACTACTTTCTCGTCCGTAGCACCTGCGTGACACACGGTTTTCATTGGGTTCGGGTTCTCACCTCCTGTTTATGTGTTTTTGTTTTGAGTTGTACTTTTATATGTTTGCCTATACCTGAATTTCTAATAGTGTCCCCTGACTTTCAGATTTGTTGTTCGCTCGGTTTTCTTGCTATTTTTATCTTTGTATCAAACTAAAGGTTAAAACATGTGTATTTGATAATCAAGTTCATTTCCATATTTTGACATGTGTGTTAATCACTACTGATACTGTAAAGGGCAAATAAGTAAATACGTTACCTCTAGAAAGCAGCAATTTACACATAATATCTTAATCATCTTTATCAATTTTGGACTTTACAATTTACAAACAAAGAGATATTTGATAAAGAAACCTGCATCTAATACTGGACGAATGTCAAACAGAGAGTCGAGGTCCGGGTGGATCAGGCGACTTTTATCAGAGGCTATTGTCTATACTAACCATAGGTTTCGAGTGCGAGTCTGACATATAGCAGTGCGCTCTATTTGAACCCTAACTGACTGTGATTGCCAGTTTTCCTGTCGCAGGTTCAGTAGATTAGGTAACCTCCTCCAATAAAACCTGACACAATGATATATCAGAAGTATTGCTGAAAGTTGCGTTAAACACCATTACAATTACCAAACGAATGTAAAACGAATAGCTTATAAATATAAATGTCCAATGAATATCGGATTAATACTGAATTAGTAACCTCACAAGTCGTGGCATCACAATTAACATTACCTTTGTAGACATGCCCCAATACAAATAACATTGTTTTGCTTGTTCTACTTTTAATCAAAATTGTGAATTGTTTTCTTCTGTACATTTTTTCTTATATTGTTCTGAATAAAAATATGCAAATTAGAACCGCTTTAATTAAAAACAATTAAATACGTTGAAATAAATTGAAAGTTGAATATACATATCAGTCTTCTGAACATCTCTGTTCGCACGAAAACTCAATACATGCATTGCAATAATATCAATATTGCCATTAAATGTTATCTTTGTTTACAGTGCAATATATACCTGTAAGTAGTATGCCATGTTTCATTAATATACATGTACATTTCAAAATTGTCAGGTGTATTCTTATAAATTAATCCAAAGCGAAACAAAGTAAACATCGAGTAGACTGCAGGAGTGCCAGTTTAATTATATGATTTTAAAAGTATGATATTTGAGCGTAATTAGTTATTTCTCTTGTTGTTATTTCACATTTACCCTTTGTAAGACGTTTAATAAAAATGACATATCAGTACAAAAAGTTATATCCAGACCACATTTTCAGGAATCAACAGTTTTCTTAAAAATATTTCCTTTTGAAGTCGTTGTAATAGAGAAAAAAAAAATTTCAGATATATGCGTTTTGACAAAACAATATATATGTACATGTAATGCTTTATATGTCAAAAATCAGAAATTGCAACACTCTGTATAAACAAATTTAGCACGCTATCAAATTCCAGATTATCATAAACGGATTGCAGAGATATAACTTTGAGTGGCTACAAATAAGAGAATATGTTGACTTGTGCATTATCGTTACAGACCCAAATATTACCAAAACCATCTTTTGCCACATGCATGGGAAATTTACACCTTTAGACAAACTATTTTAGGAATATAGTTTGTTACTTAGCGTTCCATCTGAATTCAAAAGTAGAATATCTGATACGATTACAACAGATCTGTAATTTGTAATACTATAAGTGAAAATTGCAAAGATATTGCCATAATTGTCGCAGCATAAATCTTGAAATCTTCTATCGGTTCCATCTTCTTTCTGTATAACATTTTGAACTCGACCATCCGGTCTTATTGTAATTACTTTATTGCCCTGGGCAATAATCCAGTTTTTGTCGTCTGTCTCTATCATGTGCAATATTGCGGATTCAAGTAAGCGTGATAAGTTTTCATTAGTCACCGTCCTCTGAACTCCTCCATCAGTATCAATTTCATAGAACGTTTTCTCGGTTAGATTAAATACCACTAAATTGTTATTGGACAGAAAGCAGCCAGCATTTCCGACTTCAAATGGTACTTTATACACTTTTTCCGCCGGGTCTTCGCCACACTCAAATTGTCGTGCGTAGTTGTTCATCCAAATGAAAATAGAACCATCCTGTCTGCGCAAGAGCGCGGATATGTTAGAAGAATCAATATTCTGTGTCGATATTATATTTCCATCACAAGTGTAACTATTTATGTAACTATCATGAAGAATCAACGTGTTTCCTTTTTGTCCAGGAACTATACATTTTATAGTAGATTGTGTATTAAAGGTCTTTTTTAACTTCAGACTTTTCAACATCTGCAGTTCAGGGATAGGTAATTGATTAAATGTGAATACAAGAGTGTCAGCTCCAACTATTTCTACTTTCCCTACGGCGCTGTTGTTCAGGAATTTGTTCAGATGTAAACTTTAACACGTGCGTATATAGTTGTCGTCCCTCGTAACGATTGATTTTGTCAATTCTTCTCTTCAAATTTGTGGACTCTTTGACAATTTGGGCATTAGTGGAGCTCTTAACTATTTCTTCTGACGTGTGAAGCAGAGACGCAAATGACATTTTGTCCATTTCAAGCCCATCTCTGTAAGCTACGATTTGCTTTATTTCATGTTTTGTTAGTTTTTCTAGTTCAATGAAGTTCAAATTCATCGCCATATCTACATATCTACCAAAGACTTCTTTTAACGCTGTTGCGTGTGTCTTAAGCTCTTGCTTTTTTTGTTGCTCTGTTTGTAAAGAGTGTTTTCAAGAGAGTTTGCTTGATCTATTACATTTTCAATAGCTGGTATTATGTTTGATCGCAATCCTATAACTGCAGCATACAAAGTATCACGTTCCACTGCCGCGGCATATTCTAGAGAAAGTACCTCATGCTCACGATGATAAATCTCCACGCACTCAGCGCACACTGCTTTGTTACACGGCTTACGAAACAAAGTTAGCTCTTTCTTATGATTATTGCATTCCATTGTGGATTTTTTAGCTACTCCTGAACAATTCTCCAAAGGTTCATATTGATGATTTTTTGACATTTTTAGCTTAGCGTGATATCCGTAGCAATCACTACATAAGTAAATATCACAATCTAAACACTTTACGAATGGCAACTTTCGCTCTTCGCACAGTTGACAAATCGAATCTGTAAGTTCTTCCCTACTTTCAAGCTTGGAGTTAAGTTGATAAACTGGAATGCCCATCACACCTGTAATTTGTAGTAGTTCATCTGCTCGACACAACGGACATGTCAGTTTTGTATTGTCCCCAGCCAAAGATTCTAAACATGGTGTGCAAAATATATGCAAACACTGCAGTAGTCTTGGGTTTGTAAAAGATGATAGACAAATTCTACAGTTCGTAAAATCCATTTGATCTTTTTTTTCGGCACGACTAATTAACATGAACTTATGACACAAATTGTACTGAACTCTTTAATAAAGTAAATTCAGTTTGTTGACGCTCTCAGTAATTGGTATTAATATTACAGATAGTCACCTTATTGATTATGAGAGGTACAAAGGACAGTCATGTTATCATAGAATTATTTACTTAGTTATAAAGTTTATCACTAACAAGTCGGTAAGGGACCGACCATTAAACTTGCAGGGGGGGGGGCTTGGTTTTTTCCTAAAAAAATATTTTGAAAAAGATTTTTGATGAAAAAAATATTTTGGAAGCAGAGGGTAAGGAAAAAAATATTCTGAAGAAGGATTTCAGCTGTATAAAATAATGCTAATAATGAAAAAAAATATTCTGTCGCGACGCCTTGTCTGTCTGACCAAAACAAAAAACCAAGGCCCCCCCCTTTCAAGTTAAATGGTCTGTCCCCAACTGGGTTAAAATGTGTGTTAAATTTTCAGCTAAATCGAATATTTGTTTTAACTATATTGATCTGAAACACAATTAAATATAGTCAGCCGTAACTGTTTTAATGACCTTGTCTAGTCTAAGAGGCTTATTTTATTTTTCATTACAGAACTGTTACTAAATTTGTATTTATTCTTTGTTGTGGAATGTTTTAGAAAATGAATGAAAAATCCGCGTCATTTCAAAATGCCTTATATCTCGGGGAACAATTGTTGATTTAAAAAGTACCTTTCTTGATCTACAAAAGGAGCAAAAGCTGGACCTTATTCGATAAGTAATTTTCATTGTCACGCAAAACAAACATCACCACAACATGTCGACGTGTTGTATAATCAATTTTTTTATATTTAGGATATGTGCTCTGTCAGTTAATATTGAAAACAATTCATAGTTTGGTATAATCCAACTGACACCCCTATTAACAAAATACCTCCCACAATGCAACATTACAATTTTGCAGATTTTTTTATAACAAGAAACAAGTAATTGAGTAAGTCTGCATTATGACATATACTAAAAAGTCCTCTAACTGCTTCTTGAATAAAACATTTTTGTTAGTTCTGACAATGTAAAAAATTTGATTTGTCTTTCAGCAAACAGTTACAAGAGAATGTTATTACTATAATATTGCAACTGGTTATGTAGAAAAGAATTTATATCAGTGAATGATTATACAAGGCCTTCGTTTTGCATTGCCACCTAGGTTCTGGAATGACAGCGTTGTTTTTACAGCCAATATTTCCAAACAGCGGTGAGAATGATATATTTAAGCTTTAAAGTGGTCAGGGTCCAGTGAAGGTGGATAAACAAGTTCTACTATTCGTACAATCCACATAGAAAATTATTTTTTCTGGCAATTTGTTTATAACTCAATTGCTGATTACTTCAGAAAATGATTTCGGAAGTGATAGTTGATTTAGTTTCTCGATATGTAAATGAATAGAAATGTTACTATTTAGGGTCTGCATTCTGTACGAACATTCAAAACATATATTTATATAACATTTAACTTTGTACATTGTACAGAGTATCATTATCTTATTTACATTTATTACACTCATGTATAAATCACGTACAGGGGCCTTGGTGTTTAAGGTTGTTAGTCATCTACTATCACGTACCTGCCAACACTGAGGACGCGGGTTCCAGTTTTAATGTGAGCTTGACTTAACACAATTCTCAGCAATAAGGTGCAATTCCGTTAAATTTAAACACTCAAAAGAGATGCCATGCAACAAATCCCTCTTTAAATAAATATTTAGATCAACGGCAGCGTCTGGGCTACCAAATGTGTATACCGATCACATGATATAGAGTAACGTATTAGTTAAAATGTAAACGCCATACGCGGGAGCTTATGGAATATTGCTATCAATGGACAGAATGTTGACAGTTGGGAACTTTAAATCATCTTGCTAAATTTGTCGTTAAGTTTTTATGTAGTTTTTTCATTTTTCTTCATTAGAAAAGGGGTTATGCAATAGGCCGATTTGGTTGAATTGGCAGTGTCATCCATTTTAAAGCTAATTTGTAGTCATCTAATTTAGAGTTATTCAGTTAACGACATTTCTGCATTATGAAAAAACTCAAAGCATTTGAGATATATCACGATTCGTGAAACTGATTCCAGAAGTTTAAATACTATTCATATGGTTTAATGGCGGTGGTTGTTTTTCAATTCTATACCCTTTGGAACTAAGTAAGGGGTGGTAATTTGTATCTAAACAGAAAAATGCTCCAACAAAAAAATAAAAACAGTTTTATAATTTCCAAATAGTCCTTTTAAATTTTACTAATGTGTTTAGTGTTAATATAAGTTCTGTTGTGAAGTTTTTTGTCCATTTACATTATTTTCAGATGTAATTGCATTAAATATGTAAATGCAGAAGACAACAAGCACCAGGATAGGAACATCACATCATGTTTGGGTCATGTATACCAACAACAAGAAATACACAATGTCCAAGTAAATACAAGAAAAAGAGAGAGTCGTTAAGTTATTAAGAGAGTTATAATATCTACAAGCATAGCTAAACTAGGCAAATAAGACAACAAGTTTTATAAACTTCAATGAGGCAGTTTAGGTGTACACATATTTATAAATCTGTGTCAACTAAAATAGCATTATTCATTTGTTCACAATTTAAATACTTAACAATATTCAAAAATATAGGTAAGAGTTTTAAAAGAAAATTATTTTTATGGCAGAGGTACAATAAGCTGGTATGAAAAATAAAATACTTAAAACAGCAAATTTCAAAATACAATAAAACAGCTTTCATCTATTCTTGCAGAAATTTTATTTGTTGTTTGTCCTTAATTGAAAATATTTACTAATAATTGAGGTTTTTACGTGCAAGAAATGCATGGAAGGCTTGAACGAACAAATTAGCAACCAGATCAACCATAACGTTTTAGTGCATTTTCTCCCAACATTGTTGTGCCAATCCAACAAACAAAAATTAAAAGAATTCCATAATATCCTCCTATGTTATGTTTTTCTTCAAATAGCACAGAACAAGGCCTCTTAACATATTACCTATTCCTTTCTTAATAAGATACGATGATGGCTAATTTAAGTTTGTCCACTTTTAAAATGTTTACAACAGTATAATCTATGTCATTGAACTTTTCATAATACTAATTAGAGGAATACATAGCTCAAACAATATTGCAGTAATATTCAGTTTTACATTCGCCACAAACTATACTGAAGTGCTAAAAGATGTCACGATAAAAAACTGATATAGTTCGCAAATGAATTAGACTGGATATACTAGCAGACCCTTAAAACCATGAAATTATAATTAATGCCCTAAACACATCCACATAATGTGATTGCTGAACTTATGGCTTCGAAAAACAATAACAGATTTTGTGTCGTGCGTCATTTAATCAAAAGTAGTGTCAGATACTATATTAAGTAACAGCTATAAACTTTTTATTGACAAAATATACTTTTTACATTTTTATTTCAAATCTTTACGGATACTACATAACCTTTACAATGTATTTATATGCGACGACGTCTGATAGAAACTGCGCTGTCGAGAGTAGCTGAAGAATTAAACAGACCGCGAATTTGTTTAATTTCGCGTTATAGAAATCAGAATTCCTCATTGTCATTGGATCGACTTATCCATCTTCGTTATCCAGAATTTTGCTTTTGAAAAAGAAATGTTCCCCGTTAGTGGGATTATTCCTAAAGCTATCATCGAGAGTTGTATTTGTAAATTTTAGCTCATGTTCTATATTGTGGCTGTCTTGGCTTTCGAAGAGGACACTGGGCGGTCCAGCTTCCACTTTTGTCTAAAAGAAAGTTGTTATTAATGAGAGCCGCGACATACAAACTATGTCATCATTAACATTTCTTTAATGAAAGTAAGAATGTTTCCGTAAAATCTAAATTCAACCGCGTTTGAAACTTATTGTCGCAGGGTTTAGCTTGTTTATTTTTCATTACGGTATGGTATATGTTCTCTATACAATTACATTGTGTGAGAGATGCAACTTATCATTACCAGTTTCGCCGGTAATGACCCAGCCTTTATTAATACTCATGTTATGTTTGATTACAGGATGAGTTCCGTCCAATTAACAATAAGATGTCAAATTGGTCGTCAATCGGTTTAATTAGGAGAGTTATGGACAATTTCAGGTGTCGAAGTTGCATCCCTGTTATCTGAAATGTACTCGCACTTTATCACTGATGATAAATCAACTTCGTTAGAGCCATCCACTTAATTAACTACAAATCCCTAACCGCATTTACCAAAAGTTTCGGTTTTTCTTGAGCATTTGTAGAAATCAGGAGGTGAACGAATGAATTGGTCATCAATGACAGCGTACATTTTGACCCGGCTATCAGGCGATTCCCTATCAAACACATAAACCGGTACAATATTTGCACATGAATTTCCGACTGTTATAACCTCCACTCTGTTTGGTACGGTGCATTCCAGTAGAGTGGTTCTTGCTATTATGATCCTTGCAACTAATGTTAGCAGTGGAGTCTACTAATATGTGATGAGACTTCCGACATCGATAGCATGCGTTGCTTTCTTTAAGTAACTTGTCTTGAAAGTTTTTTTCTGGTATAAATTATTGATTCTCATAGTCAAACGCAATTTCTTACTTTTTCGGGGTTTAATATTTTAACAAGGGTTATTCTGAATCTTACTCAGCTCCATCGCGAAAGATGAGAATTCGGTGAAAGGTAGGTGTGCAGTGCTGTGTTGTTTATTGTGACTAACGGCTGATGAGATCCATTTTCGCTGGAGTTTTTCTGACAGTTTGCTGAGAATAGGCTTTACAAGCTTTACTTCCGATAACATTGTTTTGCTTTTTTTCTTTTCATTAAAAGAGTGGATTGTTTTCTCCTGTACATTTATCACATATTTGTAGTTTATCACAATGTGCACATTAGAATAACACATTTAATATATTAAATTAAGAATTAAATACATGAAATTGAAAAGTTGAATACGAATAACAGTTTTGTGAACATCTCTGTTCGCACTTAAAAGAATACTCCGCACAATAGCAATAATATCATTATTGCCTTAAAATGTTATCTTTGTTCACAGTGCAAAATATGGTTGTAAGCAGCATGCTGTATTTTCTTAATATACATTTCAAAATTGTCATGTGTATTCGTATAAATTATTCCAAGCAAAAGCAAACATCGAACAGACAGTGGGAGTTCCAGTTTTATTATACGATTATATAACTTTAAAGTGCGATTTTTTAGTGGAATATAGTCATTTCTAATTTTATTATTTCACATTTTCTCTTAGTAGGGCGTTCAATACAAATGATATTTCAATGCAGAAAGTTATATCCAGACCAAATTTCCAGGAATTAATAGTTTTCTTAAAAGTATTGCCTCTTGAAGTCATTGTTCTAGAGATGCGTTTAGATTCAATGTCATTCATCCTGCCATGTGGGGGATTAGGCCCTATATTTATGCCACAACAATACTGCAGGGTTTTCTGTCAAAATAGCCAACTGTGCTTACAATTGATAACAAGAACTAAGTATATGTACAATGTACAAGTAATGTGTTTATAAATTGCAACACTCGGTACTAACAAAATTTAGCATATTATCAAATTCCAGATAATCATAAAACGGATTGTAGAGATATAATTCTGAGCTGCTACAAATACGAGAATATGTTGACTTTTGTGTCATCGTTACAGACCCAAATATTACCAAAGCCATCTTTTGTCATATGCATGTGGGAATTCACGCCGTTAGACAAATCATTTTGGAAACATAATTTGTTACTAAGCGTACCATCTGAATTCAAAAGTAGAATATCTGATACAGAACTCCAGCTTGTTTGTTTACTAGTGAACATTGCAAAGATATTGCCATAATTGTCGCGGCATCAATTTTGAAATCTTCTATCGATGCCATCTTCTTTCTGTATAACATTTTGAACTCGTCCATCCGGTCTTATTGTAAGTACTTTATTGCCCTGGGGTATTATCTAGTTTTTGCCGTCTGTCTGTATCATATACGATATAGCGGACGCAAGTACGCGTGATAAAGTTTCATTATTCATTACCCTTTGAACTTCACCATCAGTATCAATTTCATAGAACGTTTTGTCGCTCGGATAAAATATCACTAAATTGTTGTTGGAGAGAAAGCAACCAGCATTTCCGACTTCAAACGGAACTTTATACACTCTTTCCGCCGGGTCTTCGCTACACTCAAATTGTCGTGCGTAGTTGTTCATCCAAATGAAAATAGCACCATCCTGTCTGCGCAAGAGCGCGGATATGTTAGAAGAATCAATATTCTATGTCGCTATTATATTTCTATCACAAGAGTAACTACTTATGTAACTATCATGTAGAACCCACGTGTTTCCTAATTGTCCAGGAACTACACATTTCATAGTAGATTGTGTATTAAAGGTCTTTTTTAACTTCAGACTTTTCAACATCTGCAGTTCAGGGATAGGTAACTGATTAAATGAGAATTCAAGAATGTCAGCTTGAATTATTTCTACTTTCCCTACGGCACTCCTCAATTGATGTTCAGGACTTTGTTTAGATGTAAACTTTAACACGTGCGTTTTTAGTTGTCGTCCCTCGTAACGATTGATTTTGTCAATTCTTCTCTTCAAATTTGTGGAATCTTTGACAAGTTGGGCATTAGTGGAGCTCTTAACTATTTTTTCTGATGTGTGAAGCAGTGACGCAAATGACAGTTTGTCCATTTCAAGCCCATCTCTGTAATCTACGATTTGCTTTATATCATGTTTTGTTAGTTTTTCTATTTCAATGAAGTTCAAATTCATCGCCATATCTACATATCTACCAAAGACTTCTTTTAACGCTGTTGCGTGTGTCTTCAGCTCTTGCTTTTTTTTTGTTGCTCTGTTTTTAAAGAGTGTTTTCAAGAGAGTTTGCTTGATCTATTACATTTTCAATAGCTGGTATTGTGTTTGATCGCAATCCTATAAATGCAGCATACAAAGTATCACGTTCCACTGCCGCGGCATTTTCAAGAGAAAGTACCTCATGCTCACGATGATAAATCTCCACGCACTCAGCGCACACTGCTTTGTTACACGGCTTACAAAACAAAGTTAGCTCTTTCTTATGATTATTGCTTTCCATTGTGGATTTTTAGCTACTCCTGAACAATTCTCCAATGTTCATATTGATGATTTTTTTGACATTTTTAGCTTAGCGTCATATCTGTAGCAATCACTACATAAGTAAATATCACAATCTAAACACTTAACGGATGGCAACTTTTGCTCTTCGCATAGTTGGCAAATAAAATCTGTATGTTCTTCCCCTATTTCAAGTTTGGCGTTAGACTGATAAAATAAACTGGAATACCCATCACACCTGTCATTGGTAGTAGTTCAACTGCTCGACACAACGGACAGGTCAGTTTTGTATTGTTCCCTGCCAATGATTCTAAGCATGGCGTACAATATATATGAAGACACTGCAGCAGTCTTAGGTTAGTAAAAGATGACAGACAAATTCTACAATTCGTAAAATCCATTTCATCGTTTTTTTCGGCCATTTTTACACGATTAATCTGGTATGTACAGTTTCTGTTCTGAGTAAGTTATTTTGTAAGCTTGTCTCCACTGTTATTTTTGGAAATCGATTTCGAAAGAAAAAGTAAAGTTTTCCGTAAATTGTAAATGAAGGCAATACCAAAATACCGAACACCGAGGAAACTGTCAAAAACGACAATCCACAATCAAGGGACGGTTGATTAAATTTTTATTATCCCTAAAGTCTATCCTAGTACATGTATTGGTCGATATTTAAACAGTTAAATACAAATGCCGTCATTGATCCTGTATAGATGTACTATGTATTCTGAATAGAATTTAAATGCCCAAACAAATATAATTTTTTGAAATCTCAAGAATCGATTTTATGTTTACTTTTATAGTACATTTTACGAACCACAGGGATCATATAACTAGTGTTTCAAAGGAGAATTTAAATATTTTCATGGGGCAAATGGATATTTTATTTTAAAAAATATATAGTTTGCGAAAACAAAAATGTCTTTACAGTACCTTACACCAATTACCCAAGAAAAACGGCAGTTGTGATTAAGTTGCACATAAATATATATACCTAACTCTACAAGACTCTGAAATTGCATTTTTACTTTAAAAGTCACCTTTAGTCTATCCTAAAAAAGCCTATGATTTTTATCGAATTTAAAAGCAATAACGTTAACGAAAATGCGCAGAAAGAATAGCATGATTTATCTTTAAGATTCTATATGTACCGAGCTTACAGGATGCAGAAAATGGGTTTCAAGAACCCAAATATTCACAATCTGATCACAATCCGTGTTATTAACATCAATGTGCAAATTTTTTTCCTAAATAAATAATAGGAACTGTAGCAACATCATTGTTGTATAATTCAATGTGAAACACTGACTGAATGGGTTTTAGGAGTTCTATGCCACAGAGCCGATCATCGACACAGAGTTAGGTACCCTTTAGTGCTAGTGGGCTGATGAATCAGCCCATTCAAAATCTAGTTTTTTTCTGTGCATGACATCATGGTTAGGTAGCTTATAAAAAGAAACAACCGCAATAAGGATTCATTTTTGTAATTTTAATTCAACAAAACGTTTTAAATCTGGTAACCCGCAGCTTGAATATTACATGTTAGTCCGGTCTTAGACAAGGCGTATAATATCATATTCACGGCCTAGGATTTATATTCCATGAGCCGAAAATTCCATAATTTATTTTGTTATTTTGTACATGCAAAGTTAGCAAGGATATTACATGTATCTGGTAAATAAGGTTTGATTTAATGCTTTAACCTGCCTCTTGGCCGCTTCCGATCTTTATTTGCCACGTTTCAGAGTGATATCAAGAAATGCGAAACATTGGCTATAAACGGTAAAAAATGTAATTTGTGACAGCAAAAATGCATCTCTATCATCGTAATCAAATGTGTTCATTTGCTCCAATATTAAGGATGCAAAAGCTGATTTACATAATAACAAGTTTATGTTAGTATTAACAGCAGACTCGATTTAATACGTTGTTACGGACAGAAGACTGAAAGTACAAATGTCGCCTGAAGTGCGATAAGACAAAGCGATAAATAACCTAATGTGGAAGAGTAGGATGTCAGAAAATAGCAAAGAAAACCGACCGAACAACATAAACCAAAGGCAAGGGACAGTTATAATTCCGGATATAGACAAACACAACACAAAATCCAAAAACATAAAACCCAGAAAGATAGTAACCCGAACCCAATAAAAAAACTATTGGTGCACTCAGGTGCTCCGAACGAGTAAGCATTGCCTACCGCTAATTAGACACCCTTTGAGTTACTTATTTGTCATGTCTAGGGAAAATTCGAATCAAGGAATAGGAAACACTACACACTGATTTCCCATAACGATCAATTAAATCATGGTGACGACCATAGAACTTCTCTAGAGATAACATCAACCTAGGTACAACATACCCTTGTTTGAGTAGTTTAGCAGTCAACAGCAGTGATCGGTCTATAAAATTGAATACCGATCGCAGGATCTAGAATAACGTATAAGTTGTGAAATGTACACACCATACGCTGGGGCTGCTGGAAAGTTGCTTTCGATGAACCGGAAGTTGACAATGGAAAGTTGAAGTCATCACGTTTGTCGTAAAGTCTAGTAAGTAGTTTTCCTGAGTCTATTTCTAGAAGAAGGTCTAAGTAAGAGGCTGACCTTAGTGTATTGGTGGTGTCTATATTTCAAACTCGCTAGGGTAAATTGAATGTAAATAGTCACCAAATTTAGCATTGTTGAGGGACAAAACATCATCAATATAGCGGAATGTTAAATTAAAGGTCTGGGCCAGAGTCTTTTCTTTCTTCTTCAGTAGGCCTTTTAGGAACTCAACCTCATAAGAGTGCAAAAACATGTTGGTGAGGAGAGGAGCACAATTAGTACCCATTGGAATACCAACAGTCTGTTGAAAAACATGTCCCGCAAACATGACGAATATGTTGTCAATCAGAAAATCTAACATGTGACTGATTTGGTCTTCAGTATATTTAGTATTCGATTTAGAGTCATTGATGACGAATTAAGTTCTGTCATGACATCTTTAAGGCTGGTTTTAAGCTGCGTATGAGGGATGGCCGTATAGAGTGTAAACAAATCAAATGTTTTAAGGTTGTTACAATGGGGAAAGAGATCCAGACCTCAAGGTGTCTATCAGGTGTTTTGAATTTTTTAATATCCACATTTCATTAATTCCACTCTTGGAGAAGAATGTGTCACGGTATTTTTGAAGTTCTGTTATTACTGTTGTTAAAATAGTGGTCAGGAGTTGCGATAGTGTTTTGGTAGAACACTAAGACAATCCTACTATGAAACGTTATTCGTATCGATTTTTGTGAAGGTTGGGAATCCAATAAAATAAGGGGAGGTCAAAATCTTCGACTTTGATTTTGAGATCAAGGAAAGCCAATACCGATTTGTGATTTTCCCGTCCGTAACTATAATTTTCACGTCCTTTACTATAATTTTCACGTCTGTAACTACAATTAAAACTAGTGATTACACATATGTTTAGTATTTTTAAAAACTTTTATCCATAATCTTTTCTCTTAATCTTAATCAAAAGCTAATGCGATCGTTCTATGTCACAACATTTCTTTTGAAATGCCTGTACCAGTCAGGACCATTGCTGTAGTTACTGTGTTTTTTTGGTGGTTCTGAAGTTGCCGGTTTCTCGGACTTTGATTTGTGGATTGTCTGTTTTGACAGTTCCTTCGGTGTTAAAAAACTTTATTGTAAAACTAGCATATAAAAGAATGATTATTATAGTGATAACTAATATCATTAATATCGAATGCACACTGTCCTTCATGTCATTGGTAAAAGATTTTTTAGTTTGAAACGCTATCTACATATAAATTTAAATTGATTAAATTTTGTTTCCAGTCCGCAATAGGCTGACTATATACCTCATCAAACTAATTTACAGCCATGATTATCTAAGTGTAAGAATTTTGGAATAAGTTTAAATCGATTTCGTGTGAACACTTTCCAAAACCATAGGGCTTTTCTTCCAATTGTTCCTATATTCAGCTAAAGTTGGCTTTTTCATTCATCACTTTTTGAACATCACCAAAATATTTAGATTCTCTTTGTGTTAAATTTCCTTTCTGTATCCATTTATGAACCCTAGACTTTTTTTTAATACTCTCTATGTCACAAATGAGAAAAACGTTTTGTATCTCTACAAATAAAACGGTTAGCCGATATGACCTCCTATTATCATAAAGTAAAATATTAATGATATTTCCACCTATAAAGCATGTGTATTTTTTCAAACGATCTTGCCTCTAAACAGTGTCCTAACCTATTTATGCACCAAAAATAACAAGAGATGTTCATGTGCAAAAGTGCACTATTTTCTCTTCTCACAAGGCCGTTCAGAACTAATACTAGAGCAAACAAACGAGAAAATTGCTATTTTTTCAATCTAATTAAAATTAAATCTTTCACTTCCTCCCCTCCCTTTTTATACAATTTATATTAATTTCCTTACTATGAGTGCAAAACATACAAAATGCACAGTTATGGATCGAACAGATGAAAACCGGTAACATTTATCCAGCCGTCGGACGCCTCAACTTCATGGGGAATTGTTAACGTCATATAATTCTTGCTTTGGGAAACACAACCGGTTATTATTTTGCAAAACCTATCCCGGCATTTATTTAAGCAAAAGTTATGGCACTGAAAGGGTTGATTAAAAAAGTTGCAATGATGTGCAAGTATTGATGCAATCGTTTATTTTCAACGTGCATTTTTTTTATCTGCATTTAATGAACTGTACACATACTTTGCACCCCATGTCTCGAGATATTAGAAAGATAAACAAAACATATTGTGTCCACTCCGGATCTGAAATGTTACTGATATTGGAAGAAATGGTTGATTTACACAATTATCATGTTAAATTCGTATTATTTCTTTGTACTATAACTACATTTGGTTTATTAGTACTTACATATTATAACGTCTAAAAACAACACATCAGCTTCAAGATAATAAGAAGTAAAGAAAACAGCAACCACCCACAAACAAGGGTATAGAATATATAAATTAATTGCCATGTGAAATGGGTATCATAGATATGAAAACTAGAAATAATTGCTAGCGATATTGGGACTTTTTCATAACCACCTTAGTGCTCCAAGTAATTTAGTTTTAAGTCCTTGGAAAATATTTCATTGTAATAAATAGATATGTTGCACACTCCAAGAAATGATTTTAAGTATTTTGCCTCTATAATTCTTGCGATAAGATTAGACCTCCCAGTGTAAAGAGAAAAAAGACAAATTAATGTGGCAGAAAAATGGTCGATACCAAAACATTATAAAATCAGTTAATATGTAAGTACAAATATGCGGCAGAATTAACAGTATAACAAAAAATAGGTAAAGCTGAAAAGTAGCAAGACAAACCCCACTAAACTCTTAACACAGATAATATGCTTGGCTGCCTTGAATATTCTATTTGATTAAATACTCACTTCTAATTTGGTGTATTGTGACTTAAGATTTTTACATTAAGTTATCTTGGGTATCTTGGTAGAGTCATAATCAATACTAAGTCATGAAAGCCTTGTGTGCACAAATTTAGCATCATGTTTTGTTGTTCGTGTTGAAATTTTCGCTTCCCTTTTCGGTTCAAAGTCCCTCCGTTTACCAATAAAGTTACCAGTCGTATTAGCAGATTTGCATCGTAAACTTAAAGAAAAGGTAAAAAAAGAGTAGGTAGAAAAAATTGTTGAACGATAAAAATTCTGAAAATTGTAACAAACTTAGAATTTATAGGTAATATTAAAATGACTTTAAATATGCAAGTACACTAAATTTGGCTAACATGGACAATAGAGACTTTTAGAAGTGGCTGTGTACCACAAGCTATAGACACAGGTAGATGCACCAAACCAAAGGTTCCTTTGTAAATATTGTATAAAAATTGTGTCTAAGATGAAAAGAATTTTTACTCCAGTGTAAATTTTACTCATTAAATCATTTAATTTGAAAGCTTGTGATATATATAAAAAGTTGTTAAACCTTAATGCACAAACGATATAATTCAGCACTTTTTAGAAAAGACTTGTATGTTTCCATATTGTATTTTTCATCGCAGAATGAATTGCATAGTTTTCAATATTGTATTCAATAGCATATGTTGCCAGTGATGCATTTGTAACACTTATTATGTCATTAACAAACCAACTGACCGTAAAATTAGGTGTTTGGAGAATTTGTAGTTCATTTCGGTAAATTACTACTTTTTAATTAAAGAAAAAGAATATTTACATTAGTACTTTAAGATTATTGCATTTCCTCAATCTCGATTGTTAAATTATGAATTTTTTGTGAAATCTGATGATTAAAAAAAAATTGTAAGGTTACGGTCTCTTTTCCAATGTGACAACATTAAAACATTCGATTTCGCCACAATAGTTGTACATACTATTAAATATATCTATTGCTTTGCTTAAATCCAGACTTTATGATCGTCAGAGTGTAATTGTTTGAGGAAAAATGGTATGAGGCGATACAGTTACATTGTAATTAGCAAAGACAAAGCTTACTTTGTCATCATCAAATACAACATCCACGAATAAATTCACTGAAGAGGAAATATTTCTAATGTTAGACTTTTTAATAGACAAACATTTTTCAAAAGACTCTTGGTACAGGACGACATATATTTATTCTAGTATGTTGCCGAGTTCCTCGAAGGTCTTTTGAAGTAACACAAAAGATGTTAGACCAGACTTTTAATTAAACCTTTCGCTGTATATATGTCTGTTCTCTGAATAAATCTAAATTCGATGTCGCAAAATTAGCTATCCTACTGAGGTTGAGATTCCGGACACTGCAGATTCAATCAAATCGGCCTGTTGCCTAACCTGTCTTCTAAAAAAAGACACATGAACGACAACACAATCACTCCACGACAAGCGTGATGACTTAAGATTCGCAATACACCATCTGCTCCCGCGTATGGCGTTTACATTTCAATTTGGACCTATGCTATATTTGCGATCGGTATACTCATTTTGTAGCACAGAAGCTGCCGCTCATTTAAATATTTATGTCAAGAAGTATTTGTTGCATGGAATCTTTTCAGAAGTTTTTGGTTTCACAACAAAATATTTGCACTGTAAAGTTTTTACAAGTCACTTTGACAGTCAGCTATCCAGCTATGTTAAACTTCAATCCAAATGGAGACATAATTTACCCAGGGTCTGGTTTCATAAAACACCTAACATTTGAGGATTTCCTTAACTCAAATATTGACCAATCAGATTGCTGAAAAATTCGATGGTTTGGAAAATCTCAATTTGATAAGTTTAATGAATTGCATTAACTGTGACGATAGCCAACATGGCGCATAGGCACTAGCTAAAATATTTGTCGCGTAGGTATGTAGATAGGTGCGTTCACGTCAAGGTTAGATTACTGTGATTGAACTGAGACTGTTGGTGAGACCAAATTTTATGTCTGAGGTATAAAACTTGAAAATGTATAATTCGTCCAACTATGCTTGTTTGCCAGTGTATCCTCCTCCATTTTTTATTTTCTTGACATTTCTGACAATATTACTTTATGATCTTGTGCCTTTGTCAGTAAGTGTACGGCATCTAGCAAGGCGTTGGGTTTCGTCATCGTTCGTGGACTTACACAGGTTTTACGCCTACACTATGTCTGTCCTGCAGCTAACGTTGGTCCAACAACGTTTGCCAAAGTATGTAACTTAAAAACCAGGTGTAGGCAACTGACAACAATACATAAATTTACGTGCTTGACCAAACTAAAATGTTGTTAATATTGAAAAGAAATAGTCTATAGTGTGCAGAAGTTAAAGACGAAAAACAGTAAATGTACTATGAGTACTCAACGAAAAAATATATAGTCAGCGGAAATGATTATCGAAGTATTTCATAAAAATTACCAATACACAGTTCAGCTTCTTACTTAGACAAACGTTTTGAAATAGACCCAACTAAACACTCGACTCTTAGACAAACTGACGATTTCTGCTTTACAATTGTCAATTTCCCATTTATCGATACGTTATGCTTAATCCTGCGAACGGTATTCCTATTTTAAGACCGGTCACTGTTGCTGACTACTACGCTACTCAAGCAAGGTTCGTAGTACTTTGTTTGATGCTATCCCTTTAAAAGTTATATGGTAGTCACAATGACTAATTTTATCATTATGTATAATCAATCTCTAAAATAAGATAAGACCTTTTCGCATAGTCATATGTAGTGTTTCCTATTCCTGGATTCGAATTTTTCCTAGACATGACAAGAGTTACTAGTCTGGTGTTAAATAAGATTGTATGCACTACTTTCTCGTCGGTAGCATTTACGTTTAAACACGGTTTTCATTGGGTTTGGGTTCTCACCTCCTGTTTATGTGTTTTTGTTTTGAGTTGTACCTGTATATGTTTGCCTATGCCAGTGTCCCCTGACCTTAAGATTTGTTGTTCGCTCGGTTTCCTTGCTATTATTGTCTTTGTATCAAAGAAAAGGTTGAAACATATGTTTTTAATAATTAAGTTCATGTCCATATTTTGACATTTGTGTTCATCACTACTGATACTGTAAAGTTCAAATAAATAAATACGTTACCACTAGAAAGCAGCAATTTACACATAATATGTTAATCATCTATATCAATTTTGGACTTAACAATTTACCAACAAAGAGATATTTGATAAAAAACCTGCAACTAATAATTGACGAATGCCTAACAGAGCGTCGAGGTTCGGATGGATCAGGCGACTTTTATCTGAGGCTATTGTCTATACTAACCATAGGTTTCGAGTGCAAGTCTGACATCTAGCAGTGTGCTCTATTTGAACCCTAACTGACTATGATTGCCAGTTTTCATGTAGCAGGTTCAGTAGATTAGGCAATCTCCTCCAATAAAAACTAGACGCAATGATATATCAGAAGTATTGCTGTAAGTTGCGTTAAAACCCATTACAATTATCAAACGAATTTAAAACGAATATCTTATAAATATAAATGTCCAATGAATATCGGATTAATACTGAATTAGTAACCTCACAAGTCGTGGCATGACAATTACCATTACCTTTGTAGACAAGCCCCAATACCAATAACATTGTTTTGCTTGTTCTATTTTTAATTAAAATGGGGAATTTTTTACTTCTGTACACTTTTTCTCATATTATTCTTTATCAAAATATGTAAATTAGAACCGCTTTAATTAAAAATAATTAAATACGTTGAAATAAATTGAAAGTTGAATATACATAACAGTTTTCTAAATATCTCTGTTCGCACGAAAACTCAATACATGCATAGCAATAATATTAATATTGCCATTAAATGTTATCTTTGTTCACAGTGCAATATATACTTTAAGTAGTATGCCATGTTTCCTTAATATACATTTCAAAATTGTCAGGTGTATTCGTATAAATTAATCCAAAGAGAAACAAAGTAAACATCGAGTAGACTGCGGGAGTGCCAGTTTAATTACATGATTTTAAAAGTATGATATTTGAGAGTAATTAGTTATTTCTCTTGTTATTATTTCACATTTACCCTTTGTAGGACGATCAATAAAAATAATATATCAGTACAGAAAGTTATATCCAGACCACATTTCCAATAATCAACAGTTTTCTTAAAAATATTTACTTTTGAAGTCGTTGTAATAGAGATAAAAGATATACGCGTTATGACAAAACAATATATATGTATATGTAATGCCTTATATGTCAGAAATCAGAAATTACAACACTCTGTATAAACAAATGTAGCACGATATCAAATTCCAGATTTATAACTCTGAGTGGCTACAAATACGAGAATATGTAGACTTCTGCTTTATCGTTACAGACCCAGATATTACCAAAACCATCTTTTGCCACATGCATGGGAGAATTCACACCTTTAGACAAACTATTTTGAGAATATAGTTTGTTACTTAGCGTTCCATCTGAATTCAAAAGTAGAAGATCTGATACGATTACAACAGGTCTGTAACATGTATTACTATAAGTGAAAATTGCAAAGATATTGCCATAATTGTCGCAGCATAAATCTTGAAATCTTCTATCGCTTCCATCTTCTTTCTGTATAACATTTTGAACTCGACCATCCGGTCTTACTGTAATTACTTTATTGCCTTGGGCTATTATCCAGTTTTTGTCGTCTGTCTCAATCATGTGCAATATTGCGGATTCAAGTAAGCGTGATAAGTTTTCATTAGTCACCGTCCTCTGAACTCCTCCATCAGTATCAATTTCATAGAACGTTTTCTCGATTAGATTAAACACCACTAAATTGTTATTGGACAGAAAGCAGCCAGCATTTCCGACTTCAAACGGAACTTTATACACTTTTTCCGCCGGGTCTTCGCTACACTCAAATTGTCGTGCGTAGTTGTTCATCCAAATGAAAATAGAACCATCCTGTCTGCGCAAGAGCGCGGATATGTTAGAAGAATCAATATTCTGTGTCGATATTATATTTCCATCACAAGAGTAACTACTTATGTAACTATCATGTAGAATCCACGTGTTTCCTTTTTGTCCAGGAACTATACATTTTATAGTAGATTGTGTATTAAAGGTCTTTTTTAACTTCAGACTTTTCAACATCTGCAGTTCGGGGATAGGTAATTGATTAAATGAGAATTCAAGGTTGTCAGCTTCAACTATTTCTACTTTCCCTACGGCGCTCCTCAATTGGTGTTCAGGAATTTGTTCAGATGTAAACTTTAACACTTTCGTTTTTAGTTGTCGTCCCTCGTAACGATTGATTTTGTCAATTCTTCTCTTCAAATTTGTGGAATCTTTGACAAATTGGGCATTAGTGGAGCTCTTAACTATTTTTTCTGATGTGTGAAGCAGGGACGCAAATGACATTTTGTCCATTTCAAGCTCATCTCTGTAAGCTACGATTTGCTTTATTTCATGTTTTGTTAGTTTTTCTATTTCAATGAAGTTCAAATTCATCGCCATATCTACATATCTACCAAAGACTTCTTTTAACGCTGTTGCGTGTGTCTTCAGCTCTTGCTTTCTTTTCTTGCTCTGTTTGTAAAGAGTGTTTTCAAGAGAGTTTGCATGATCTATTACATTTTCAATAGCTGGTATTACGTTTGATCGCAATCCTATAACTGCAGCATACAAAGTATCACGTTCCACTGCCGCGGCATATTCAAGAGAAAGTACCTCATGCTCACGATGATAAATCTCCACGCACTCAGCGCACACTGCTTTGTTACACGGCTTACAAAACAAAGTTAGCTCTTTCTTATGATTATTGCATTCCATTGTGGATTTTTTAGCTCCTCCTGAACAATTCTCCAAATGTTCATATTGATGATTTTTTGACATTTTTAGCTTAGCGTGATATCCGTAGCAATCACTACATAAGTACATATTACAATCTAAACACTTAACGGATGGCAACTTTTGCTCTTCGCATAGTTGGCAAATAAAATGTTCTTCCCCTATTTCAAGTTTGGCGTTAGACTGATAAACTGGAATACCCATCACACCTGTCATTGGTAGTAGTTCAACTGCTCGACACAACGGACAGGTCAGTTTGGTATTGTTCCCTGCCAATGATTCTAAGCATGGCGTACAATATATATGAAAACACTGCAGCAGTCTTGGGTTAGTAAAAGATGATAGACAAATTCTACAATTCGTAAAATCCATTTTATCGCTTTTTTCGGCCATTTTGACACGATTAATCTGGTATGTACAGTTTCTGTTCTGAGTAAGTTATTTTGTAAGCTTGTCTCCACTGTTATTTTTTGGAAATCGATTTCGAAAGAAAAAGTAAAGTTTTCCGTAAATTGTAAATGAAGGCAATACCAAAATATCAAACACCGAGGAAACTGTCAAAAACGACAATCCACAATCAAAGTCCAAGAAACCGTCAAACTCAACAACCAACCAATAATTCAGTATCTACAGGAATGGTCCTGACATGGTACAGGTATTTCAAACGAAATTGTGGGTTAAACAAACAGTATCGATTTTATATTACACTCGTACGTTATACTTACCACATTAACACCTGTATACGTATAGAATGTTAGCTTTTAAAAATCATATATGCATTAAACAAATTTAACCTAGAATCAAATTTACAGAAAACGTAGCCAAGAATCAGTTTTGTTTTCTATGGGCGGTGAAGGGACGGTTGATTAAATTTTTATTATCCCTATAGTCCATCCTAATACATGTATTGATCGACATTTAAACAGTTAAATACAAATGCCGTCATTGATCCTATATAGATGTACTAAGTATTCTGAATGGAATTTAAATGCCCAAACAAATATAATTTTTTGAAATCTCAAGAATTGATTTTATGTTTACTTTTATAGTACATCTGGGCCAGAGTCTTTTCTTTCTTCTTCAGTTGGCCTTTTAGGAACTCAACCTCATAAGAGTGCAAAAACAGGTTGGTGAGGAGAGGAGCACAATTAGTACCCATTGGAATACCGGCAGTTTGTTGAAAAACATGTCCCGCAAACATAACGAATATTTTGTCAATCAGAAAATCTAACATGTGACTTCCGTATATTAAGTATTCGATCTAGAGTCATTGATGAAAAAGTAAGTTCTGTCATGACTAATTACTATGTATTTAAATCGTCTCTTTCCATTTTCCTTGAAAAAGGAGCGTTTTATAACATCTCTAAGGCTAGATTTAAGCTGCGTATGAGGGATGGCCGTATATAGTGTAAAAAATCAAATGTTTTAATGCTGTTACAATGGGAAAGAGATCAAGACCTCAAGGTGTCTATCAGATTTATTGAATTGTTTATTATCCACATTTCTTTAATTCCACTCCTGGAGAAGAAAGTGTCACGGTATTTTTGATGTCCTGTTTTTACTGTTGTTAACATCGTGGTCAGTAGTTGCGATAGTGTTTTGGTAAAACACTTAGACGATCCTGCTATGAAACGTTATTCGTATGGTTTTTTTTTTGAAGTTTCTGAATCGTTATTTGTATGGATTTTTGTGAAGTTTCGGAATCCAATAAAATAAGGGGAGGTCACAATCTTCGACTTTGATTTTGAGATCAAAGAAAGCCAATACCGATTTGTGATTTTCACGTCCGTAACTATAATTTTCAAGTCCGTTACTATAATTTTCACGTCTGTAATTACAATTAAGCCCAGTGATTACACATATGTTTAGTATTTTTAAAAACTGTCATCCATAATCTTTTCTCTTAATCTTAATCAAAAGCTAATGCGGTCGTTCTTTGTCAGTGTGTCAGTGTACAGTGGATATGCTACGATGATTGTTGGATACACCTATTATTGACTAGTGATATATGATATCTACCCCTTTTAATCAACTAACCAACTCAAATACTACCATAATGGAAGCGGGAGTTTTGGCATGCCATAAAACCCGGTTTAACCCAACATTTCTTTTGAAATGCCTGTACCAAGTCAGGATCATTGCTGTAGTTACTGTGTTTTTGGTTGTTGGTTCTGAAGTTGCCGGTTACTCGGACTGTGATTTGTGGATTGTCTGTTTTGACAGTTCCTTCAGTATTCAAAAGACTTTATTGTAAAACTAGCATATAAAGGAATGATTATTATAGTGAGAACTAATATCATTAATATCGAAAACACACTGTCCTTCATGTCATTGGTGAAAGATTTTTTAGTTTGGAACGCTATCTACATATTAATTTAAATTGATTAATTGTTTTTGCCAGTCCGCAATAGGCTGACTATAAACCTCATCAAACTAATTTACAGCCATGATTATCTAAGTGTAAGAATTTTGGAATAAGTTGAAATCGATTTCGTGTGAACACTTTTCAAAACTATAGGGCTTTTCTTCGAATTGTTCCTATATTCAGGTAAAGTTGGCTTCTTCATTCATCACTTTTTGATTATCACCAAAATATTTAGACTCTCTTTGTGTTAGATTTCCTTTCTGTATCCATTTTTTGAACCCTAGACATTATTTTTTGAATTCTCTCTATGTCATAAATGATAACAAGGTTCTGTAATTCTACCAATAAAACGGTTAGCCGATATGACCTCCTATTATCATAAAGTAAAATATTATTGATATTTCCACCTATAAAGCATGTGTATTTTTTCAAACGATCTTGCCTCTAAACAGTGTCCTAACCTATTTATGCACCAAAAATAACAAGAGATGTTCATGTGTAAAAGTGCACTATTTTCTCTTCTCACAAGGCCGTTCAGAACTAATACTAGAGCAAACAAACGAGAAAATTGCTATTTTTTCAATCTAATTAAAATTAAATCTTTCACTTCCTCCCCTCCCTTTTTATACAATTTATATTAATTTCCTTACTATGAGTGCAAAACATACAAAATGCACAGTTATGGATCGAACAGATGAAAACCGGTAACATTTATCCAGCCGTCGGACGCCTCAACTTCATGGGGAATTGTTAACGTCATATAATTCTTGCTTTGGGAAACACAACCGGTTATCATTTTGCAAAACCTATCCCGGCATTTATTTAAGCAAAAGTTATGGCACTGAAAGGGTTGATTAAAAAAGTTGCAATGATGTGCAAGTATTGATGCAATCGTTTATTTTCAACGTGCATTTTCTTTATCTGCATTTAATGAACTGTACACATACTTTGCACACCATGTCTCGAGATATTAGAAAGATAAACAAAACATATTGTGTCCACTCCGGATCTGAAATGTTACTGATATTGGAAGAAATGGTTGATTTACACAATTATCATGTTAAATTCGTATTATTTCTTTGTACGATAACTACATTTGGTTTATTAGTACTTACATATTATAACGTCTAAAAACAACACGTCAGCCTCAAGATAATAAGAAGTAAAGAAAACAGCAAGCACCCACAAACAAGGGTATAGACTGTATGAATTGATTGCCATGTGAAAATGGGTATCATAGAAAATTAGAAATAATTGCTAGTGATATTGGGACTTTTTCATAACGATTTAGTTTTTAGTCCTGGGTAAATATTTCATTGTAATAAATAGATATGTTGCAATAGACTAAAGTATTTTGCACACTCCAAGAAATGATTTTAAGTACTTTTGCCTCTATAATTCTTGCGATAAGATTAGACCTCCCAGTGTAAGGAGAAAAAAGATAAATTAATGTGGCAGAAAAATTGTCGATACTAAAACATTATAAAATCAGTTAATATGTAAGTACAAATATGCGGCAGAATTAACAGTATAACAAACAAATGGGTAAAGCTGAAAAGTAGCAAGATAAACCCCACTAAACTCTCAATACAGATAAAATGCTTAGCTGCCTTGAATATATATTTGATTAAACACTCACTTCTAATTTGGTGTATTGTGACTCTTTAGATTTTTACAGCAAGTTATTAGAGCAGGTTTACATGTATACCAAATTGGTAAACTATATACATTTATGTGTGGTGATTTCAACTCTAGACATGAGATGTGGCGATTTTATAGAGGGCGTTGATAATGTATAGATAATGAAAGTAATTGACAATATATATAACAGAAACGGTAATTTACTAATTTAGTTTTTGGTAGATTGTAATATGTGTATAGTGTAAATGAGCGAATAGGTGTAAAAGATTTTAGTATAATTACAAACGCAGGGAAGTATGTAGAAGATTATGTCATTACTTCATGTAAACAATTGTATTATATTAAGGTTTTTAAAGTGCATGCTATGTCTGAATTAGTATTTGATCTAGGATTACGAATCGATTCCGGACCACTCATTACTTGAAATATCAATAAGGCTCTGCAACGTTATTTCGAATACGTCGGATATTACAAACGTGCGCTCGGTAATGGCTTTAGAACGCCTAGAAAGTTCTAAAAGCATTTTTGCTTTAACTAATGAACCTTTTGTTAAAGTTACGATGTGTCAGTTGTTAACTGATACTTTGACCGTAGTGAAGACTTGTTAAATTTTAAACACGATGTCGGTATAGCTGTTTTAATTTTAAAACGGAAAGTCCAAAAGTTCGAGCGTGCTTGTCATTAAATTATACCTATCAATCCGAATTTACGTTCCAATAAATATACGCGAAACCCGTATTGGTCGAATGAACAACAGGATTACAGGAAATTATGAAGCCAAACAAATGTGAAAACGATGCAAATCTGGTAATACGTCTGGTAACTGTATTTGTAAACTGAGGGACTTTGAACCTCTAAACCGAAAAGCGAAGCGAAACTTTCAACACGAGCAACAAAACAAGATGCTAAATTTGTGCACACAGGGCTTTCATGACTTAGTATTGATTATGACTCTACTTATACCAAGATACCCAAGATACTTATCCAAGATACCTTGGATTTCGCTTGAAAGAATTTTATTATTATACTTATATGAAATTAGTAAGTCTGCACTGTATAAAAATGTATTTGAACGTGTTGTGTATTATGGTTCTGGATTATAGGGTCAGAAGGACGAGAGAAGTAACACAATACAGAATAAAGCTTGTTTACAGCTTTTAGGAAATGCATATAATGCATGAAATATTGCTACCCAAAGAGATACAGATTTAACAGTGGAACATTTACCGAAACGTTAAATTTTTTTCGCCTTTTTCTTAGGGATAGCATTGCTTATGACTTAAGATGAATGTACAAAAATCATTTGTAGAATAAAAACTGCTATCGGTCATGTGATAAAAAATATATTGAAAAGGCAAATTCGTTGGGTAATAATGGCATTATTAATGATGAGTTTTCTTTTAAACATAAATATATGACATTTAAATGTAAACTTAAAGAAAAGGTCAAAAAAGAGAAGGTAGAAAAAACTGTTTAACGATAAAAATTCTGAAAATTGTAACAAACTTAGTATTTATAGGTAATATAAAAATGACTTTAAGTATGCAGTACAATAAATTTAACTAAAATTGACAATACAGACTTGTAGCAGTGGCTGTTTACCACAAGCTATTGAAACAGGTAGATGCACCAAACCAAAGGTTCCTTTGTAAATATTGTATAAAAATTGGATCTAAGATGAACAGAATTTTTACTTCATTGTTAATTTTACTCTGACCTAAAACAATCATTAAATTTGAAAAAGCTTCTGATATATATAAAAAAAGTTGTTAAACCTTAATGCACAAACGATATAATTGAGCACTTTTTTTTAAAGACTTGTATGTTTCCATATTGTATTTTTCATCGCAGAATGCATAGTTTTCAATATTGTATTCAATAGCATATGTTGCCAGTGATGCATTTGTAACACTTATTATGTCATTAACAAACCAACTGACCGTAAAATTAGGTGTTTGTAGTTCATTTCGGTAAATTACTACTTTTTAATTAGTGAAAAAGAATACTTACATTAGTACTTTAAGATTATTATATTTCCTCAATCTCGATTGTTAAATTACTCTTGGTACTCTATTTATTCTAGTATGTTGCCGAGTTCCTCGAAGGTCTATTGAAGTAAAACAAACCTTTCGCTGTATAGATGTCTGTTCACTGAATAAATCTAAATTTGATGCCGCAAAATTAGCTATCCTACTGAGGTTGAGATTCAAGACACTGCAGATTCAATCAAATCGTCCTGTTGCCTTACCCGTCTTCTAAAAGAAGACACATGGACGACAACACAATAACTCCACGACAAGCGTGATGACTTAATATTCGCAATACACCATCTGCTCCCGCGTATGGAGTTTATATTTCAATTTGGACGTATGCTTTATCTTGCGATTGGTATACCCATTTTGTAGCACAGACGCTGTCGCTCATTCAAATATTTATGTCAAGAGGTATTTGTTTCATGGAATCTTTTCAGAAGTTTTTGGTTTCACAACAAAATATTTGCACTGTAAAGTTTTTACAAGTCACTATGACAGTCAGCTATTTTAAACTTCAATCCAAATGGAGACATAATTTACCCATGGCCAGGTTTCATAAAACACCTCAAATTTGAGGATTTTCTTAACTCAAATATTGACCAATCAGATTGCTGAAAACTTCGACGGTTTGAAAAATCTCAATTTGATATGTTTAATGAATTGCATTAACTGTGACGATTGCCAACTTGGCGCATATGCACTAGCTGAAATATTTGTCGCGTAGGTATGTAGATAGATGCGTTCACGTCAAGGTTAGATTATTGTGATTGAACTGAGACTGTTGGTGAGACCAAATTTTATGTCTGAGGTATAAAACTTGAAAATTTATAATTCGTCCAACTATGCTTGTTTGCCAAAATATCATGCATTTGTTATTTTCTTGACATTTCTGACAATATTACTTTATGATCTTGTGCCCTTGTCAGTAAGTGTACTGTATCTAGCAAGGCGTTGGGTTTCGTCATCGATCGTGGACTTTCGCAGGTTTTCCGCCTATACTATGTCTGTCCTGCAGGTAACGTTGGTCCAAAAACGTTTGCCAAAGTATGTAACTTAAAAACCAGGTGTAGGCAACTGACAACAATACATAAATTTTACTTTGTTGACCAAAATAAAATGTTGATAATATTGAAAAGAAATTAAATGTAAAGTCTATATTGTGCAAACGTTGAAGACGGTTTACAGTAAATGTACTAAGAGTATTCAACGAAAAATATATAAATAGTCAGCGGAAATGATTATCGAAGTATTTCATACAAATTACCAATACACATAGTTCAGCTTCTTACTTAAACAAACGTTTAGAAATTGGCCCAACTTAACACTCGACTCTTAGACAAACTGACAATTTCTGCTTTACAATTGTCAATTTCCCATTCATCGATAGCATCATACGTTATGCTTAATCCTGCAAACGGTATTCCTATTTTAAGACCGGTCACTGTTGCTGACTACTAAGCTACTCAAGCAAGGTTCGTAGTACTTTGTTTGATGCTATCCCTTTAAAAGTTATATGGTAGTTACAATGACTAATTTTATCATTATGTATAATCAATCTCTAAAATAAGATAAGACCTTTTCGCATAGTCATATGTAGTGTTTCCTATTCCTGGATTCGAATTTTTCCTATACATGACAAGAGTTACTAGTCTGGTGTTAAATTAGATTGCATGCACTACTTTCTCTTCCTAAGCACCTGCGTGAAACACGGTTTTCATTGGGTTCGCGTTCTCACCTCCTGTTTATGTGTTTTTGTTTTGAGTTGTACCTGTATATGTTTGCCTATGCCAGTGTCCCCTGACCTTCAGATTTGTTATTCGCTCGGTTTCCTTGCTATTATTGTCTTTGTATCAAACCAAGGTTGAAACATGTGTTTTTGATAATTAAGTTCATGTCCATATTTTGACATTTGTGTTAATCACTACTGATACTATAAAGTACAAATAAATAAATACGTTACCACTAGAAAGCAGCAATTTACACATAAATATGTTAATCATCTTTATCAATTTTGTACTTTACAATTTACCAACAAATATATTTTTGATCAAGAAACCTGCAACTAATAATTGACGAATGTCTAACAGAGCGTCGAGGTTCGGATGGATCAGGTGACTTTTATCTGAGGCTATTGTCTATACTAACCATAGGTTTCGAGTGCGAGTCTGACATCTAGCAGTGTGCTCTATTTGAACCCTAACTGACTATGATTGCCAGTTTTCCTGTCGCAGGTTCAGTAGATTAGTTAATCTCCCCCATTAAATAGTGATAAGTTTTCTTTAGACACCGTCCGCTGAACTCCTCCATCAGTATCAATTTCATAGAACGTTTTCTCGGTTAGAATAAATACCACTAAATTGTTATTGGACAGAAAGCAGCCAACATTTCCGACTTCAAACGGAACTTTATACACTTTTTCCGCCGGGTCTTTGCTCAAATTGTCGTGCATAGTTGTTCATCCAAATGAAAATAGAACCATTCTGTCTGTGCAAGAGCGAGGATATGTTAGAAGAATCAATATTCTGTGTCGATATTATATTTCCATCACAAGAGTAACTACTTATGTAACTATCATGTAGAATCCACGTGTTTCCTTTTTGTCCAGGAACTACACATTTTATAGTAGATTCTGTATTAAAGGTCTTTTTTAACTTCAGACTTTTCAACATCTGCAGTTCAGGGATAGGTAATTGATTTAATGAGAATTCAAGAGTGTCAGCTTGAACTATTTCTACTTTCCATACGGCGCTCCTCAATTGGTGTTCAGGAATTTGTTCAGATGTGAACTTGAACACTTTCGTTTTTAGTTGTCGTCCCTCGTAACGATTGATTTTGTCAATTCTTCTCTTCAAATTTGTGGAATCTTTGACAAATTGGGCATTAGTGGAGCTCTTAACTATTTTTTCTGATGTGTGAAGCAGGTACGCAATGACATTTTGTCCATTTCAATCTCATCTCTGTAAGCTACAATTTGCTTTATTTCATGTTTTGTTAGTTTTTCTATTTCAATGAAGTTCACATTTATCGCCATATCCACATATCTACCGAAGACTTCTTTTAACGCTATTGCGTGTGTCTTCAGCTCTTGCTTTCTTTTGTTGCTCTGTTTGTAAAGGGTGTTTTCAAGAGAGTTTGTTTGATCTATTACATTTTCAATAGCTGGTATTACGTTTGATCGCAATCCTATAACTGCAGCATACAAAGTATCACGTTCCACTGCCGCGGCATATTCTAGAGAAAGTACCTCATGCTCCCGATGATAAATCTCCACGCACTCAGCGCACACTGCTTTGTTACACGGCTTACAAAACAAAGTTAACTTTTTCTTATGATTATTGCATTCCATTGTGGATTTTTTAGCTACTCCTGGACAATTCTCCAAAAGTTCATATTGATGATTTTTTGACATTTTTAGCTTAGCGTGATATCCGTAGCAATCACTACATAAGTTAACATTACAATCTAAACACTTAGCGGATGGCAACTTTTGCAAATAAAAGCTGTATGTTCTTCCCCTATTTCAAGTTTGGCGTTAGACTGATAAACTGGAATACCCATCACACATGTCATTGGTAGTAGTTCAACTGCTCGACACAACGGACAGGTCAGTTTGGTATTGTTCCCTGCCAATGATTCTAAGCATGGCGTACAATATATATGAAAACACTGCAGCAGTCTTGGGTTAGTAAAATATGATAGACAAATTCTACAATTCGATTAAATCCATTTTATCGCTTTTTTTCGGCCATTTTGACACGATTTATCTGGTATGTACAGTTTATGTTCTAAGTAAGTTATTTTGTAAGCTTGTTTCTACTGTTATTTTTTGGAAATCGATTTCGAAAGAAAAAGTAAAGTTTTCCGTAAATGAAGGCAATACCAAAATACCGAACATATAGGAAACTGTCAAAAACGACAATCCACAATCCAAGTCCGAGAAACTGGCAAACTCAACAATCAAAAATTTAGTATCTACAGGAATGGTCCTGACATGGTACAGGTATTTCAAAAGAAATTGTGGGTTAAACAAACAGAATCGATTTTATATTACTTTCGTACGTTATACTTACCACATTAACATTTGTATACGTATAGAATGTTGGCTTTTAACAGTCATACATGCATTAAACAAATTTAACCTAGAATCAAATTTACAGGCAACCTAGTCGAGAATCAGTTTTGTTTTCTATGAGCGGTGAAGGGACGGTTGATTAATAATTATTATTCCTATAGTCTATCCTTATACATGTATTGATCGACATTTAAACAGTTAAATACAAATGCCTTCATTGATAATATATAGATGTACTATGTATTCTGAATGGAATTTAAATGCCCAAACAAATATAATTTTTTGAAATCTCAAGAATCGATTTTATGTTTACTTTTATAGATGAAAATTTTCGGATATATGCGTTTTGACTTGATTTTATGTGGACTGCGAAGTGCGTTATTTGACTCATATTTCATATTGTGCTCACACTCCCTTACAACTCGGTAACGGTTATAGTATTAGGACCTATATTTATGCCACAGCAATGCTGCACGGTTTTCTGTCAAAATGATCAATTTGGCTTAGATTTAATAACAACAACACAATATATTATATACATGTAATGTGTTTATATGTAAAAAATCATAAATTGAACCAATCTGTATAAACAAATTTAGCACATTATCAAATTCCAGATAATCATAAAACGGATTGAAGAGATATAATTATGAGTGGCTACAAATACGAGAATATGCCGACTTTTCTCTGATTGATACAGATCCAAATATTACCAAAGCCATCTGTTGTCATATGCATAGCAGAATTCACATAGTTACACAAACTATTTTGGGAATATAATTTGTTACTTAGAGTTCCATCTGAATTCAAAAGCAGAATATCAGATACGGTTAAATAACTCCTGTCTATTTTTTCAATATGAGTGAAAATTGTAAAGATATTGCCATAATTGTCGCAGCATAAATTTTGAAATCTTCTATCGCTTCCATCTTCTTTCTGTATAACATTTTGAACTCGTCCGTCCGGTCTTATTGTAAGTACTTTGTTAACCTGAGCTATTATCCAGTTTTTGTCTTCGGTCTCTATCATGTGCAATATTGCGGATGCAAGTAAGCGAAATAAGTTTTCATTAGTCACTGTCCTCTGAACTCCACCATCAGTATCTATTTCATAGAATGTTTTCTCGGTTGGATTAAATACCACTAAATTGTTGTTGGACAGAAAACAGCCAGCATTTCCGACTTTAAACGATGCTTTATACACTTTTTCCGCAGCGCCTTCGTCACAGTCAAATTGTTGAGCATAGTTTTTCATCCAAATGAAAATATAACCTGTCGACGCAAGAACGCGGATATATTAGAAGAATCAATATTCTGTGTCGATATTATCTCCCCATTGCAAGAGTAACTACTTATGGAACTATCATGAATAATCCATGTGTTTCCTTCTTTTCCAGGAACTACACATTTTATAGTAGATCCCGTAATAAAGTTATTTTTAAACTTCAGACTTTTCACCATCTGCAGTTCAGGAATGGATAATTGATGAAATGACAATTTAGGAGTGTCAGCGACAACAATTCCTAATGTCCCTACGGCGCTTCTTATTTGTTCTTCTGAAATATTTCCAGATGTAAACTGTAACACATGTGTTTGTAGTTGTCGTCCCTCGTAACGATTGATATTGTCCATTCTTCTCTTCAGATTTTTGGACTCTTTGACAAGCTGGACATTAGTAGAGCTCGTGATTATTTCTTCTGTTGTGTTAAGCAGCGACGCAAACGACATTTGATCCATTTCAAGCACATCTTTGTATGCTACGATTTGCTTTATTTCATGTTTTGTTAGTTTTTCTGTTTCAATCAGGTTTAAATTCATCGTCATATCTACATATCTGCAGAAGACTTCCTTTAACGCCGTTGCATGTGTCTTGCTTTCTTTGGCTGCTCTGTTTGTAAAGAGCGTTTTCAACAGAATTTGCTTGATCGATTACATTTGCAATTGCTGGTATCACCTTCGATCGCAACCCAACAACTGCAGCAAACAAGCTATCGCGTTCCACTGCTGCGGCATATTCAAGAGAGAGCATTTCATGCTGACGATGATGAACCTCCCCGCACTCTGCGCACACTGCTTTGTTGCAAGGTTTACAGAACAAAGTAAGCTCTTTCTTATGATTATTGCATTCCAGTGTTGAATTTTTAGTGCCCCTTGAACAATTCTCTAAGCGTTCGTATTGATGATTTTTTGACAATTTTAGTTTAGCATGATATCCGTGGCAATCAGAACATAAGTAAATATCACAATCTAAACACTTTACTGATGGCAACTTTCGCTCTTCGCACAGTTGACAAATCAAATCTGTATTTTCTTCCCCTTTTTCAAGCTTTGCGTTAAAGTCATAAATTGGAATACCCATCACTCCCGTCATTGGTAGTAGTTCCTCTGTTCGACACAACGGACATGTCAGTTTTGTATGGTCCCCAGCCAATGATTCCAAACATGGTGTACAAAATATATGCAAACACTGCAATAGTCTTGGGCTGGTAAAAGAGGAAAGACAAATTCTACAGTTCGTAAAATCCATTTGATCGCTTTTTTCGGCCATTTGTGTACAATGACTTTGCTTAAAAGTCTGACGCAGTAAGTTATTTTTATTTATTAATCACAGTGTTATTTTTAGAAAATTGATTTTTACGTTTTCTGTAAATGGTGGTTAATTTATTTGTATTTGTAAAGTATATGTTTGCTAGGACATTTAAATTTTATTGGTTTGCCTTATACATAATAAATTTATAATATTTTTATTAACTGTTGGAATGACGATCTATTGTCTGTTTGGGGTAACTAGTAGTTACATTCTTATATGTAACACCACACGTCTTTTTGTGTGTTCGAAAATAAAAATAAGAATAATTATACAATAAGCATTTTTTAAATGATGGAGTAAAAGTTTATATCAAATATCTTTTACAAATTCCAGTCAGCCATCCCTTTATTATTCATAGAAATCTGTCTGATTTTTAGCTACGTTTTCTTTAAATTTGATTATACAGTTTGAATATATGTAATGCATGTTTATATGACTATTAAGCGAAATATAGATGTACACTGAAGTAGATATATCTATATTGATTATACTTAACGACGTCCGGACACGATGTCCGGACACAGCGATCTGCAAGACTAACTTATTCTTTGTGTTGTCTATAAGTAGACTTAGTATCCTGTATGTTAAACCATAATTATTTTTTAAAATTATTTGTACAATCCGCATACATTAAACCCCACTTGTAACATTTAAACTTTTATCAGACTTTGACTTTCGCAAGGTTAGGATTAGTTGCCATATTCACATTATAGAGTAGGTTTTACACTGGAAAAGCTGGTCGTGAATTCTCTTATCAACTGTGACATATAAATAAATTCCATTAGTGAGTTCTGCAAAAATATTAATGCACAGAAATACGAATAATAATGGATGAAATGAAGAGTTTTAGATGCAGACGTTTTACAGAGATATTTCCGAATACTAAGTGTTACTTTTAAGCATCTAATTTTCTCTTGTAGATATTTGCCAAACTAAGAGCAAGATTTTTGATGGATACACTTGAAGAATGTTTACTTCCATTGACTTTGCCTTCCATATCCTGAAATTGACTAGCTTTTATCTTTTACTAAAAGTATGAAACCATGATGAATGCCATAAATTAATGATTTATAATACTCTTACTCTTAGGGAGAAAATGGTATTTCTCCAGATTTAATCGTGGTGTCTAGCATTTTGTCGAATGCATTACCAATTCTGTGTTGCGTAAATCCGAAACCTTTTCAATCATGAATCAACTCCTAAGTGATCATTTATCACGCGAGAGTTTATTCATGATTCGAAAGTTTTCTGGTTTGGAAAAATGACTTAAAAGGTACGTTAGTGTCGAAAAGGTTCAAAGAAATTCTTATATTATGGTTTCATATTAAGAATGTGTAGATAGACTCAGTCGGATTTTTATAGCACTGTAAAAGTGCCACAAAATTGTAATGACTCAAGAAACGCGATCTATTATAAATTCTAATATAATATAAAAATCAAATGGTGTTTTCGTCATGTCATCTTTGTATTATACAACTTTAAAAGAATGCATTCAGATGTCTTGTTTTAATTCCCGAATCACTAAACTGAATAGTAACTGCACGATTATTGACAGAAAGTACAATAAAAAATATAGGTTCAATCGTTCTTAAGAACGATTATTAGGCTTTTCACTTTAAAAGAAGACCTTAAATAAATGACCTTGAAACTAAAAAGCTAAGAAACATACGTAAATTGTCTATAGCAATTAATAAGAACAAAAAATATTAAAAAAAAACTACTTAGATATCTTTAAAAAAAGAAAGGTCATAAAATAGGACGTAAAAAAACTTGAATGACCTTGACAACTGATGTTTTAATCTACGTTAATATTAATTATAGACAATAGCATTAAAAGAATAAGCCATTCAAAATACATAGTACCATGAAAAACATTTAAAAAGTGACCTTGACTCTTACAGCATGACCTTGACCATGCTGAAGGTCAACAGTGATTAACATTGAAGATTTTATGCCAATATCTCTTATAGTCATTGAGATATGACTACTTATATTATATAAAAAAAAATAAGAAAATGACCTTGAGCTTTGACCTTGTATTTGTTTTCAAGGTCAAGGGTCCTATTGATCTATAGTGAAGACCCCATGCCTCTACTATTAATAGTTGATACGTAATTAATGAAAAACTAATTATCAATGGTTGTAATGGGGGATAACTCCTATAAGATGAAGCCGGATCCTTTCCTTCCAATAGAAAAAAGTTGCGCCTTTATGAGGCCAACATTTTTGCATTATAACTTATTGCCTATCTTTTACCGTTTTAAAGGAATAGCGATGACAAGACAATGCCAAAATTTCAAACGTGACCTTGACCTTTGACCTTGAGTCCATTTTCAAGGTCAAGGTAAATGATGACTAATGATATAAGGTTTCATATAAATATCTGTTATAGTTACTGAGATAAAGTGATATAATGCAATTCACAATATATTTTAGTGGTCTAGGGGAGATAACTCTTATAAAATGTCAAATAAAAAAAGTGACGATTCAAGATCTTAATATGATACACATTTTGGTAAAGGTTTCAGTTCACTATCTATTATAGTAAAGGAGGAGATCTGTACACAACACAATGTCAAAAATTAGAATGTGACCTTGACCTTTGACCTTTTTCAAGGTAAAGGTCAATGATGACCCAACTGTGAAATATCTAGTCTATCACCTCTTGTTCATGAGTTACAATGGTACAAAATGTACTTCCAATAAATAAGGGGAAATAACTCCAACAAAATACTTTGCGCAATATGCGATAAATTGTCGCAATCAATAGCTGACCATTTTGCAACAACTTTTATTGCAAAATCTTTTACGGTTTCAAAGTTTATCTGTACACAAGCTTTTTTATGACAAGGGGAATAACTCCGTAAAGAAAAAAGTGTTCGGTGTGACAGGGTCAACTGCAAAAGCGTTATGTCTCATACACCCATAGTACGAAAGGTCTTTACGACATGTCGCGAAACAAAATTTATAATGGGAAAAGAAAACTTGGTGGAAAAAAAAGAATAATAAACAGACAAATTACAGTAAGGCATTCCACTCGGAAGTGGAAAGCCTTAAAAATCACAAATCGGTCTTGGTTAAATTTGATTTCCATATGAAGGATCACCCATCCTTGTAGTTACACAAAAACCCCCAAACAGATTTACGTAGCATGATCAGCAAGTTGTTCCACCAAAACTCTCACTTAACAGCTGACAACAATTAAAACAACTATCAAAACTACCAGAACAATCATGTGATATATGTGGTATTAACCAAACGTGGATATTAAAAAATAATAAGACCTGGTGAACATCGTAAGACCAGGGTTTCTGCCAACGTAACATTAAAAGATGCGATTATTCCCACTGTATACATACTACCATCCATAATCCAGACTTTATGATCTTATGAGGTTTTATTTATAAAGGAAAGGAACGAGGCTCCAATTACCTAGTAATTAATAAATTTGTCATCATCTATACCAGATCCATGAATACATTCACAGAAAAAGAAATACGTCTCATGTTATTTTTTTATTTTTTTTAACAAACAACACATATGTCATGTTTGATGGACGGATTTTTCAAAAGCCTATCGGCATTTCAATTGGTACAATATGTGCTCACCTTCTCGCCTTCTGGTTTAATACTCAAATGAGGCTAAGTTCCTTGATGGTCTATGAAGAAAAAAGAAGTCGTTGGACCAGACTTTTAATTTCACCTTTCACCAAGTAGAGGATGTCTGTTCACTGAATTCGGTAACTACTGTCATTTTATCTATCCTGGAGCATGAAATAAGCACACAACCGATTAAATCAAGTGGTCCTATAACCCAAACCTTCCTTTAAAAAGAGTCAAATAAAAAACTATAAATAAACTCAATGACACGAGTGACGACTTCAAATTCCCAAATTTAACATTCCGTTCATTGATCGCAATATTCAATCTGCTCCCGAGTATGGCGATAACATTTCAACTTAATACGTTATGTTATATCCTGAGATCCTTATTCCGATTGTGTAGACTAGACGCTGCTGTTGATCAATAAGATATTTAAAGAGGGATTTATTGATTAGCATCTCTAAAGAAGTTTTCGGTTGTACAGCAAAATAATCACGTAAGTTCCGACATGCAGCCAGCCATTTAAATTTCATACAGAATTGAGACACAGATTAATTAAACATCTAAAATTTGAGGATTTCCTCAACTCAAATAGTGGCCAATCAGATGCTGGAAAATTCAAATTTGAGGAAAAACTCAATTTGAGAAAATTTATTATGAAACTGAGGCTAGAACGTTTCATTCATATCCCTAATACAGTTCATTTTCATATGGTTTAATGGTGCCTTTTCAATTCGGTACTATGTTGAATTCAGTATGATGTGGTAAAATGTACCTAACAAAAATTAAATACAATCTTCTAATTTCTGATAAGTCATTTTAATTTTGTCTATTGAGTTTAGTGTTCTATGGCCATTTTTTCCATTTCCAGTGGTTTCAGATAAGAATGAATTAACTGTGAAAGTATAGAAGACAAAGGGCACAAGGATATGAAAATAGTTAATATGATGTTTCGGTCATGTTTGCCAACAACAGGCAAAACAGCTAGTTATACCAAGCCCATGTAATGAACTTGTCCCAAAGTCAATACAAGGAGGAGAGGTTTTGTCATTAAATCTACAAGCATGGCTAAACTAGAAAAAAATAAGACAACAAGTTTTATAAACTTTAATGAGGTCAGTTTAGGTGTGCACATATTTATAAATCTGTGTCAACTAAAATAGCATTATTCTTTTGTTCACAACTTAAATACAGAACAATATACAAAAATATATACAAGTGATTAAAAAACTTTTTTTATTGCAGAAGCTACATAAGCTGGTATGCTTAATTAAATACTTAAAACTAAACATACAATTAAAAGCTTTTATCTATTATTACAAAATGAATTTTATTTTTACTTTGTCTTTTTTTTAAGTGTCAGAAGATATTACTGATAATTAAGGCCCTTAACTGTAAGAAATGAATGGAAGGCTTAAACAAAAATTTGGTAACCAGGTCAGCCATATTTTAATGCATTTTCTCTCAAAATTGTTGTGCCAATCCAATATACCAACACAAATTGAAAGAATTCCATAAAATCCTCCTATGTAATGTTTTTCTTCAAATAGCAAAGAACAAGACCTCGTTACATATTACTCCTTTCTAAAATAAGATACATGAATAGAAGTATGTCTCCATGTCTATTTTTGAAATGTTTACTCCATTCTAATCTATTTCATTGAAATTAACACAATACTAATTAGAGGAAGACATCACACAATACTGCAGTAATATTTAGGTTTACATACATTTCACAATCAATAGGTTTAGCATATCAATTTGGCAGAATCTTGTTATTGCATTGTCAAATCTTTTTTAGAATCTTTGAATTTGAAACAAAACTATAATGTAAATAAAGCATAAATAAATACATATAGATATATATAAGGGTATGCCAGAATTAAGTAATAAACTATACTAAAGTGCTGAAGGTGTCGGCATAAAAACTTACGGAAAATGAATTATACTGGCTATCCTAGCAGACCCTCTAAACCATGAAATCCTAATTAATGCCCTCAACACATCCAATAATTTTTTACTTTTAAGGATTAATGCCTTTCAACACCTCAATCCTTGGCACATCCATTGGAAATAGAAACAGGAAGATATTCTAGACCAAAAATTTCCATTAATGATAGAACTTATTAATTTTGCACAAACACTGTTCAAGATGAAGTTCGTTTTATCCTAAACTGTCCTTATTACAAATCGTTTGGAGAAAAATTTAAGATTTTAACGACTCCTAATAACCTTCTGAAAAGTTGTTGAATCCTTCAACAGAGGCAAGTGCCAGGGAAATCTCCACTTACATTAGAGAGGCTTTCAAAATTCGTTCTTTAGATTCCACTGCTGCCAATCTTATATCATGCACTACATACTAATTAAATTGTATAATATACATAAAAGAAAAGGATTACACTTTATAATAATATAACTCAAAATATAGGGACTTCGTTCTTTAATGTTTCATTTTATTGTATGTATTCTTCTACTTATGTCTTACATGTCTTATGGATCACAATGCATTGTTAATTCATGTGCGTTTTATCCAATAAACTGATATTGATATTGATATTGATTAAAAGATTACAATGGCAATAATATCAATATTGCCATTAAATGTTATCTTTGTTCACAGTGCAGTATATACTTGTATGTTGTGTACTGTGTTTCCTTGATATACATTTCAAAATTGTCAGGTGTATGCGAATAAATTGAGCAGTCTGCGGGAGTTCCAGTTTAATTATACATGTTATTTGAATTGAAAGTATGAGTTTTTAGCGGAATTAGTTATTTCTCTTGTTATTTTTTTACATTTACTCTTTGTTGGACGTTCAATAAAATGATATTACAGTGCAGAAAGTTATATCCAGACCAAATTTCTCGGAATCAACAATTTTCTTTAAATTATTTCATCTTGCAGCCGTTGTAATAGAGATGAAAATTTCCGGATAGATGTGTTTTGATTTGATTTTATTTGGACTGCGAAGTGCGTTATTTGACTCATATTTCATATTGTGCTCACACTCCCTTCCAACTCGGTAACGATTATAGTATTAGGACCTATATTTATGCCACAGCAATGCTGCACGGTTTTCTGTCAAAATGACCAATTGTGCTTAGATTTAATAACAACAACACAATATATGTACATTTAATTTGTTTATATGTAAAAAAATCATGAATTGAAACACACTGTATAAACAAATTTAGCACATTATCAAATTCCAGATAATCATAAAACGGATTGAAGATATATAATTATGAGTGGCTACAAATACGAGAATATGTCGACTTTTCTCTGATCGATACAGATCCAAATATTACCAAAGTCATCTTTTGTCAAATGCATAGGATAATTCACATGGTTATACGTACTGTTTTGGGAATATAATTTGTTACTTAGAGTTCCATCTGAATTCAAAAGCAGAATATCACATACGGTTAGATAATTCCTGTCTATTATTCCATAATGAGCGAAAATTGTAAAGATATTCCCATAACTGTCGCAGCATAAATTATGAAATCTTCTATCGATTCCATCTTCTTTCTGTATAACATTTTGAACTCGTCCATCCGGTCTTATTGTAAGTACTTTGTTACCCTGAGCTATTATCCAGTTTTTGTCTTCTGTCTCTATCATGTGCAATATTTCGGATGCAAGTAAGCGAGATAAGTTTTCATTAGTCACCGTCCTCTGAACTCCACCATCAGTATCTATTTCATATAATGTTTTCTCGATTGGATTTAATACCACTAAATTGTTGTTGGACAGAAAACAGCCAGCATTTCCGACTTCAAACGGTGCTTTATACACTTTTTTCGCAGCGCCTTCGTCACAGTCAAATTGTTGAGCGTAGTTTTTCATCCAAATGAAAATAGAACCATCTTGTCTACGCAAGAGTGTGGATATATTAGAAGAATCAATATTCTGTGTCGATATTGTCTTTCCATCGCAAGAGTAACTACTTATGGAACTATCATGAAGAATCCATGTGTTTCCTTCTTTTCCAGGAACTACACATTTTATAGTAGATCCAGTATTAAAGTTATTTTTAAACTTTAGACTTTTCACGATCTGCAGTTCAGGGATAGGTAATTGATAAAAGGACAATTTAAGGGTGTCAGCTACAACAATTCCTACGTTCCCTACGGCGCTTCTTATTTGTTGTTCGGGAATTTGTGTAGATGTAAACTGTAACACGTGTGTTTCTAGTTGTCGTCCCTCGTAACGATTGACATTGTCCATTCTTCTCTTGATATTTGTCGACTCTTTAACAAGTTTGGCATTAGTGGAGCTTTTGATTATTTCTTCTGATGTGTTAAGCAAGGACGCAAACGACATTTTGTCCATTTCAAGCCCATCTTTGAAAGCTACGATTTGCTTTATTTCATGTTTTGTTAGTTTCTCTATTTCAATCAGGTTTAAATTCATCACCATATCAATGTATCTACTAAAGACTTCTTTTAACGCCGTTGCATGTGTCTTTAGCTCTTGCTTTCTTTGGTTGCTCTGTTTGTAAAGAGCGTTTTCAAGAGAGTTTGCTTGATCGATTACATTTTCAATTGCTGGTATCACCTTTGATCGCAACCCAACAACTGCAGCATATAAGGTATCGCGTTCAACTGCTGCGGCATATTCAAGAGATAGCATTTCATGCTGACGATGATGAACCTCCCCGCAATCAGCGCACACTGCTTTGTTGCACGGTTTACAGAACAAAGTAAGCTCTTTCTTATGATTACTGCATTCCAATGTTGAATTTGTAGTGCCCCCTGAACAATTCTCTAAGCGTTCGTATTGATGATTTTTTGACAATTTTAGTTTAGCATGATATCCGTGGCAATCACAACATAAGTAAATATCACAATCTAAACACTTTACTGATGGCAACTTTCTCTCCTCGCACAGTTGACACATCAAGTCTGTATTTTCTTCCTCCTTTTTAAGCTTGGCTTTAGACTGATAAATTGGAATACCCATCACACCTGTCATTGGTAGTAGTTCATCTGCTCGGCATAACGGACATGTTAGTTTTGTATTGTCTCCAGCCAATGATTCCAAACATGGTGTACAAAATATATGCATACACTGCAGTAGTCTTGGGTTGGTAAAAGTGGATAGACAAAGTCTACAGTTCGTAAAATCCATTTTATAGCTTTTTTCAGCCATTTTTGCACGAGTAATCTGGTATGTACAGTTTCTGTTCTGAATAGGTTATTTTGTAAGCTTGTCTCCACTGTTATTGTTTTGAAATCGATTTCGAAAGAAACATTAAAGTTTTCCGTAAATTGTAAATGAAGGCAATACAAAAATACCGAACACCGGGGAAACTGTCAAAAAACGACAATCCACAATCCAAGTCCGAGAAACCGGCAAACTCAACAACGAAAAATTTAGTAACTACAGGAATGGTCCTGACTTGGTACAGGTATTTCAAAAGAAATTGTGGGTTAAACAAACAGTATCGATTTTATATTACTTTCGTACATTATACTTTCCACATTAACATTTGTATACTTTTAAAAGTCATACATGCATTAAACAAATTTAACCTAGAATCAAATTTTCAGAAAACGTAGGCGAGAATCAGTTTTGATTTCTATGGGCGGTGAAGGGATGGTTGATTAAATTTTTATTATCCCTATAGTCTATTCTAAAACATGTATTGATCGACATTTAAACAGTTAAATACAAATGCCGTCATTGATCCCATATAGATGTAAAATGTATTCTGAATGGAATTTAAATGCCCAAACAAATATAATTTTTTGAAATCTCAAGAATCGATTTTATGTTTAATTTTATAGTACATTATGCTAACCACGGGGATCATATAACTAATGTTTCAAAAGAGAATTTAAATATTTTCATGGGGAAAATGGATATTTTATTTTTTTAAAAAGATATAGTTTGCGAAAACAAAAATGTCTTTACAGTACCTTATTCCTATTACCCCCGAAAAACGGCAGTTCTGATTAAGTTGCACATAAGAAACATATTCCCAATTCTTCAAGACTCTGAAATGGCATTTTTACTTTTAAAGTCACCTTGTGTCTATCAAAAAAGCCCATGATTATTAACGAAATAAAAAACAATAACGTTAACGAAAATGCGCAGAAACAATAGCATGATTTCTTTTTAAGATTCGATATGTACCGTGCTTACAGGATGCAGAAAAAGGGTTTCATGAACCCAAATATTCACACTCTGATCACAATCCGTGTTAATAACATCAATGTGCGAATTTTTGTCTTAAATAAATAATAGGAACTGTAGTAACATCACTGTTTTATAATACAATGTGAAACACTGACTGAATGGGTTTTACGAGTTCTATGCCACAGAGCCGATCATCGACACAGAGTTAGGTACCCTTTAGTGCCAGTGGGCTGATGATTCAGCCCATTCAAAATCTAAATTTTTTCTGTGCATGACAGTATCGAAGTCTGTATGACATCATGGTTAGGTAGCTTATAAAAAGAAACAACCACAATAAGGATTCATTTTTGTAATATGTTAAATCTGGTAACCAGCCGCTTGAATATTACATGTTAGTCCAGTCTTAGACAAGGTGTATAATGTCATATTTACGGCCTAGGATTTATATTCCATGAGCCGAAAATTCCATAATTTGAAATTTTTTTATTTTGTATATGCAAAGATAGCAAGGATATTACATGTATCTGGTAAATAAGGTTTGATTTAATGTTTTATGCTGCCACTTGGCCGTTTCAGATCTTTATTTGCAACGTTTTAGACTGATATCAAGAAACGCGAAACATTAGCTATAAACGGTTAAAATTGTATTTTGTGACAGCAAAAATGCATCTCTATCTTCGTACCTAAATGTGTTAATTTACTCCAAAATTTAGGATGCAAACGCTGATTTACATAATAACAAGTTTATATTAGTATTAACAGCAGACTCGATTTAATACGTTGTTACGGACATAAGACTGAAAGTACAAAATGTCGCCTGAAGTGCGATAAGACAAGTCAGCAGCGCTTACCTCTAATTAGACACCCTTTGAGTTACTTATTCGTCATGTCTAGGGAAAATTCCAATCAAGGAATAGGAAACACTACACATTGATTTCCCATAACGATCAATTAAGTCATGGTGACGACCATAGAACTTCTGGAGAGATAACATCAACCTAGGTACAGCATACCCTTGTTTGAGTAGTTTAGCAGTCAACATCAGAGATCGGTCTAGAAAATCTGAATATCGATCGCAGGATCTAGAATAACGTATAAGTTTTGAAATGTACACACCTTACGCTGGAGCTGCTGGAATGTTGCTTTCGATGAGCGGGAAGTTGACAATGGAAAGTTGAAGTCATCACGTTTGTCGTAGAGTCCAGTTAGTAGTTTTCCTGAGTCTATTTCTAGAAGAAGGTCTAAGTAAGAAGCTTACCTTAGTGTACTGGTGGTGTCTTTAATTTCAAACTCGCTAGGGTAAATTGAATGTAAATAGTCACCACATTTAGCATTGTTGAGGGACAAAACATCATCAATATAGCAGAATGTTAAATTAAAGGTCTGGGCCAGTGTCTTTTCTTTCTTCCTCAGTAGGCCTTTTAGGAACTCAACCTCATAAGAGTGCAAAAACAGAATGGAGAGGAGAGGAGCACAATTAGTACCCATTGGAATACCAACAGTCTGTTGAAAAACATGTCCCGCAAACATGACGAATATTTTGTCAATCAGAAATTCTAACATGTGACAGATTTGGTCTTCCGTATATTAAGTATTCGATTTAGAGTCATTGATGAAGAAGTAGTTCTGTCATGACTAATTACTAAGTATTTAAATCGTCTCTTTCCGTTTTCCTTGAAAAAGCAGCGTTTTATTGTAATAGACCGGGTTTCATGCTTAAAACAACAACAGAAGGTTCTTTTATTTTCTAGTTTTATTATGCATCTCTGAAATAACAATAACAACTTTTTAACTAGATGCAATGATAAAGTATTATAAAGTAAATGTATTTAACAATGTTACGGTGTACAATATTACCAATTATTATTTGATGTATTAAATTATCAGTCGGTATAGAATTACAACATAATTTACTAAAACTTCATAATATAAAACAAATTAACGATACACATAGCTGTTTATACAGTGTGCAAGCTTTTACTAACGTATTATTGTAAAGAACTTGAAACATTTCAGACTTTTTGAAGTCTAGAAAATATTTGAATAAAAATACAAGTTCAAGGGAAATAACTCCTTACTTTATTACATAGGTAAATATATAACACATACCACTTGTGGAGCGAAACACTTTACTGGTAATGGATTTGATTTCTGTTTATAAATCTATCAAATCCTACAAACAAAATATACACAAATAAATACTCTTTCTAAGGGTGTTCAAGTACACATCATAATAGAAATATGTATACATAAACAAGATAAAAATATAAAAACGACGCAATTATGAATTACGTAATTACGATTCAAATTGTACTTCTTAAATTATAATTTCGCCACATATTTATTTCATTTATACTATCGCTGTTAGCTATACTTTATAACTAACAATACTTTTGGACTAATATATAAATGTGTAAAAACTGTTCTTCTGATATTGGTATAAAATATTGATCTTACTATTCGATCACACAGGTGAGCAAATGCTCAAGAAATTGTTATCTTACTGAAACTGTGCAAAATTATTAAAGAAGAAAATATTAGAAAGAAATAAACTTAAAGTCAAAGTCAAGTTGTCATCATAACTATACAAAAATGTTGACAAGAAATAACATGCTTCCTTCTGCATCAATATGTCCGATCTATCTGACAAATTTTACAAAAACTACTCACAAAACGCGCCAATAGCTCAACTGGACAATAGAAGTAGTTTAATAATTCCCCCTTATTTTTATGTAAATTTTTAATGCGCAATAAAAGTAAAAATACTCGTATTGTAGATTTTTCTAGAACAAAACTGTTCATTGGGGATAGTTTTCAAAATAAATTAACTCGTCAACTTCTAGTGCAATTATAAATACTTTATTAAATCAAATATTAAATAATCCATGTATTTCTACAATTCAAATACAATACAAAATAAATACCCCCCTGTCGGCAAAATGACTTCCACGTCATTTACATTCTCCTCCCCTGCGGAACAAGAACGTGCCATCCTTGGCAAGGCATATCAGTTGCTCGACCGCATGATGTCCAATATGGTTCTCTAATCCTTTAAAATGTCCTTTCTCTGCTTGTGACTCTAACCAGTGGATTTTCATCAACCAGTCTGGATTGTGTTGCTGGGTTGCTTGTTTAGATATAGTCCTCAAGATATTTAGGTGGTCTTCTTTCTCTTTGAGGTTTCACTGGCGAATCTCGTGGCGGTGTCGGTAATATCCTTCTCCTTCTCTGTTGTCTGTCTATCGGCGGAGCTCTAGGCGTGGTGGGTTCGTCTGCCTCCAGTGATGGTTCAGTTGGCGCACTCTCATTCTCATCATGGTCAGAAGACCTGGCTTCTGCATCCTGAGCAGTCGCTGCAACTGGTTCCAAATCACTAACAAGGGTTGGTTCTGTAGAATTCTTTCTATCCACAGGAAAAGCGTCCCTTTCTAAACCAGTGCCCTGTTCATCTCTACTCTTGGCTCCATCATGGTCGTCACCAGAGAAACCAAGAGTTTCTTCCTCCCGTCTTTCCACAGTTGGCACATCACTGTCAGTGGTGTCCTGTGTACTCCTGCTCCGACTCCTCGTCTGATCCCTCTTCAGTGGTCCTATTCTCACTATCCATGTCAGACTTCGTCGTTTGTACCACAGGCTTCACACTTTTCCTATTCCGCCTGGGCGCAGGACGTCTCTGTTTATCATCAATTGGCAGATTTCCTAAAGGCAAAAGAAGATTCCGATGCAGAGTCTTTTTTCTTCCTCCGCCGTCCTCCCTCTGAACCACATACACGGGTATTCTATCGTTAGGCTGACTAACAATCCGGTACGGTTCTTCTTCCCACCTATCTGCAAGTTTATGCTTCCCCTCGAAGGCAACTATCTTGACTAAGACTCTGTCTCCGGGGTGCAAAACAGCTCCTTTCACTCGTTGGTCATATCCGGACTTCTGTCGTTTCTGTGCAGATGAAATATTTCTAGACGCCAAATCATAGGCCTTCCGTAGTTTGTCCTGCATGTTCTCAGCATACTTAGTTGTTGTCACTTTATCCTAGCTCATTCTCTCCCAATCCGAAGGCAATGTCGATTGGAAGTTTCGGGTGTCTTCCAAACATCAAAAAGTATGGCGAGAATCCTGTTGTTTACTGTCGTGTGCAGTTGTATGCATGGACTAAACCGGCAACATGGGACTTCCAATCTTTCTTTTGAGTATTTTCCAATGTCCCTAACATACTTAGTAATGTTCTATTGAATCTTTCCGGCATTCCATTTCCCATTGGATGGTACGGTGTTGTTCTCGACTTGGTCATACCAGTGATGTTACACAGTTCTTTAATGATCTTTGAACCAAAGTTGGCTCCTTGATCGGAGTGTCTCCTCTCTGGTAATCCATAGTAAACAACGAAGTTATTGAAGAATGCATCAGCTGTTGTCTTGGCTGTCTGATTACGTGTTGGAATGACACAAGCGTAACGAGTGAAGTGATCGGTGACGACAAGTATGTTTTCATATCCACCTTTCGACTTCTCAAATGACAGGTAATCCATACAAACAAGTTCCAGTGGTTGAGTCGTCTCGACGTGAATCAAAGGCGCTCTTTCGTTGGTTGGACACTTGCGACAGATACATCTGTGACATTGATTGATCCATTCCTCAACATCTCTTGTCATTCCGTACCATGCAAATCTGTCTCTCACCAGTGATAAAGTTTTATCTCGTCCTTGGTGACCCATATCGTCATGTAGAGCTGTTAAAACTTTTGAAATACAAGCTTCAGGTAATACAAGCTGTTGTATCTGTTGTCCATCTATGTCGACATTCCTATAAAGTGATCCATTGTGTATCTTGAACTTCTCATAGTTGTTTAAAAACCAGCTGTTACATGGTATACGTTCAAGTCTGTCTTTTGATGGTTTTTGGTGTTGTTCTACCCAATAAATCCATTCCTTTACTATATCATCTCTCCTATGTTCAGCTTTGATGTCAACAAGATGCTGAGATGGTAAACGCTGGTCATCGCAGGATTCCATAGTTATCATCGATAACGTCTGGACATAGGGTGTTACGTGTTGCAGATTACAAATGGCTTTCACAGAGTCTACAGCAATGTTGGATGTGATGCCACGTCCAAGTAATTCTGGCAGTCTGGAAAGTGCATCTGCATCGGCGTTGTTAATCCCTGGTCGATAGATGATATTAAAGTTGTAGGATGACAAAGCTGCAATCCATCGATGTCCTGTGGCATCAAGTTTAGCTGTAGTTAAAACGTAAGTCACTGGGTTGTTGTCAGTATATACTGTAAAGGTGTTTCCATATAAGTAGTCGTGAAATTTCTCGGTTATTGCCCACTTAAGTGCCAGGAATTCCAATTTGTGGACTGGATAGTTCCTTTCTGTTTTGCTTAAACCTCTACTGGCATAGGCGATAACTCTTTTATTTCCATCTTGTTCCTGATATAAGACAGCTCCAAGTCCTATCATAGATGCGTCTGTATGCAGCTCGAAAGGTTCGCTGTAACGTGGATAACCAAGAATGGGTGGAGAAGCAAGCTGGGTCTTCAATGTCTGGAAAGCGTTTTCTTGTCTTTCATCCGAAATCCATGATGTACTCGTTGGAGTCTTTCATCTTCGTTTGCTAGACCTTTTGGGTGCAGGCATCAGATCAGTTAGTGGTCTGGCAATTTTCGAAAATTCCTTAACAAACTTTCGATAGTATCCAACGAATCCGAGAAAACTTCGCACTTCTTCAGGTGTTGTGGGTCGAGGCCAATTTATCACTTTGGCAATCTTGTCGGGATCCGGTGAAATTCCATCCTTAGAGACTATGTGTCCAATATATCTTACTTTATCTTGAAAGAAAACACACTTCTTCGGTCTCAGTCTCTGGAGTACTCGTTGTAGTCTCTCAAGATGTTCTCCGTATGTCTTGGAAAAGATTATCAGGTCGTCTAGATAAATAAAACATATATCCAAGTGTAGGTCTCCAAGTATTTCTTCCATAAGTTTTTGGTATGTTGCTGGACTGTTAACCAACCCAAATGGTAGACGATTGAATTCATAAAAACCCAAAGGTCCAACGGTGAAAGCTGTTCTGGCTTTATGAGTCTCTTCTACTTCTACTTGATGGTAACCACTTTTCATGTCTAGTACAGTAAAGTAATTGTTCCCTCCAAGTGCATCCAGGGTGCCGTTTCATAAAGCGATCGCTAATTAACGTGCTCGTTATCCCATGCAATTTAAATGGGATAACGTGCACGTTAAGCTAACGATCGCTTTATGAAACGGCACCCAGAATCTCTTCACTTCTAGGTAGAGCGTAGGAATCTTTAATGGTAATGCTGTTTAGCTGCCTATAGTCCACACACATACGAAGCTTATTATCTTTCTTTCTGACAAGTTCCACGTTAGAAGACCATGGGGAATGTGATCGTCTTATAATCCCTGCTGCTAGTAGCTGTTGTAGATGGCTTCTAACTTCATCAAACAATGCTGGTGGGATACCTCGATGTTTCTGTTTAAATGGTCTCTCTGCTATTAAATCAATCCTGTGTTTGACGGCTGTTGTATGGCCAATGTCCGTATCTGATCTGCTGAAAACATCTCTGAACTGATGTAGTAATTGTTTGGCCTTCTCAAGCTGATCCGCTGTCAATGTATCTTTCGGAAATGTAACTTGATTCCATGCTTCTTGCTCATATTCCTCTGGTATCTCGATGTTAGTAACTGAGACTGGTTGTAATTCGCAGAGTATGGCATTCGGTGACACTGTTACTGTTCTTGTTGTAACGTTGCTTATGTGGACTGGTATAACTCCATTACTTCCATACTGATAAGATATCAGTGATGGTGCTACATCCAAATCAGAAGGTATGGCCGCTCGTGGTGTTGACTGTAACAATCCACAAACTGGATGGTAAGGTAGTTCGTGGTCCATGTATCCCTGTATAATAACATCTCTGTTAGGTGGTATCCTGATGGTCTTTCCTTCTGCACACTGTATGATGGCAAGTCTGTTGGATCTCTTATGCAGTTCTCCCTCTCGTAGTAGGCATCTAAACGTCAAATACCAAGGAGTGTGTAGCTCTGCATTCTGGAGAAATCGTGGTCCAAATCTTTGTTTGACATCTGTCATTGCTGCGGTCAAGACATTGGTACCAAGAAGCAACGGAACACTCTTGTTGTAGGTACTGTCTGGAACTACTAGTAAAATGCACTGGATTGGTACATCAGCTGTCGACGAACCAGGTAACTCCAAATCTACTGTAATGTAACCAAGATATGGTAACTGCTGGCCGTCTGCACACTCGATGTTGAGAATCTTATCTAACTGATGAATGGCTTCATCACTGATGTACTGCCTGTAAAAGGATTCACCAATTGTACTAACGGTTGATCCAGTATCCAAAAGTGCTAGTGCTCGGTTATTGTTGACCTTCACAGTAACTTCATTATTGGTTCCTACTACTACTAGGCTGGTTGTATCTTTAGTCTGCTGTTGGTTCATGTAAGCAAATGTACAACTGATCCATAATTAAATTCTATATATACAAACCCTAAATAAATCAAATGTGTCTAGTACAAAAGAAACTAAATATCAATTACCTGTTCGAGTACTTTGCCGATATGTCGCAAGAAAACAAACGACTACAAGAGACGTTCGGTGGTAATCTACAAACAAAAATGTTTTACTAAGCAAAGATGTCTTAAATGTACAACTCTTTTATTTCAAATATACTATGTAAATATTATGTGACTAAGTGCAATGTCCTCAGAAACAAAAACGTGATATTAATACTCAAACATACTCAATAATACAAATTAAAACAATTTAATTTACAAAATTATAACAAGCAATCACCAAATGAAACTTGTATATGTGTAAGGCTTTACCAAGTAAAACCACGTTAATATATTTGACAAAATGTCAAAGTTCTTTTCAACTTTACTTCACTTTCAAAGGATAAATAAAAAAAACAATATATTTCCCCAATATCAGTTTCAAAATTATGTATAAGATATGTACTCAAGAACAACCTTGAGTAATACCAAGTTACTTGTATGCTGTATGTAGCTAGATTCAATCAATGTGAACAACCTCAAATGACAAACCAAGAGACTTAACTAATGACAAGTTATCACAAGGACTATAAATACTTAACACAGAAATACGAACTATCAACTGTCAACTACACTGGTCAAGTCTTATCTAGAAGTCCAGATTTAAGAAATAAAATAGTTGTGCGATATTAGTACTATGAATTCGAACTTATACTAAACTCACTCTAACCAACACCATGTGCAATGAAAAAAATGCACATTGATTAAAAGTATGAATGTGTTTAAAAATAAATGTGATCAAAAGCAAACTATTTGATCAACTAAGTATCGATAAATCAATACATCAGAACATAAAAATAATTACAGATACAAAATATGTGGCTCTACCTATACACAAAAATATTGTATTTGTGTTTACATCAATATAACCTCTATCAATAATGGTATAATAAAACCATTAGTTGTAGCTAACTATCTCTGTATACAATTATGAGAGAAAATTATAAATTGTAAACTATATCCTATTACCTATGCATGTGTGCACTAAGTAATGAAGTACTATATACTATAACTGCATACCAAAAAGCAAAAATTTAACTTTGTTAAACGTCTGTTATATGTAAAGTACTGTAACTCGGTATGGACTATAACGTGTAGCTAAATACCAAATCAATCAACGATACTGTCAGTATGCCTAAGTTGTACCAAGTACCATTTAACTAAACAAAAAAATAAATGTATGTACTGTCAAAAAGTAAAAAAAAATAATAAAGTTTCAAATGTATGTGGAATTAAACTTTAAAAAATGTCTAACTGTGTGTGTATAGTTTCTATGTGTCAAAACGACATACAGTATATAGTATATTGAAAATTAAAATGGCCTACCTTATATAAGAAAATATTCCAAGTATCCAAGTACAAACACACAACAATAAAATAAATTAATAACACAAATCCAATCGAATGTAATATTAAAAGTCTGTCATGTTAATTCTAGTATTTAGTATTTTTAAGAACTGTTATCCATAATCTTTTCTCTTAATCTTAATCAAAAGCTAATGCGGTCGTTCTATGTCAGTGTGTCAGTGTACAGTGGATATGCTACGATGATTGTTGGATACACCTGTATTGACTAGTGATATATGATATCTACCCCTTTTAATTAACTAACCAACTCAAATACTACCATAATGGAAGCGGGAGTTTTAGCATGCCATAAAACCCGGTTTAACCCAACATTTCTTTTGAAATGCCTGTACCAAGTCAGGATCATTGCTGTAGTTACTGTGTTTTTGGTTGTTGGTTCTGAAGTTGCCGGTTACTCGGACTGTGATTTGTGGATTGTCTGTTTTGACAGTTCCTTCAGTATTAAAAAGACTTTATTGTAAAACTAGCGTATAAAGGAATGATTATTATAGTGATAACTAATATCATTAATATCGAATTCACACTGTCCTTCATGTCATTGGTGAAAGACTTTTTAGTTTGGAACGCTATCTACATATAAATTTAAATTGATTAATTTTTTTTTTTGCCAGTCCGCAATAATCTGACTATAAACCTCATCAAACTAATTTACAGCCATGATTATCTAAGTGTAAGAATTTTAGAATAAGTTGAAATCGATTTCGTGTGAACACTTTTTCAAAACCATAGGGCTTTTCTTCGAATTGTTCCTATATTCAGGTAAAGTTGGCTTCTTCATTCATCACTTTTTGATTATCACCAAAATATTTAGACTCTCTTTGTGTTAGATTTCCTTTCTGTATCCATTTATGAACCCTAGACATTATTTTTTGAATTCTCTCTATGTCATAAATGATAACAAGGTTTTGTAATTCTACAAATAAAACGGTTAGCCGATATGACCTCCTATTATCATAAAGTAAAATATTATTGATATTTCCACCTATAAAGCATGTGTATTTTTTCAAACGATCTTGCGTCTAAACAGTGTCCTAACCTATTTATGCACCAAAAATAACAAGAGATGTTCATGTGTAAAAGTGCACTATTTTCTCTTCTCACAAGGCCGTTCAGAACTAATACTAGAGCAAACAAACGAGAAAATTGCTATTTTTTCAATCTAATTAAAATAAATCTTTCACTTCCTTCCCCCCTTTTTATACAATTTATATTAATTTCCTTACTATGAGTGCAAAACTTACAAAATGCACAGTTATGGATCGAACAGATGAAAACCGGTAACATTTATCCAACCGTCGGACGCCTCCACTTCATGGGGAATTGTTAACGTCATATAATTCTTGCTTTGGGAAACACAACCGGTTATCATTTTGCAAAACCTATCCCGGCATTTATTTAAGCAAAAGTTATGGCACTGAAAGGGTTGATTAAAAAAGTTGCAATGATGTGCAAGTATTGATGCAATCGTTTATTTTCAACGTGATCTGCATTTAATGAACTGTACACATACTTTGCACACCATGTCTCGAGATATTAGAAAGATAAACAAAACATATTGTGTCCATTCCGGATCAGAAATGTTACTGATATTGGAAGAAATGGTTGATTTACACAATTATCATGTTAAATTCGTATTATTTCTTTGTACGATAACTACATTTGGTTTATAAGTACTTACATATTTTAACGTCTAAAAACAACACGTCAGCCTCAAGATAATAAGAAGTAAAGAAAACAGCAAGCACCCACAAACAAGGGTATAGACTGAATGAATTGATTGCCATGTGAAAATGGGTATCATAGATATGAAAATTAGAAATAATTGCTAGTGATATTGGGACTTTTTCATAACGATTTAGTTTTTAGTCCTGGGTAAATATTTCATTGTAATAAATAGATATGTTCCAATAGACTAAAGTATGTTGCACACTCCAAGAAATGATTTTAAGTACTTTTGCCTCTATAATTCTTGCGATAAGATTAGACCTCCCAGTGTAAGGAGAAAAAAGATAAATTAATGTGGCAGAAAAATTGTCGATACCAAAACATTATAAAATCAGTTAATATGTAAGTACAAATATGCGGCAGAATTAATTATATAACAAACAAATGGGTAAAGCTGAATAGTAGCAAGATAAACCCCACTAAACTCTCAATACAGATAATATGCTTAGCTGCCTTGAATATTCTATTTGATTAAACACTCACTTCTAATTTGGTGTATTGTGACTCTTTAGATTTTTACAGTAAGTTATTAGAGCAGGTTTACATGTATAAAAAATTGGTAAACTATATATATATATATATGGTGATTTCAACTCTAGACATGAGATGTGGCGATTTTATAGAGGGCGTTGATAATGTATAGATAATGAAAGTAATTGACAATGTATATAACAGAAACGGTAATTTACTAATTTAGTTTTTGGTAGATTGTAATATGTTTATAGTGTAAATGAGCGAATAGGTGTAAAAGATTTTAGTATAATTACAAACGCAGGGAAGTATGTAGAAGATTATGTCATTACTCCATGTAAACAATTGTATTATATTAAGGTTTTTAAAGTGCATGCTATGTCTGAATTAGTATTTGATATAGGATTACGAATCGATTCCGGACCACTCATTACTTGAAATATCAATAAGGCTGCAACGTTATTTCGAATACGACGGAGATTACAAAACGTGCGCTCGGTAATGGCTTTAGAACACCTAGAAAGTTCTAAAAGCATTTTTGCTTGAACTAATGAACCTTTTGTTGACGATACGATGTAGCAGTTGTTAACTGATACTTTTGACCGTAGTGAAGACTTGTTAAATTTTAAACACGATGTCAGTATAGCTGTTTTAATTTTAAAACGGAAAGTCCAAAAGTTCGAGCGTGCTTGTCATTAAATTATACCTATCAATCCGAATTTACGTTCCAATAAATATACGCGAAACCCGTATTGGTCAAATGAACAACAGGATTACAGGAAATTGTGAAGCCAAACAAATGTGAAAACGATGCAAATCTGGTAATACGTCTGGTAACTTTATTTGTAAACGGAGGGACTTTGAACCTCTAAACCGAAAAGCGAAGCGAAAATTTCAACACGAGCAACAAAACAAGATGCTAAATTTGTGCACACAGGGCTTTCATGACTTAGTATTGATTATGACTCTACTTATACCAAGATACCCAAGATACTTATCCAAGATACCTTGGATTTCGCTTGAAAGAATTTTATTATTATACTTATATGAGATTTGTAAGTCTGCACTGTATAAAAATGTATTTGAACGTGTTGTGTATTATGGTTCTGGATTATAGGGTCAGAAGGACGAGAGAAGTAACACAATACAGAATAAAGCTTGTTTACAGCTTTTAGGAAATGCATATAATGCATGAAATATTGCTACCCAAAGAGATACAGATTTAACAGTGGAACATTTACCGAAACGTTAAAAACTTTTCGCCTTTTTCTTAGGGATAGCATTGCTTATGACTTAAGATTAACGTACAAAAATCATTTGTAGAATAAAAACTGCTATCGGTCATGTGATAAAAAATATATTGAAAAGGCAAATTTAAATGTAAACTTAAAGAAAAGGTCAAAAAAGAGAAGGTAGAAAAAATTGTTTAACGATAAAAATTCTGAAAATTGTAACAAACTTAGTATTTATAGGTAATATAAAAATGACTTTAAATATGCATGTACACTAAATTTGGCTAAGATTGACAATACAGACTTGTAGCAGTGGCTGTGTACCACAAGCTATAGAAACCGGTAGATACACCAAACCAAAGGTTCCTTTGTAAATATTGTATAAAAATTGGATCTAAGATGAACAGAATTTTTACTTCATTGTTAATTTTACTCTGACCTAAAACAATCATTAAATTTGAAAAACCTTCTGATATATATAAAAAAAGTTGTTAAACCTTAATGCACAAACGATATAATTCAGCACTTTTTAGAAAAGACTTGTATGTTTCCATATTGTATTTTTATCGCAGAATGCATAGTTTTCAATATTTTATTCAATAGCATATGTTGCCAGTGATGCATTTGTAACACTTATTATGTCATTAACAAACCAACTGACCGTAAAATTAGGTGTTTGGAGAATTTGTAGTTCATTTCGGTAAATTACTACTTTTTAATTAGTGAAAAAGAATACTTACATTAGTACTTTAAGATTATTGCATTTCCTCAATCTCGATTGTTAAATTACTCTTGGTACTCTATTTATTCTAGTATGTTGCCGAGTTCCTCGAAGGTCTATTGAAGTTAAACAAACCTTTCGCTATATAGATGTCTGTTCACTGAATAAATCTAAATTTGATGCCGCAAAATTAGCTATCCTACTGAGGTTGAGATTCAGGACACTGCAGATTCAATCAAATCGGCCTGTTGCCTAACCCGTCTTCTAAAAAAAGACACATGGACGACAACACAATAACTCCAAGACAAGCGTGATGACTAAATATTCGCAATACACCATCTGCTCCCGCGTATGGCGTTTATATTTCAATTTGGACGTATGCTTTATCTTGCGATTGGTATGCCCATTTTGTAGCACAGACGCTGTCGCTCATTTAAATATTTATGTCAAGAGGTATTTGTTGCATGGAATCTTTTCAGAAGTTTTGGGTTTCACAACAAAATATTTGCACTGTAAAGTTTTTACAAGTCACTATGACAGTCAGCTATTTTAAACTTCAATCCAAATGGAGACATAATTTACCCATGGTCCGGTTTCATAAAACACCTCAAATTTGAGGATTTCCTTAACTCAAATATTGACCAATCAAATTGTTGAAAACTTCGACGGTTTGGAAAATCTCAATTTGATATGTTTAATGAATTGTATTAACTGTGACGATTGCCAACTTGGCGCATTGGCACTAGCTGAAATATTTGTCGCGTAGGTATGTAGATAGATGCGTTCACGTCAAGGTTAGATTATTGTGATTGAACTGAGACTGTTGGTGAGACCAAATTTTATGTCTGAGGTATAAAACTTGAAAATTTATAATTCGTCCAACTATGCTTGTTTGCCAGTGTATCATGCATTTGTTATTTTCTTGACATTTCTGACAATATTACTTTATGATCTTGTGCCCTTGTCAGTAAGTGTACTGTATCTAGCCAGGCGTTGGGTTTCGTCATCGCTCGTGGATTTTCGCAGGTTTTCCGCCTATATTATGTCTGTCCTGCAGCTAACGTTGGTCCAACAACGTTTGCCAAAGTATGTAACTTAAAAACCAAGGTGTAGGCAACTGACAACAATACATAAATTTTACTTGCTTGACCAAAATAAAATGTTGATAATATTGAAAAGAAATTAAATGTAAAGTCTATATTGTGCAAACGTTAAAGACGGTTTACAGTAAATGTACTAAGAGTATTCAACGAAAAATATATAAATAGTCAGCGGAAATGATTATCGAAGTATTTCATACAAATTACCAATACACTTAGTTCAGCTTCTTACTTAAACAAACGTTTAGAAATTGACCCAACTTAACACTCGACTCTTAGACAAACTGACAATTTCTGCTTTACAATTGTCAATTTCCCATTCATCGATAGCATCATATGGTATGCTTAATCCTGCGAACGGTATTCCTATTTTAAGACCGGTCACTGTTGCTGACTACTAAGCTACTCAAGCAAGGTTCGTAGTACTTTGTTTGATGCTATCCCTTTAAAAGTTATATGGTAGTCACAATGACTAATTTTATCATTATGTATAATCAATCTCTAAAATAAGATAAGACCTTTTCGCATAGTCATATGTAGTGTTTCCTATTCCTGGATTCGAATTTTTCCTATACATGACAAGAGTTACTAGTCTGGTGTTAAATTAGATTGCATGCACTACTTTCTCTTCCTAAGCACCTGCGTGAAACACGGTTTTCATTGGGTTCGGGTTCTCACCTCCTGTTTATGTGTTTTTGTTTTGAGTTGTACCTGTATATGTTTGCCTATGCCAGTGTCCCCTGACCTTCAGATTTGTTGTTCGCTCGGTTTCCTTGCTATTATTGTCTTTGTATCAAACCAAAGGTTGAAACATGTGTTTTTGATAATTAAGTTCATGTCCATATTTTGACATTTGTGTTAATCACTACTGATACTATAAAGTGCAAATAAATAAATACGTTACCACTAAAAAGCAGCAATTTACACATAATATGTTAATCTTTATCAATTTTGGACTTTACAATTTACCAACAAATATATGTTTGATCAAGAAACCTGCAACTAATAATTGACGAATGTCTAACAGAGCGTCGATGTTCGGATGGATCAGGTGACTTTTATCTGAGGCTATTGTCTATACTAACCATAGGTTTCGAGTGCGAGTCTGACATCTAGCAGTGTGCTCTATTTGAACCCTAACTGACTATGATTGCCAGTTTTCCTGTCGCAGGTTCAGTAGATTAGGTAATCTCCCCCAATAAAATCTAGATGCAATGATATATCAGAAGTATTGCTGAAAGTTGCGTTAAACCCCATTACAATTATCAAACCAATTTAAAACGAATATCTTTAAGTTATAAATTGAAATGTCCAATGAATATCGGATTAATACTGAATTAGTAACCTCACAAGTCGTGGCATGACAATTAACATTACCTTTCTAGACAAGCCCCAATAAAAATAACATTGTTTGGCTTGTTCTATTTTTAATTAAAATTGGGAATTGTTTTCTTCTGTACATTTTTTCTCATATTGTTCTTTATCAAAATAGGCAAATTAGAACCGCTTTAATTAAAAACAATTAAATACATTGAAATAAATTGAAAGTTGAATATACATAACAGATTTCTGAATATCCTCTGTTCGCACGAAAACTCAATGCATGCAGAGCAATAATATCAATATTGCCATTGAATGTTATCTTGTTATCTTTGTTCACAGTGCAATATACACTTTAAGTAGTATGACATGTTTCCTTTATATACATTTCAAAATGGTCAGGTGTATTCGTATAAATTAATCCAAAGCAAAACAAAATAAACATCGAGTAGACTGCAGGAGTGCCATTTTAATTACATGATTTTAAAAGTATGATATTTGAGCGTAATTGGTTATTTCTCTTGTTATTATTTCACATTTACTCTTTGTAGGACGTTCAATAAAAATAATATATCAGTACAGAAAGTTATATCCAGACCACATTTCCAGGAATCAACCGTTTTCTTTAAACTATTTACTTTTGAAGTCATTGTAATAGAGATAAAAGTTTCAGATATACGCGTTATGACAACACAATATATATGTATATGTAATGATTTATACGTCAAAAATCAGAAATTGCAACACTCTGTATAAAAAAATTTAGCACGATATCAAATTCCAGATGATCATAAACGGATTGTAGAGATATAACTCTGAGTGGCTACAAATACGAGAATATGTAGACTTGTGCGTTATATTGGGCTATTATCCAGTATTTGTCGTCTGTCTCTATCATGTGCAATATTGCGGATTCAGGTAAGCGTGATAAGTTTTCTTTAGACACCGTCCTCTGAACCCCTCCATCAGTATCAATTTCATAGAACGTTTTCTCGGTTAGATTAAATACCACTAAATTGTTATTGGACAGAAAGCAGCCAACATTTCCGACTTCAAACGGAACTTTATACACTTTTTCCGCCGGGTCTTTGCTACACTCAAATTGTCGTGCATAGTTGTTCATCCAAATGAAAATAGAACCATCATGTCTGCGCAAGAGCGCGGATATGTTAGAAGAATCAATATTCTGTGTCGATATTATTTCCATCGCAGGAGTAACTACTTATGTAACTATCATGTAGAATCCACGTGTTTCCTTTTTGTCCAAGAACTACACATTTTATAGTAGATTGTGTATTAAAGGTCTTTTTTAACTTCGGACTTTTCAACATCTGCAGTTCAGGGATAGGTAATTGATTTAATGAGAATTCAAGAGTGTCAGCTTCAACTATTTCTACTTTCCCTACGGCGCTCCTCAATTGGTGTTCAGGAATTTGTTCAGATGTAAACTTTAACACTTTCGTTTTTAGTTGTCGTCCCTCGTAACGATTGATTTTGTCAATTCTTCTCTTCAAATTTGTGGAATCTTTGACAAGTTGGGCATTAGTGGAGCTCTTAACTATTTTTTCTGATGTGTGAAGCAGGGACGCAAATGACATTTTGTCCATTTCAATCTCATCTCTGTAAGCTACAATTTGCTTTATTTCATGTTTTGTTAGTTTTTCTATTTCAATGAAGTTCAAATTCATCGCCATATCTACATATCTACCGAAGACTTCTTTTAAAGCTGTTGCGTGTGTCTTCAGCTCTTGCTTTCTTTTGTTGCTCTGTTTGTAAAGAGTGTTTTCAAGAGAGTTTGCTTGATCTATTACATTTTCAATAGCTGGTATTACGTTTGATCGCAATCCTATAACTGCAGCATACAAAGTATCACGTTCCACTGCCGCGGCATATTCTAGAGAAAGTACCTCATGCTCACGATGATAAATCTCCACACACTCAGCGCACACTGCTTTGTTACACGGCTTACAAAACAAAGTTAACTTTTTCTTATGATTATTGCATTCCATTGTGGATTTTTTAGCTACTCCTGGACAATTCTCCAAAAGTTCATATTGATGATTTTTGACATTTTTAGCTTAGCGTGATATCCGTAGCAATCACTACATAAGTTAACATTACAATCTAAACACTTAACGGATGGCAACTTTTGCTCTTCGCATAGTTGGCAAATAAAATCTGTATGTTCTTCCCCTATTTCAAGTTTGGCGTTAGACTGATAAACTGGAATACCCATCACACCTGTCATTGGTAGTAGTTCAACTGCTCGACACAACGGACATGCCAGTTTGGTATTGTTCCCTGCCAATGATTCTAAGCATGGCGTACAATATTTATGAAAACACTGCAGCAGTCTTGGGTTAGTAAAAGATGATAGACAAATTCTACAATTCGTAAAATCCATTTCATTGCCTTTTTCGGCCATTTTTACACGATTAATCTGGTATGTGCAGTTTCTGTTCTGAGTAAGTAATTTTGTAAGCTTGTCTCCACTGTTATTTTTTGGAAATCGATTTCGAAAGAAAAAGTAAAGTTTTCCGTAAATTGTAAATGAAGGCAATACCAAAATACCGAACATATAGGAAACTGTCAAAAACGACAATCCACAATCCAAGTCCGAGAAACCGGCAAACTCAACAATCAAAAATTTAGTATCTACAGGAATGGTCCTGACATGGTAAAGGTATTTCAAAAGAAATTGTGGGTTAAACAAACAGTATCGATTTTATATTACTTTCGTACGTTATACTTACCACATTAACATTTGTATACGTATAGAATGTTGGCTTTTAACAGTCATACATGCATTAAACAAATTTAACCTAGAATCAAATTTACAGAAAACCTAGTCGAGAATCAGTTTTGTTTTCTATGAGCGGTGAAGGGACGGTTGATTAATTTTTATTATTCCTATAGTCTATCCTTATACATGTATTGATCGACATGCAAACAGTTAAATACAAATGCCGTCAATGATAATATATAGATGTACTATGTATTCTGAATGGAATTTAAATGCCCAAACAAATATAATTTTTTGAAATCTCAAGAATCGATTTTATGTTTACTTTTATAGATGAAAATTTCCGGATATATGCGTTTTTACTTGATTTTATTTGGACTGCGAAGTGCGTTATTTGACTCTCATATTGTGCTCACACTCCCTTACAACTCGGTAACGGTTATAGTATTAGGACCTATATTTATGCCACAGCAATGCTACACGGTTTTCTGTCAAAATGACAAATTGTGCTTACATTTAATAACAACAACACAATATATGTACATTTAATGTGTATATGTAAACAATCATAAATTGAAACAATCTGTATAAACAAATTTAGCACATTATCAAATTCCAGATAATCATAAAACAGATTGAAAAGATATAATTATGAGTGGCTACAAATACGAGAATATGTCGACTTTTCTCTGATTGATACAGATCCAAATATTACCAAAGCCATCTGTTGTCATATGCATAGCAGAATTCACATGGTTAGACAAACTATTTTGGGAATATAATTTGTTACTTAGAGTTCCATCTGAATTCAAAAGCAGAATATCAGATACGGTTAAATAACTCCTGTCTATTTTTTCAATATGAGTGAAAATTGTAAAGATATTGCCATAATTGTCGCAGCATAAATTTTGAAATCTTCTATCGATTCCATCTTCTTTCTGTATAACATTTTGAACTCGTCCGTCCGGTCTTATTGTAAGTACTTTGTTACCCTGTGCTATTATCCAGTTTTTGTCTTCGGTCTCTATCATGTGCAATATTGCGGATGCAAGTAAGCGAGATAAGTTTTCATTAGTCACCGTCCTCTGAACTCCACCATCAGTATCTATTTCATAGAATGTTTTCTCGGTTGGATTAAATACCACTTAATTGTTGTTGGACAGAAAACAGCCAGCATTTCCGACTTCAAACGATGCTTTATACACTTTTTCCGCAGCGCCTTCGTCACAGTCAAATTGTTGAGCGTAGTTTTTCATCCAAATGAAAATATAACCATCCTGTCTACGCAAGAGCGCGGATATATTAGAAGAATCAATATTCTGTGTCGATATTATCTCCACATTGCAAGAGTAACTACTTATGGAACTATCATGAAGAATCCATGTGTTTCCTTCTTTTCCAGGAACTACACATTTTATAGTAGATCCCGTAATAAAGTTACTTTTAAACTTCAGACTTTTCACCATCTGCAGTTCAGGGATGGTTAATTGATGAAATGACAATTTAAGGGTTTCAGCTTCAACAATTCCTACGTTCCCTACGGCGCTTCTAATTTGTTGATCAGGAATTTGTGTAGATGTAAACTGTAACACATGTGTTTCTAGTTGTCGTCCCTCGTAACGATAGATATTGTCCATTCTTCTCTTTAGATTTGTGGACGCTTTAACAAGTTTGGCATTAGTGGAGCTTTTGATTATTTCTTCTGATGTGTTAAGCAAGGACGCAAACGACATTTTGTCCATTTCAATCAGGTTTAAATTCACCACCATATCAATGTATCTACTAAAGACTTCTTTTAACGCCGTTGCATGTGTCTTTAGCTCTTGCTTTTTTTTGGTTGCTCTGTTTGTAAAGAGCGTTTTCAACAGAATTTGCTTGATCGATTACATTTTAAATTGCTGGTATCACCTTTGCTCTCAACCCAACAACTGCAGCATACAAGGTATCGCGTTCCACTGCTGCGGCATATTCAAGAGAGAGCATTTCATGCGCACAATGATGAACCTCCCCGCACTCAGCGCACACTGCTTTGTTGCAAGGTTTACAGAACAAAGTAAGCTCTTTCTTATGATTACTGCATTCCAATGTTGAATTTTTAGTATCCCTTAAACAATTCTTTAAGCGTTCGTATTGATGATTTTTTAACATTTTTAGTTAACATGATATCCGTGGCAATCACAACATAAGTAAATATCACAATCTAAAAACTTTACTGATGGCAACTTTCGCTCTTCGCACAGTTGACAAATCAAACATATATGCAAACAATGCAGTAGTCTTGGGTTGGTAAAAGGGGAAAAACAAGTTCTACAGTTCGTAAAATCCATTTGATCGCTTTTTTCGGCCATTTTTGTACAATGACTTGCAGATGAACTTCCTGTTCACGTAAATATCTGACACAGTAAGTTATTTTTATTTATTAATCCCAGTGTTATTTTTAGAAAATTGATTTTTACGTTTTCTTTAAATTGTGGTTAATTTTTTTGTATTTGTAAAGTATATGTTTGCTAGGACATTTAAATTGTATTGGTTTACCTTATACATAATAAATTTATAATATTATTAACGGCACCTTTATTAACTGTTGGAATGACGATCTATTGTCAGGTTGGAGTAACTAGTAGTTACATTCTCATATGTAACACCACACGTCTTTTTGTGTGTTCGAAAATAAAAATAAGAATAATTATACAATAAGCATTTTTTAAATGATGGAGTAAAAGTTTATATCAAATATCTTTTACAAATTCCAGTCAGCCATCCCTTAATTATTCATAGAAATCTGTCTGATTTTCAGCTACGTTTTCTTTAAATTTGATTATACAGTTTGAATATATGTAATGCATGTTTATATGACTATTAAGCGAAATATAGATGTACACTGAAGTAGATATATCTATATAGATTATACTTAACGACGTCCGGACACTACGTCCGGACACAGCGATCTGCAAGACTAACTTATTCTTAAGTATCCTGTGTCGCCGGGTTATTTCCCTTGTATGGCGTAAAGAATATGTTGTTACCCAAATATTTTATTTGTCTGTAAATAAACAATATTACAACAATTATAATATATTTACATTATAATTTAATTCAATATAAACATTCAAATCTCATTTGAGCAATCTAATAACATATAAACTGACCTGTAAATAAACAGGGAACTATTTCAAAATAGTCCACTCAGACCCACGTACAGTGTTGGAATGACTACAGGTGTTCTAATTAGAATAAGACAGGTGCGAAAAGCATGCAAAGGTGTGTTTAACTTTAGGCTTGTATGAAAAACATGCAAAGGTGTGTTTGACTTGAATATACGGTTGATCAGTCAAGCATTAATGTGAAATGATGAATATATATGAATGATATATGATAATGAAATGAATAAAATATCTGAACACACCAATCGGAAAGCTTTCAATTTAAATAAAACAATTAGCTCAATTAGCTTCCCGTGACATAGTCCCCCCTCAGGACAAAAATTCGTCCCGAATTTTGATGTATATAAAAACAAATTAAAGACAAACTGTATGTGCACCATAAGTATGTGGCAAATGCCTCGATATTATGAAAATATACACACATTTAACTAAAAATACAAAATCAATTTTTAACTCGAGATTCATTGTCCAGTATGACTTTCCATAGATGTGAAGCCCATCTCTCTCCCAGATCTGGTGCCGGATGTACTCCATCTACAAGTTTTGTATATTTATATCGAATTTTACTAGAACATTTCTGATGTACATAACTATGTAGAAATGGTGTACATATATCATGCTGACTATTAAATTCAGTTATGAATCTATTTAGAATTAAAAGGACAGAATTTAATCTATCCTGCATGAACAGGTACTGGGACTCGTGCCTGAGGAATGTGGTTTTACGCTTAGCCAATCTGTGATGGTTCCAATTTTCAAAATTCATGGTACAAATAGTAGAAAATACAGCTTGGCAACCTATATCCCGTAAACCCTTATATACAGTTTCAATATTAGTTTTATAGGTGTCAACAATAGAATCTGTACTTATATTCATATTAATAATTGATTCCTCGTATAAAGGATGTTCTTCCCTAAGAAGAGTACAAATATCGGGAATACCACAAACAAAATACACAATCCTTGTCCCCTCAACCAAACGCAAGTCCCTTTTAGCAATGTCAAATAATTTTAATAACTTGACACCAGGTTTTACAACAACTCCCGCACACTGCAAGTCCTGTAAACATCTGCCTCTACTGGAACAATATGCATAAGAATTCATGATCTGAAGAATAGAAACAACAGAAAAATGCTTAACTCTTTAAGGAAAAGGAAAGTGTTAAATTGAACTAGCTGGTGACAATTGTCTCGCAGTAGTCAATCCAACATGAAAAATTATGAATCAGTAAAAAATAAAATCTCCATATCTGTCCGGAGGTTTTATATTTCTGCCACTTCTCCTGACTAACCAACCAGAATTACTTGGAACAGAACCTGAACTAGTATTATCTTCAACACCCGACTGATTTAACCCCTCAATATCTGGACTCTGGGGGCCAGAGAGATCAAAGGACGGACTTTTACTGCGTGAACTTGACGGCGATAACCGAGACTGCGGTAATTCATGTCGGGCCCCACGTTGGGAACCAGTAGCGTCGGAACGTGTATTTTCCTCATTGATAAAGTTTTCCGCATTTCGAGAAGGCGTAAATTCAGCTGCAAAAGGATTAAGTTCTTTTCTTGTTACCACGTATCTTACGGTATTCCTATACGGAACGAAACATTCTTCGTCCTCTGATAAGTCAGGTTCTTCATGAAACTGTAAATTGGAATCTTCGGAAAAGTTAGAACATCCATGTTTTTCCAACGGTTTTTCCGGTGTAGTCATGTTTGATGATGAATGATCTTTGGAACGTGATTTGTTAGCAATTTTCTCATACAGGGGTAGAGAACCGATCGGAAGTAACAAATTTCTATGCACGGTCTTTGTACTGCCTCGGCCATATTCACGTTTCACTACATAGACTGGAATACTTGAATCGGGTTGCGATTTAACTGTATATGGGATACGTTCCCATTTATTTGCGAGTTTGTGTTTCCCTCTCAGGCCTACGTTTTTAAGTAAAACTCGATCACCAGGACTGAGAAAGGAACTACGGACTCTCAAATCATATCTAGCTTTGTGTCGCTTACTCGACTTCTCTGCTTCTTTCTCGGCGGCTTTATATGCAAACTGAAGTCTTCGTCCCAGTTTCTGAACATACGAATCTTTCGATCTATCGGCTAATGAGTCCGTCTGAGTACCGAAAAACGCGTCAATCGCTAACCGCGGATGCCACCCAAACAGCAAGAAATGAGGACTATAACCCGTACTCTCATGACGTGTTGCGTTGTAGGCATGTACAAGAGGCGAAACAAAACTCTTCCAATCTGCTTTTTGGTCATCATTCAATGTACCAAGCATATTAAGAAGCGTTTGATTGACCCTCTCACACTGCCCATTCCCTTGAGGATGATATGGGGTTGTACGAGATTTCTTTATTCCAGCTAGGTTGCACAGTTCCCTAATAACTTTGGATTCAAAGTTTCTTCCTTGATCGCTGTGCAATCGAGCGGGAAAAGAATAGTATTGTATAAAATTCTCCCATAAAACCCTTGCTGTTGTGTGAGCGGACTGGTTTTTTGTCGGAATAGCGTGAGCAAATCGGGTAAAATGATCGGTAATAACGAGTATGTTTTCATAGCCTCCCTTTGATCTCTCTAGTCCTAAAAAGTCTAAGCAAACCAACTCGAGAGGTTGGCTGGATTGTATGTTCACTAAACAAGCTGACCTTTGAACCTTCGACTTCCTCATAATACAATTAGTACACGTGGATACCTTCCTCTCAACATCTTTATCCAAACCTGGCCAATAAAATCGAGATTTGACCAAATACAACGTACGGTCACGACCCTGGTGGCCGACATCATCATGCAAGCCTGTAAGGGCTACATCTCGGTACACCTCAGGTAATACCAACTGTTGTACCTTCTCGCCATTCAAATCACAAGATCTATACAAGACTCCTTCTCTCAATGACAATTTTTCCCACTCGTTCAAAATCCTTCGAACCTCTTTAGATTTTCTTGCTAAAATCTTCTTCGAGGGTTTTCGACCAGACAAAAATATATCAATAACTTGGGAAATGTTTAAATCAGAGTTCTGTTCATCTGCCCAAACTATATCACTAATAGCATGATCTGAAGGTGAAAACGACTCCAATCCTTCGGTATCTTTAGCTAAAAATACAGATTCTACCCTCGGACTGTCTGAAACTAGTGCCGAAGTGCAAAGTGCTTTTATAACGTTTCTATCAACTGACTTAGTTGGTTGAGACAATCTTGATAAAATCTCAGCATCAACGTTAGTTTTACCACTCCTGTATGTGATAATGAAGTCATAGTCAGCCAACGAAGCTACCCATCGTTGAGTAGTCGCGTCTAGTTTTGCTTTATCCAACACATAAGTTAACGGGTTATTGTCAGTCTTGACTTCAAAACGGCTACCAAACAAATAATCATGAAATTTGTCTGTTACAGCCCATTTTAAAGCTAGAAATTCCCTTTTATGTGCAGGGTAAAGTTTTTCTGATCCGCGCAAACCACGACTTGCGTAAGCTACCACCCTATCAACACCGTCTTGACGCTGATATAATATTGCCCCTAGTGCTTCTGAACTAGCGTCAGTGTGTACTTCAAAAGGAAGACTATAATCCGCATACGCTAAAATAGGAGGAGTGGTTAGTTTTTCAATAAGAGTATCTCTCGCTTGTTGTTCAATACTTGTCCAACGCCATGGGTTCTTAGGTTTTAACTTGGACTTTTTAGCACCTGATTTATTCGTTGGGTGTCCGACAAGGAGATCGTTTAACGGCTTAGCTATTTTGCCGAAGTCTTTAATGAACTTTCGATAATATGACGTAAAACCTAGAAACTTCCGCAAATCCTTCACATTTTTTATTTCGGGCCAATTTTTGACGGTTTTGATCTTCTCGTCGTCCGGTTTAATTCCGTCCGCGGATACAATGAATCCTAAATATTTAATTTCAGTTTTGAAAAATTCACACTTGCTCCCTTTCAACTTGAGACCGTTTTCTTTTAAACGACGGAATACGGCATCTAAACGTTCTAAATGTTCAGCAGCGGTTTTTGAAAATATAATGATGTCATCGAGAAATACAAGACATTCTCTTAAATGCATTTCACCCATGCATTTCTCCATTAATCTCTGGAAACATGCAACCGCGTTGGTTAAACCGAAAGGAAGCCGGTTACACTCGTAAAATCCCAAAGGACTAGCTGAAAAGGCGGTCTTGTATTTATCAGACTCTTTTATTCCACACTGCCAGTAGGCCGATCTAAGGTCGATTTTGGAAAAGAACTGAGAGCCAGCCAAACAATCGATTGTCTCTTCGACTCTAGGGGTCGGATAGGCATCCTTAATAGTACGAGAATTTAATTTTCGGTAATCGATGCAAAATCGTAAAGAGTTATCTTTCTTCCGAACGAGAACGATGTTGCTCGAAAACGGACTATTTGACTCCCGAATTGCACCCGCATCTAACATCTCTTTCAAATGTTCACGGACTTCGTCAAACATTGACGGAGGTATGCGTCTATACGGTTCTTTAAACGGAGTTTCATCGCTCAACTTTATCTCGTGTTCCACAAGTGTCGTAAAACCTAGATCGGTAGGTCCCGTTGAAAAAATAGACTTCCACTTACCGATAAGTTTATAAAACTGCTGCTTGACTTCTTCCGATAAGTCTGCGTTTAACTTAAAACCAAGCGTCTCTAAATCGTCACGGAGAATATGTATGTTGGTATCAACTTCGCGATCCGGTTTAACCTTGATGTCCTCGTTGAAAGGATCAACGTGGCGTAACACCCTGACTTCGCTAACACCGCACAGTATTGATTTTGGTTTTATCTTAACTACCCTTGCCGTCATGTTACACAACCTTACAGGAATTCGACATTTTCCCTCTTTATTCATTCGAACAACCCTTGGACACACCATTACACCATCTAAAAACTGACTATCGACTCTTTCCGTAACGACAGTAACAGCTGCACCGTTGACGTTACGTACTATACCTGACATAGTTTTACTTGACATTGGCTTAAGAGTTATAGGCTTTTTGTTGGTTGAACGGACAAGAATTGAGTTTGTTAGTGACTGAAAGGCTACATTCCATTCAGGAGGAATGCTATTATTCTCTTCTGTATAAGATCTTAAAACATTTAGTACATTTGTACCAATAATCACAGGAACCTTTTGATTATATTCAGTTTTTGGAACTACCAACATGAGTACAGGTAAAGTTTCGTTATTCATGAAAGGTATTCTCAAATGAACTTCAACATAACCTAAATATGGTAGTTTATCACCGGAAGCTACACTTATTGTAATGAGATCGCCGATTTCTTTAATCTCTGTAATTGATTTCATTTGTTTAACCATCGATTCAGAAATCGTCGATACCATTGAACCACAGTCTAAAAGTGCTTTGCAAGATTTACCATTTATGGTGACGTCAGTCTCATTCGAGGAACCAACCAGCCTTGAAAGTAATTTATTATCAATTGGGCTATCATTTTCTCTGCACGAGTCTCCAACCTGCCCTGCGTTAGAGACTCCTATTCGTTTAAATTACTGCCGTTTGAGTCTCGAACACGGTTTTGATTATTTCCACGACCTCTTTGGAATCGATTTGAACCCCGGTTATTTTGGTTTCCCCGATAATTACCCCGATTCGACGGATTTTGGGGTTTTTCGATTTTTAAGCTTTTTAACTCCGATTCCAAAGAATCCATTCTTTGGCTGAAAGTGTCTTATTTTTTTAACACCTCGGTAATTTTTTGGAGTTCGACAGAAATAGAACTTTGCTGTAAATTGCTAGTTTTAACATTTGAATTTGAATTTGCTAGTTCAAGCTCAATGGCACGAATCTCGCGCATGAGTTTATCAAAATTAGAAATTGAGTCGTACTTATGCCTGCTTGCGTTTCGTAATAAGGGATCGCTAAGACCAGACCAAAACTTTGACCTAAGCATATCATCTTTAGATGCAGGGTTTACATGACCTCGCTCAATAGCGGATTGTAATAGTGACTCAAGTTTCATACCATAGTCAGCCACAGTTTGATTAGGCTGCTGTTTCTCAGTGTAAAATTTTTGTAGTAACGCTTCGCTAGTGTAAACATTTCCATAAACACCCTCCAACTTTTCTAGAATCTGCTCAGGACCCACATCTTCAGGTAAAGTTAATAAAAGGCTTCTAGCTTGACCTTTTAATGAACTTCGGAGCGATTGAACTATTATAGTTTCATCAAAATTCCCTTCTCTGAGTATACACTTAACCTCGTATTTCCAGACGTCAAAAGTAGCCTCCCCTTTATGATCACCCGAAAAAGTAGGAATTCTTGGTCTTTGCCAGTTAGTGTTGGAGTTGTTCCCACTCTGATCCGCAGGGATCAAAGAATATTGTCTCTTAGGAGTGGGCGGGGGTGGTCTAGGCGGTGCCTGATCGTTCTCGGTTTTAACCCTAGGCTTTGGAGTACTAAATTGGAATCGGTCATACTCTTCCCTGGTGACAACCTTATATTCTGTATGATCATTTAAATAACTGATCATTCTCTTAATATCATTTTGATCTAAAAGTTCAAAATCTAAACTCTGTTTTTCAACAGTTCTATCCTGCCCTGTCGCCATCTTAAACAAAATGTCAAATTTTCAAAATTCTATCAAAAATGATAATGAATGAAAAATGAATGAATGAAATGATGAACTTACCATATATGCAGGCAAGTGCTCACATGCTATAGCTTGTTAAATGTGACAACATGCAATCTGTAGTCTATACATATAAAAATACCATGCACTGCAAAATACAGATAAATAAATATAAATAAATTGAAGTAAAAATAAATAAAACACAATGCAATTATATTTCAAAAATTGTTCATTGTCAGCGTTTTAATAATTAAACGTGGATACAGGTAACAGCAAATATTTCCTTCGCCGGTATGTTCATGAAATAGCTCAAACTCGAAATGAAAGTTCGGTCCACTACGATGAGTATTCATACAATAAAAAAAATTAACAGAATGCGCTTCAAGAAACAGTTCTTGTTCTGTCGACGTGAATCAATCCCACCTTTATACAGTTAAATATACAATTTTAATATGACATCCTGATACCCACAACATTGTGATTAACGGAGCTTCCTTTACGCTATCGCACAATCTGAAGTAGCGAAACTCGTAAATTACGACTCTGTATAAATATTAAGATGAAAACCATATCAGATCAAATTCAACGCTGAACTGTGGTTATGCAGATAATTCAAATAATTATTATATAAAACCATACATATAGCGATGGCCTTGAAGTAGGTTCGGACGAGTAAATCATTCGAAGTGCCGTTGACCAAAAGTCGTCGAGCCAAAACTATGTTGTCAAAATTGGACAAGTCGTTGAATGAACATCGTCGTTGAGCCAAACATTTGAAGAACGGGAATTATCAAAACCGTGGAAATGAATTTTCATCTAAATTGACAAACAGACAATGGGTAATCTCGCCGGAGCCTCCATTTTTGTCGCCGGGTTATTTCCCTTGTATGGCGTAAAGAATATGTTGTTACCCAAATATTTTATTTGTCTGTAAATAAACAATATTACAACAATTATAATATATTTACATTATAATTTAATTCAATATAAACATTCAAATCTCATTTGAGCAATCTAATAACATATAAACTGACCTGTAAATAAACAGGGAACTATTTCAAAATAGTCCACTCAGACCCACGTACAGTGTTGGAATGACTACAGGTGTTCTAATTAGAATTAGACAGGTGCGAAAAGCATGCAAAGGTGTGTTTAACTTTAGGCTTGTATGAAAAACATGCAAAGGTGTGTTTGACTTGAATATACGGTTGATCAGTCAAGCATTAATGTGAAATGATGAATATATATGAATGATATATGATAATGAAACGAATAAAATATCTGAACACACCAATCGGAAAGCTTTCAATTTAAATAAAACAATTAGCTCAATTAGCTTCCCGTGACACTGTAAATGTTAAACCATAACTATTGTTTTAAATTATTTGTACAATCCGCATACATTAAACCCCACTTGTAACATTTAAACTTTTATCAGACTTTGACTTTCGCAAGGTTAGGATTAGTTACCATATTCACATTATAGAGTAGGTTTTACACTGGTCAAGCTGATCGTGAATTCTCTTATAACTGTGACATATAAATAAATTCCATTAGTGAGTTCTGCAAAAATATTAATGCACAGAAATACGAATAATAATGGATACAATGAAGAGTTTTAGATGTAGATGTTTTACAGAGATATTTTCGAATACTAAGTGTGACTTGTAAGCATCTAATTTTCTCTTGTAGATATTTTCCAAACTAAGAGCAAGATTTTTAATGGATACACTTGAAGAAAGTTTACTTCAATTGACTTTGCCTTCCATATCCTGAAATTGACTAGCTTTTATCGTTTACTAAAAGTATGAAACCATGATGAATGCTATAAATTTATGATTTATAATACTCTTACTCTTAGGGAGAAAATGGTATTTCTCCAGATTTAATCGCGGTGTCTAGCATTTTGTCGAATACATTACCCATTCTGTGTTGCGTAAATCCGAAACCTTTTCAATCATGAATCAACTCCTAAGTGATCATTTATCACGCGAAAGTTTATTCATGATTCGAAAGTTTTCTGGTTTGGAAAAATGACTTAAAAGGTACGTTAGTGTCGAAAAGGTTCAAAGAAATTCTTATATTATGGTTTTATATTAAGAATGTGTAGATAGACTCAGTCGGATTTTTATAGCACTGTAAAAGTGCCACAAAATTGTAATGACTCAAGAAACACGATCTATTATAAATTCTAATATAATATAAAAATCAAATAGTGTTTTCGTCATGTCATCTTTGTATTATACAACTTTAAAAGAATGCATTCAGATGTCTTGTTTTAAATCCCGAATCACTAAACTGAATAGTAACTGCACGATTATTGACAGAAAGTACAATAAAAAAATATCGGTTCAATCGTTCTTAAGAACGATTATTAGGCTTTCCACTTTAAAAGAAGACCTTAAATAAATGACCTTGGAACTAAAAAGCTAAGAAACATACGTAAATTGTCTATAGCAATTAATAAGAACAAAAAATATTAAAAAAAAACTACTTAGATATCTTTAAAATAAGAAAGGTCATAAAATAGGACGTAAAAAAACTTGAATGACCTTGACAACTGATCTTTTAATCTACGTAAATATTAATTATAGACAATAGCATTAAAAGAATAAGCCATTCAAAATACATAGTACCATGAAAAACATTTAAAAAGTGACCTTGACTCTTACAGCATGACCTTGACCATGCTGAAGGTCAACAGTGATTAACATTGAAGATTTTATGCCAATATCTCTTATAGTCATTGAGATATGACTACTTATATTATATAAACAAAATAAGAAAATGACCTTGAGCTTTGACCTTGTATTTGTTTTCAAGGTCAAGGGTCCTATTGATCTATAGTGAAGACCCCATGCCTCTACTATTAATAGTTGATACGTAATTAATGAAAAACTAATTATCAATGGTTGTAATGGGGGATAACTCCTATAAGATGAAGCCGGATCCTTTCCTTCCAAATAGAAAAAAGTTGCGCCTTTATGAGGCCAATATTTTTGCATTATAACTTATTGCCTATCTTTTACCGTTTTAATGGAATAGCGATGACAAGACAATGCCAAAATTTCAAACGTGACCTTGACCTTTGACCTTGAGTCCATTTTCAAGGTCAAGGTAAATGATGACTAATGATATAAGGTTTCATATAAATATCTGTTATAGTTACTGAGATAAAGTGATATAATGCAATTCACAATATATTTTAGTGGTCTAGGGGAGATAACTCTTATAAAAATGTGAAATAAAAAAAGTGACGATTCAAGATCTTAATATGATGCACATTTTGGTAAAGGTTTCAGTTCACTATCTATTATAGTAAAGGAGGAGATCTGTACACAACACAATGTCAAAAATTAGAATGCGACCTTGACCTTTGACCTTGTGACCTTTTTCAAGGTCAAGGTCAATGATGACCAACTGTGAAATATCTAGTCTATCACCTCTTGTTCATGAGTTACAATGGTACAAAATGTACTTCCAATAAATAAGGGGAAATAACTCCAACAAAATACTTTGCGCGATATGTAATAAATTGTCGCAATCAATAGCTGACCATTTTGCAACAACTTTTATTGCAAAATCTTTTACGGTTTCAAAGTTTATCTGTATACAAGCTTTTTTATGACAAGGGAAATAACTCCGTAAAGAAAAAGTGTTCGGTGTGACAGGGTCAACTGCGAAAGCGTAATGTCTCATACACCCATAGTACAAAAGGTCTTTACGACATGTCGCGAAACAAAATTTATAATGGGAAAGAAAACTTGGCGGAAAAAAAAGAATAATAAACAGACAAATTACAGTAAGGCATTCCACTCGGAAGTGGAAAGCCTTAAAAATCACAGATCGGTTTTGGTTAAATTTGATTTCCGTATGAAGGATCACCCATCCTTGTAGTTACACAAAAACCCCCAAACAGATTTACGTAGCATGATCAGAATGGTGTTCTACCAAACTCTCTCTTAACAGCTGACAACAATTAAAACAACTATCAAAACTACCAGAAAAATCATGTGATATATGTGGTATTAACCCGGTGAACATCGTAAGACCAGGGTTTCTGCCAACGTAACATTAAAACATCTATTCTTCCCACTGTATACACTACCATCCATAATCCAGACTTTATGATCTTATGAGGTTTTATTTATAAAGGAAAGGAACGAGGCTCCAATTGCCTAGTAATTAGTAAATTTGTCATCATCTATACCAGATCCATGAATACATTCACAGAAAAAGAAATACGTCTCATGTTAGACTTTTTAACAAACAACACATGTCATGTTTGATGGACGGATTTTTCAAAAGCCTATCGGCATTTCAATTGGCACAATCTGTGCTCACCTTCTCGCCTTCTGGTTTACTCGAATGAGGCTAAGTTCCTTGATGGTCTATTGAAGAAAAAAGAAGTCGTTGGACCAGACTTTTAATTTCACCTTTCACCAAGTAGAGGATGTCTGTTCACTGAATTCGGTGACTACTGTCATTTTATCTATCCTGGAGCATGAAATAAGCACACAACCGATTAAATCAAGTCGTCCTATAACCCAAACCTTCCTTTAAAAAGAGTCCAATAAAATACTACAACATAAACTCAATGACAAGAGTGACGACTTCAAATTCCCAAATTTAACATTCCGTTCATTGATCGCAATATTCAATCTGCTCCCGAGTAGGGCGATTACATTTCAACTTAATACGTTATGTTATATCCTGGGATCCTTATTCCGATTGTGTAGACCGCTGCTGTTGATCAATAAGATATTTAAAGAGGGATTTGTTGATTGGCATCTCTTCAGAAGTTTTCGGTTGTACAGCAAAATAATCACGACGTAAGTTCCGACATGCAGCCAGCCATTTAAATTTCATACAAAATTGAGACACAGATTCATTAAACATCTAAAATTTGAGGATTTCCTCAACTCAAATAGTGGCCAATTAGATGCTGGAAAATTCAAATTTGAGGAAAAACTCAATTTGAGAAAATTTATTATGAAACTGAGGCTAGAAGTTTCCTTCATATCCCTAATACAGTTCACTTTCATATGGTTTAATGGTGCCTTTTCAATTTGGTACTATGTTGAATTAAGTATGGTGTGGTAAAATGTATCTAACAAAAATTAAATACAATCTTCTAATTTCTGAGAAGTCATTTTAATTTTTTCTATTGTGTTTAGTGTTAATATTTATGTTCTCTGGCCATTTTTTCCATTTCCAGTGGTTTCAGATAAGAATGCATTAACTGTGAAAGTACAGAAGACATAGGGCACAAGGATATGAAAATAGTTTATATGATGTTTCGGTCATGTATGCCAACAACAGGCAAAACAGCTAGAATACCAAGCCCATGTAATGAACTTGTCCCAAAGTCAATACAAGGAAGAGTGGTTTGTTATTAAATCTACAAGCATGGCTAAACTAGAAAAAATAACACAGCTAGTTTTATAAACTTTAATGAGGTCAGTTTAGGTGTACACATATTTATAAATCTGTGTCAACTAAAATAGCATTATTCATTTGTTCACAATTTAAATACAGAACAATATACAAAAATATATACAAGTGATTAAAAAAACTATTTTTTATTGCAGAAGCTACATAAGCTGTTATGCTTAATTAAATACTTAAAATTAAACATTTCAAAATACAATTAAAAGCTTTTATCTATTATTACAAAAGGAATTTTATTTTTACTTTGTATTTTTTAAGTGTCAGAAGATATTACTGATAATTAAGGTCTTTAACTGTAAGAAATGTATGAAAGGCTTGAACATAAAATTAATAACCAGATCAGCCACATTTTAATGCATTTTCTCTCAAAATTGTTGTGCCAATCCAATACACCAACACAAATTGAAAGAATTCCATAAAATCCTCCTATGTAATGTTTTTTCTTCAAATAGCAAAGAACAAGACCTCGTTACAAAAATAAGATACAAGAATAGAAGTAAGTCTTCATGTCTATTTTTGAAATGTTTACTCCAGTCTAATCTATTTCATTGAAATTTACATAATACTAATTAGAGGAAGACATCACTCAAACAATACTGCAGTAATATTTAGGTTTACATACATTTCACAATCAATAGGTTTAGCATATCAATTTGGCAGAATCTTGTTATTGCATTGTCAAATCTTTTATAGAATCTTTGAATTTGAAACAAAACTATAATGTAAATAAAGCATAAATAAATACATATAGATATATATAAGGGTTACCCAGAATTAAGTAATACAGTATACTGAAGTGCTGGAGGTGTCGCCATAAAAACTTACGGAAAATGAATTATACTTGCTATCCTAGCAGACCCTCTAAACCATGAAATCCTAATTAATGCCCTCAACACATCCAATGATTTTTTACTTTTGATGATAAATGCCTTTCTACACCTCAATCCTTTGGATTTTAAATACTTTTGGGTTCAAATGTTATTGATGAGTCTTGATTAAATGACATTTGGCATTTTATTCATCAAAGATACCAAGATTTTTAAAAGTACATTGTACTACACAAGATGTGTGTATCATATTGTCAATACTCATAGGTTTATTTTAAAACTAAAAATTTTGGAATGCCAAAGAATTCAGAGATAAAGAGTTGTTATTATTAAAATTGTGTTATACCAATGGCGGCTAAGGCTATCTTCACCTTGGAAATGGAAAACATTAAAGTAATTTTCGAAATTGCAGGCAGTAAATTTAGTAAGTGGCTATATCATTGAATGAATGGTATTGGTGTTAGTACTGAAGTGTGACTAGTAGGCCATAAAATGTTCAAAATAAACAGACATATAAAACATTGAATGTGATTGCAGGACCTCGATGCTCATGATTTTATACAGTAATAACTTATTTTGTGCAACACATCATTTAATCAAAAGTTGTGTCAGATACTATATTGCGTAAGAACTATAAACTTTTTATTGACAAAATATACATGTACATTTTTATTTCAGATCTTTATGAATATCAAATAATCACTACAAAATATTTAAAGCTATATAAGACTCCTAATTAAAACTGTCCTGCATTATAAAATGTCAAACTTTAGTTTACTGCATATTTAAAAAAAAATTTTTTTCTAATCTTAAACAAATCTGACCACATGACAACTAGTATGATAATTAGCACTAAAATACATTAATAAAAGAGAGTAACAATATTTTGCATGTGTGACATTTACAAACAAATTTAGTTCTATAACAAAATATTACAAAATCTTGAATATCAAGTTTAATAATAATATTTTAATAACAAGGAAAAATTTGAATTAAAACATTATTTAAACTCAGCTCTCATGCGGAACAAACAATTCATTTCAATCTTTAAAACAAAAACTACATTTCCAATATTAGCAATTTAATTAATTTAATATCACCCAAAAAAATCTTTTAAGTGTTAATAACGTTAACATAATGTATTCACTTTTTTAACAGTATTCAATACAAAAATGCTATGACCCTAACAGAACAAACATCTTTAAAAATTATACAAATATTTTACATACAACAACACAAAACAAATCAGCATTTTTCAACTATACCTGTATCTGTATAGTATCACTACACAAATGACATGAAAAATTTACATCAAATTAATTATAGCACCAATAATTCAAATGCTTGTGAAACTTGTAGAGTCTTAACATGAATGTCAATTGAATGTCACCCTTCAACGAAAATGCCTTTATAGTTATTACAAAATATATTATGATAATGTTATTTTTTTGATTAGACGAAAATGAAGAGTGAGATAAGTGCCCTGGGTTGATGAAACTCTTGTTGTAGACATGATGAATGGAGTGAGGATCATCTGTATGTGATTGTGTCATGAACCATATTTTCATACCTAAAAATAAATCATATAAAAAAGGTAAAAATATCTGAAAAATGTGGACTGTGAGCAATTCGCTTTTAAGTCCAATTATTTCCCCTGAATAATATCCAACAGCAACGCAAATTCTTCATGCACATCTACATATAATGTACTTCCGTCATGTAAAGTCTCATCAAAATATGTCAAATGGTTTAGGAGGAGGTGCGCTTACGAGGTCTCCCATTGAATACTATATTAAAAAGTCTAAGTCCAATTATCTCCCCTGAATAATATCCGACAGCGACGAAAATTCTCCATGCACATCTACATATGATGTACTTCCGTCATGTAAAGTTTCATAAAAATCTGTTAGGCAGTTTAGGAGAAGCGCTTACAAGGGATGTGGACAGACGTACAGACAGACAGGGAGATTCCTATATACCCCTCCAAACAAGTTTGCCGGGGGGGGGGGGGGGGGGGGTGTTCTTTTTCTCACAAAATCCAACAAAATTTGAACTCTTTGTACTGACACAGGAAAAATTAGATTTAAACCAGAAGAATATTATGAATACAATTACTCTCATTAATATTTTAGTTATGAATTTTAATCATTTATAAGTCAAGATCTGTTTATTAAATGGTGTTGTCCTCTAAAAATGTATGCCATCTTAACCTGTATTCACTACTTAATTGAACTTTAAACAACAATCTGCTATATTTATTCTTTAAAACTGTTCACTTTAAAACAGTTCATTTACCTATAACATATTTACTTACATCTGTACTACTATAGGCTATCGGTGGAACTTCCTGTGAGGTCATGTGATATTGTCGACTTGGTGATCCATCTTTATGGAAACCATCAGATTGCTGGTCTGTGTAGCTACTGGATACATCAGTCCCAATACCACTTTCTGTTGTTAAAAAAAGGCTAGAATTACTCTTATTACCAAATGTTTTGTTAGTTGTTCTTCATGTTTTTGGCACTTTCAATAGTTTTTCAACTATATCAAGTTTTCAGCTCTTTCAGCAGTTTTTTAACTATACCATGTTTTCAGATCTTTCAACAGTTTTTCAGCTACATCATGTTTTCCAGTTTGAGGAAGGAAGTATGAAACAAAAAATTAGTTGCTGTTTCAAACTTTAAGAAACAAAGCAAAAACAACACTACAAAGTGCTACATGCACTCTCTTTTTCATGTCTTGCAGGAAAACCCGACTGGTTTGTTACTACCAACATAAGAAAATTTTGCTAAGATGGACTGATTGTTTGTTGTTTAACATCAGCATGCAACATTTCAGCTATATTTAGGATGTAAATAATCATTAAATTAAAAACTGTGTTCTTGTAGAGTAATACAAGCATATAGACAAATAAGTAAATAAGTTAAAACTATAAAAAAAGACAATAGGCTACCATAAATAGTCCTTTTCTATTAGAGAAAGGAACTGTTGTAATCAACATTGTGAGTTGGTTATTCCAACTATATTGTCCATTCTGGAACATTGAAAAAATTACAAACATCATTTTGGCAACTTACTTAAAAATTTACCTTCATGGATACCATACACATTTTAATGGAAAATTATAATATACCATCTTACAAATGTAAAAATGATGGACAACAGATGATGAGTAATCAGGACTACTGGACCATTATGAGTGAAATGAAGTGACAGATTAGCTGACTAAATGTTGTTCTATACCACCTGCAATTTTTCTAAATATATTAAGTGGTTCAGTATTTATTGGGGCAAGACGCTGGATTGCCCAGTTAAAACCTTGACTTTTGACACAAAGTAAAAATAAACATAATCATACATACCATTTGACAAACACGTGTTGACTGCCGTGTGTCTAGGACTGTCAAATGGGTCACCTCCGGCACTGGCGTTCACAAACAGTCCTGAATGGCTGCTGTTGGAAGAGGAAGTACTACCGATGGAGATGATTGAATGAGGACGTTTATTGTTGAGGCGTGAGTGATCAAACGATGACACTGCTACAGAATTCCTGGTCCTCGCTAAAATAAAAGATCTATATGTAAATGCTGGCTACATTACATTATTACATTAATGCAACAGAAATAGTTTTAGTTCTGTCCTTCAATTGCTGTGTGGTGACAAATTAAGTAGCACAGTGAACCAACTAAACAATATTTGATTAATCACAGATAGATCACAGAAATTCCAGCACTTCATGAGAATATAAACATGTAACAGGAGCCTGTCTGCATTTTAGCAGGCAGTAATGATATAGTAGATACTTGGCCAATCACAATCAACCTAGCTGATGGTGTACTTCATTAGCTCACTTGATTACCAGGCTGGCTGGTAAATGAGATCCCAGGTTCAGTGACATGTATGGTATCAAGCTCCACTGTTACAACCATAAAAACACATGGACCATTTTTCTGCACAAATTAAACATACTTAAGACAGAATAGTAAAATTCTACCACTTACCTCCCCTGTTTCCAACAGCATAGTTTATAAATCGATCCTGAATATTGTCAGCACTAGGTTTGAGATCAAGGCAGGGTTTGTTACCAATACCCATGGTCGCCATTTCTGTCATGTGACGATCTGAAAAGGAAAAGAAACAATAAGAAAACTAAAGAATCAACCAACAATTCTGATATGTCTAACAATAGTTTTAAAATTTCGAGGCGGCTCTAAGAGGACGCTTTCAATGGTAATACTGTTATTTGAAACTAATCAGATATATCCGAAAACAGTATGTTTAAAGCAAATAAAATTGACATAAACATATATTCTCGTCATTTTATTGAATATACGTACCTTTTAAACAAAAATATTTTGAAATCTTAACGAAATTGAATTGTTCCAGTTTGAAATTTTCAGTTGAGCGTAATTGATGTCTGAATTCTAATTGTGACGTCATATTAATTCAAACGTAGAATTGTAAAAAAAATTAATGTATCTGGAGTACATACAAATCTCAGAATTCAGACTAAAAATAACTGCATTATTAACAATAACGATAATTATGATAACACATAACAAACTGCATTTTTAAGTCAGTTTTAACATTTAAAACAAAACAGACAGCTTACGCATGTGCGAACTAAACTTATTGGAATTTTGACACAGCTTTGTTTATATAGCTAAAGCAGGACGTCATATTAGAATATTGAAACAATTACTGGCACATTTAGAACTGTTTATATCAACTCTTACAAAACTAGCAAATGAAAAAAATCATCTTGCCTCTGTTTTTTAAAGCTTGGTTCCAGAGAATCTTTGTGATTTCATGAGTCCAGTGATGTTTGACATCAGAATTTGGTGCTTGAAAAATGTAGCTTTCCCCACTATTTCTCCGCCTAAACCAAATTTCAAACTTGTACCCAGATTCTCCATAGTTTTCGGTCAGGCCAATATCGGCCATCTACAAAACAATTTTAATTTAGAAGACATATATTATCATCATATTTCTAGTCCAGAGCAAAAGAAATTTCAAACTTCAATAAACAATAAAAAAATAAAATTTGGTTCCACAAAACTTATTCTATCTGTTATAAATTTCACTTAGCTCATGGAGAATTAGTTAAAAATTGTTAACATCAGAATGCTAGATTTCGTCAACATATTCAATAATAGCAATGCAAAAGGACTTCTGTTCTTCAAAATGGAATATATAATAATGAGACCATTTGTTATGTGTATCTAACACACCACAAGTTTCAATTAACTCTTTCTCATGCAACAGGTATCCTAATATCAATAAAATTTGACATATCTATACCATGCAGAATAGCAAACAAGAATCTAAGGAAATTAGAGTATTTTAGAACAAGTAGAACTAACTGAACATGAGAAACAATATATGAATAAAATGTTGTGAAAACTGAACTTTTCATTTTATTAACTACTATTATAGTATTGTTTAGAGTTAGAATTGTTCTGTCTTAAAGTGATTAATTTAGTTGTGAGGTATGTGATTGGTTTATCCCCCTCTTTTTCTTCCTGCCTTGCCACACAAGAAATTCAATTTGATGGGTAATCTCCCCTGTTCTTGAAAATGTATATCACATTACAAGACAAATTAAATATACAACAGAGAAACAGAGTTATGTAACTATCATGTACCTTAAAACTATGCTTGTAGATATAATATTCTGGTCCCCCATTTCTGTTCTTTTTAGATTTACTAAATAAGATCATATCTTCAAACAAGAAGACGTGTCGTAATGATTTCTTCCTGCCTTGCCACACTAGAAATTCATCTTGACGGAGTAATCTCCCCTGTTCTTGTAAATTTACATCACAGTCTTTTAAAGCATCCATTGCCAAAAGGTCATTGCCGTGTCTTAACTGGAACTTAACCATCTGTTCAGCTGCCTAAAAACAAAAATAATTTTAAAAAAATTGAAGAATGTGTCCATGGGACACGGATGCCCCCGCTAAAGTAAGTCCCAAACAGGAAGTAGTTGTCCAACAGGTCTGAAAGTCGCTTAGGACGTACAACTTGTGATACTGAACCACCCTGCCAAATTTCAAATTGTTCTCATGTACGGTTTCTGAGAAAAGCTTGACGGAAATTTGTACATACAGACGGACGTATTTACGTACAAATGAAGTCCCAAACAGGAAGTAGTTGTCCGACAGGTCTGAAATTCGCTTAACCACCCTGCCAAATTTCAAATTGTTGTAATGTACGGTTTCTGAGAAAAGCTTGACGGAAATTTTCATACTGGTGTTAACACATTTTCATATCGGCCCAGTTGAAAACAGGAACTAGTTGTCCGACAGGTCTGAAAGTTGCTTAGGACGTACAACTTGTGATACTGAACCACCCTGCCAAATTTCAAATTGTTCTTGTGTACGGTTTCTGAGAAAAGCTTGACGGAAATTTTCATACTCGTGGTAACACATTTTCATATCGGCCCAGTCGCAACAGGAAGTAGTTGCCCGACAGGTCTGAAAGTCGCTAAGGACGTACAACTTGTGATACTGAACCACCCTGCCAAATTTCAAATTGTTCTAATGTACAGTTTCTGAGAAAAGCTTGACGGAAATTTTCATACTCATGTTAACACATTTTCATATTGGCCCAGTTGCAAACAGGAAGTAGTTGTCCGACAGGTCTGAAAGTCGCTAAGGACGTACAACTTGTGATACTGAACCACCCTGCCAAATTTCAAATTGTTCTGATGTATGGTTTCTGAGAAAAGCTTGACGGAAATTTTCATACTCATGTTAGAACATTTTCATATCGGCCCAGTCGCAAACAGGAAGTAGTTGTCCGACAGGTCTGAAAGTCGCTTAGGACATACAACTTGTGATACTGAACCACCCTGCCCAATTTCAAATTGTTCTCATGTACGGTTACTGAGAAAAGCTTGACGGAAATTTTCATACTTGTGTTAACACATTTTCATATCGGCCCAGTCCCAAACAGGAAGTAGTTGTCCGACAGGTCTGAAAGTCGCTTAGGACATACAACTTGTGATACTGAACAACCCTGCCAAATTTCAAATTGTTCTCATGTACGGTTTCTGAGAAAAGCTTGACGGAAATTTGTACATACAGACGGACGTATTTACGTACAAATGAAGTCCCAAACAGGAAGTAGTTGTCCGACAGGTCTGAAATTCGCTTAGGACGTACAACTTGTGATACTGAACCACTCTGCCAAATTTAAAATTGTTCTCATGTACGGTTTCTGAGAAAAGCTTGACGGAAATTTGTTCGGACGTACGTACGTACGTACGGACGGACGGACGGACGGACGGACGGACGGACATGAGTAAAACTTAATGCCCCCCGACATGTCGTCGCGGGGGCATAAAAAAACATCAAACCTTAATTTTCATAACAAATGCAATCCATTTTTTAAAAACATTTCATTGAAAAGATTTCTATTAAAAGATGGATTAAAAATTACCAGGATCCACTATCCTTCTAACACTCCAAACTGTTTAATGGAGGTAGAAATATTGACTTATTGGCATCAAACCCATTGCTTGCTGCAATCAGAATTTAACCTATTTCAGGGATATAGACAAAATATTAAATGCACAATCACGTCTCCTTGTACTACACCATCAATATGATCACCAGGTCAATTTAAACCTACATGTACATATAGCATGAAGTACCATTTTTTAGGACTGGTTCGTATGAATCAGTTCAATGATCTAACCTGTTCAATGTTCAGAGAAGCAGTAGTATAGTAGACTCCCATCGTTTGGATCTATTTATTAATCTTGCAAGAATTTTCATTCAACGCACCTACTAATTGTTTACAGCTTATCCTGCAATCATTACATTTGCTGTACAATAAAGGTAGCTGAATAAAGTTTTGCTTTATTCGTCACTACAAATGAAGTCTCCTGGTACCCTTGTCCTAACATCCAATGATGAAAATAAGAAGATCAATACAACAGACTTCCAATATATATTTAAAGTTTTTACCCTCAAGTCTTGGTAAGCTTGGTCTGACTGAGGACACTCTTTCATTATCTGTTTCAGCATCAAGGCATATTTTCCCATTCGTTGTACAGGTTTCAGTAAATAACTCGATAAATCAAGTCTGTCGCCAAGTTGTTCTTGTTTTCGCTAAAAATAAATAATGGAAATATCTGATTACGATTTGATGTGCAATAAATAAGATTTTTTTTTAAATTGAACATATAATAAAACATAACCTCATTTCAGAAAGTTAATGATTTATAAAAAAAAATAACATGTCAACAATATGAAACAAATTCGCTTATAATTTACATTAAAAAAAATCAAATACATTTTTCATAATTTTAATGAAAACAAGGCATTGTTGAATATTGGAGTACAGAAATGTATCAGTTTTGCAGCCTTGCTTACATTCATTTAGTGTTAATGTCCTATTGATTTTCATTTAATCCTTCTATAAATAAATATGATGAAAGACGCTGCAAATTTCCAGAAAATATTGGTAATTATTTCAAAACCTGAAGAAACTGTCTAGTCGATATTATAACATACCTTGAAGAAATGCTTGCCATATTCAGCCATTAAAGCATCAGACTTTGGTTTGTTTTTGTTGTACAAGGCATACAGGTAGAAAAAGCTCTCCTGTAAAGAGAATCAAAATTGTGATTAGGAATGTGATGTTTAGCACCATGTAGGTCATTCGTCGTTAATGGTCCTGATATCAGATTACCAAAATATGATTTTTGTGCAAGCTTTCCTAATGTTCTTGGTACTTGATCACTTTAAAAAAAAAGGGCATTGTGTGTTCATACCTGGGATTTACAAATGATCTTTCTAAACTAATGAACATGCATTTTATGACAAAAAAGCTACAATACTTTTCAGATTATAAATAGTGTGAATTCATTGAATTTGTTAAGTGTCTTGAGTAAAGTACTGAAACTTGCAAGAATTTAGCCCATATAAAACCAAAATTTGTACAAGGGATGGACAGATATTCAGTTCATAATTTCAGTCTAAAACATATTGTTAATGTCAATCATGTACCCAAAAATAGCTATGCAGCCTTGAAAAAAAAAAAACAGTCCATATAAATAACCTTATTCTTTAGATCAAGAATCTCTATAATTACAGGTACTTACATGCATTAAAAAGTAATGAGATATTTGGAAGGGTTTCTGCTCACACATCTGAACTTCCCGCAGGAAATGGTGATAATGAAATTGGTAAATTTTTTCTATATTTCCAAATATCACATTTCGTTTTCCACGCAAGGCCTGCGGTACATCTTCCCTCTGTAATTCTGGGATGTAATTTTCTATTATGAACTGTAATGATTGTACATAATCTCTCTCTGTTTGGACCATTTCACACATTACATGTGCGAGCGTACTAAAAAAAATTTAATATATGAAAAATATATATAAATATATTACATAAGAAGTTCTTCGACAACAGAATTAACTTAATTCATGTAGTGTTTGTTATGTATGTATGTATCTGTTAAGATACACAGAAAGACTTAATAGGCAAAGATATATGGTACAAAGAAAGACAACTCAATATCTTAATAACTTTTGTGTATAATTGACATAGATCACATCAAAAGGCAACTTAAAAATGTTTTTATGAAAATAGAATGTTGTTATTATAACTATATACCTGCTTCAAGACAGAATCCCCCCACAATATTTTTTAAAAAATTTTGCTGCTTTGCAAAACTGAGCTAGTAACATAGGCGTAGCAGCCGGTACGGCAGGCATGGCTTCCGCCATACCAATAACTTTTGCAGGTACGGCATGCCGTACCAATAATTTTCAGAAATAAAAAAAAATTGTTCATATTTTTCTATTTTTATTGGTGTCTTTTGACTCTTCTCTCGTTTCATATACATAGGCGTAGCAGCCCGTATGGCAGGTACGGCTTCTGCCGTATCAATATCAAATGTGATGCTACGCCTCTGAGTAAGTAATTATATTAATTAAGAATGAAAGATAAATGTTTAATGAAAGATAAATGTTTACATATATAAAAGTCAAAAGGCAGACAAAAATTCTTTCTTGTAAACCTTTAGCATAGACATGCTATTCCCTTGCTTTATGACACGTTTAATCCACTGAAAATAAGGAATATGCATTTTTTTGTATTGTTTGTTAGAATGCTTCTCAATGTCACTTTCAGCTGTTCAGCCGTTTTTAGTGGGGAAGGAAGCAAGAGTACCCTGAGAAAACCCAGACCTTTGGTAGGAAACCTGGCAATCCTTGTCAATTAAGATTGGTGTCGAGCGTACCTTACCAGCAGCGACTCTTAAACCTACAATCTCACTGTTGACAGACCCCAAGATCAATAGTAGACAAACAACCTTTACCAATCAGCCATCGAGGAATATTTTTGTAACTATTTTTACAAAGTAAGAGATCTAAGTAAATTGGACACTGGTGGACTGGCAATTATGGACAGGTGATGAAACCACAATCCAACTCGGACCTATCGTTTAACTTGCAAACATTAGATATTGTAAGTCACTGGACTTTTATTTAATGCAAGAATTTTTTTTTATCTACTCCTTGCTGTCAGTAATAAAAAAACAAAATTTGATAACACAAGCGAAAATCATGTAAGGTCAATTAAATGGAATCTTTTACATAACATTTTACATGTGGAGTTTCTCAACACAAATATAGCACTTGGGCTTTATTCCACAAACTGTAAGTTCTTTGGTTAAAGAGAGGACAAGTAATAATAAAATTTCTGTTCAAATAACAAATATGTGTTGACGAAAATCAAACAGTATCTTAACACCCTGAAAAAGGTGTTTTATTTGGTATCACGATGCTATGGAATATAAAATGCTAGTAGTTGACAATCCTCTTACCTTTTGCTAGAATCCTTCCCTGACAGCTTTAGACCTGCTAAAGAGCCTGTGGGAACATTTTTATTAAACTCTGATAGATGTGAGTTTACTGGAACTGGGGTCCACTCCCTGGTAGGAGGGCTTCCACAGCTTCCTGACGTCCAGTCTATGGATGGAGGGCTTCGACAAGTGTTTTCTTGGTCTTCCTCTTCAGGTAAACTAAGAACGAGATAAATAATAGAAAATTTTTTATACTTTATTTTTTCTCACTTTAATGTGTGAATACCATATTTACAAAAGTCTTTTGGATGATTTCCATAATTAAATAGTGCCTTCTGTTAGTTCCTTATATGTAACAGCTCCAGGAAGACTTGATACTTTGTTTTTTATTACTACAGTTCAGTGTAACTACTGTAGTCACCTCTTAAGTATGAGTTCCAAACTCGCTGCACATTCTGTCTTCTTCTTTAAGTAAAACGGGTCAGAAACAGCTGGCAAATTGCAATTTAATTTAACTAGTGGCTATTTTATTTATTTATATATGCCACTATCAGTCTGGGGTCTGATTGCAATAAGTAAAAAATATTTACCTAAATAAGTTAATATATTTTACTTAAAGAAATAAAATATTTTTACCTAATTTCATAAAAAAAAGTTTACCTGTATAGGTAAACAAAAAGATATATGGATTATTTCCCTTTGATAGATAACTCCTTTTTAAAGTAAGCAGAATTTCTCCCATTAGTCAAACATATATTTTTTTATTATCTCCCTTAATTGTGTTTACCTAAATAGGTAAGTTATTCTTAATGAGTGCTCTTTCATATGTCGTCATGTATGTAAACAGAATATTTTATGTATGAAGATATTTTGAATGATAAAGCAAGTCAATTGAATACTGAACAATTTATTATAGTAAGATCATAGATTTCTTTCCAACTTCTCTTCCAACAATATATGTATCATTATACTAGTACTATAAAGTAAATCTGCATCTATTGATTGGATAATGAAGTATTCATGACATGTATCATATACATGTTTTTGTAATGTAGAAAATAAACACAACTATGAATGTCTATTTTTTGTCCCTCAAAACTATTAAAACCAATAAACAACCTCATTTAAATTAGACTTTAAAGGCGTGGCATTCAGCTGTAACCAAATCTATCTGTAAGTGAAAACATTCCTTCCACATTTACATCAAGATGTTAGAGGAACTCAGATTTTTGTTGACTTAATCTAAAATAATTATCCAAATTTTCATCAGAGTAAATAAAAAATAGTTATTTATTAAAAGAAAATGAAAAAGGATTTTGGATATTATGTACCAATATAATTATTTAAATTTTTTAAATGCTAAAACAAGTTTTAAAGAAGGTTTCATACAGCCAGTCATTTAGTTGAGAGATATTTTTAATCATTTCAAGATAGTTCTTAGTTTAAAATCATTTCAAAAACATATTAAAATGTCATTGCATGAGAAGCAGGCCCCCAAGTTAAAAACTTAATTCTTTTTGTAAAGTCTCAACATATTAATGAGTCAGATAGTTCCAAAGTCAAGACGAAAGATGACAGTCACTACTAATAACTCCATCACAATAAAAATATTATCATTTCTAGCATTTCAACATCCATTTTAATGTACATGTATATTTGTCATGTAGGTAGCAAAAACAAATACATTTAAAACTGACACATATAAAATTATTTTTCATTATATTTGTAAAAAATATCAAAATCCTTATCAAAAGTGAACAAGATAAGAACGCAAACACATGAAAACTATATGCGCCTGTATGCCTGTATAAAACTAAAACTCTTATGGCTTTATTAAATAAAACACAATCATTCAATATAAAATTCCACAATTATCTAATACCATATTTGATGGAGTATGGTTTACCTAAACAAGAAAAATTTGTTTACCGCAAGCAGTCGTACTATATTTGAACATTTCATCATCTTATTAAAATGATTTTATGGACAAGTGTCGTTTAACAAAATAAATGAAAAGATCGGGAGAATCAACTGCTTATCATGTAATGCATTACAACAAAAGATACTTAAACAGGTAAACCCAATCATTTAAGATAAAATTCCACAATTTTCTATTATCCAACATCATATATGATATAGTAGGTTTACCTAAATAAGTAAATTTTGTCTACCTCAAGCAGTCGTACTATGTTTGAACATTTTATCATCTTATTAAAATGAATAGAACGATTTTACGGAAAAGTGTTGTTTTCCAATCCAAAATAAATAAAAAGGTCAGGAAAATCAACTGCTTATCCTGTAACGCATGTAAACAAAATTTACCTTAACGGTAAAAAAAATCATTCAAGATATAAAAATTCCCCAATTTTCTTTTCTGTAAAATCTGATGAAGTATGGTTTACCTAAATAAGTAAATTGTGTTTACCTCAAGCAGTCGTACTATGTTTGAACATTTTATCATCTTATTGAAAATGAATGGAAAGATTTTATGTAAAAGGATCGTTTAACAAAATAAATGAAAAGCTCAGGAGAATGAACTGCTTATCATGTAACGCATTTAAACGAAATTTACCTTAACGGTTAACAAAATCATTCAAAATTCCACAATTTTCTATTATCTAATACCATATATGATATAGTATGGTTTACCTAAACAAGTAAATTTTGTTTACACGAACATGACGAAGCAGTCGTACCATGTTTGAACATTTCATCATCTTATTGAAAATGAATAGAAAGATTTTATGGAAAAGTTCCGTTTAACAAAATAAATGAACAGGTCAGAAGAATGGACTGCATATCATTAAACGCATCAGGGGTCATCAAAAGGTTTACATTAAAATGGCTTATATTTAGATCGATTTTTCAGTATGTGTATAGCAATGACTGCATATAGAATTAAAAAATAAACCGTAGCAGGACCTAATAAATAAATTCTTATTATTTTTTAATATTATTTTCATGGTTTATTCTGTTATTTTTAAGTTCTGCTTTTTTCCCCGTTTTGAGCACAGTCGATTTTAGGTTAATAACACTTACACTTTTCAAGTGGCCCTAAATCTCATGAGACAATTAATTATAATATAACTAAAAGTTTTCACCAACATGTCAGTTGAGAGGTACAATAGAGCTATTGTCCTTATTCAAAATACATTTTGAATGGAAAAAAATTTGAACCGTAAAAACTACGCTATCTTTAACTAAACCAATGTGTCAATATAATAAGGTGTATCCATATCTACGTCGTACTATATTTTATTTGTCCTAATAATATTCATTTGTGCTGTACATATACTAAGAATTTCTTCAAAAAAGTTCAATCTGTCCTGATGAACCTTAAAATAAAAGATCTTTCAACAGGTTAACCCAATCATTCAAGATAGAATTCCACAATTTTCTATTATATAATACCATATTTGATGGAGTATGGTTTACCTAAATAAGTAAATTTTGTTAACCTCAAGCAGTCGTACTATGCTTAAACATTTGATCATCTTCTTAAAATGAATAGAAGGATTTTATGCAAAAGTGTCGTATAACAAAATAAATGAAAATGTCAGGAAAATCAACTGCTTATCATGTAACACATTTAAACAAAAGATACTTAAACAGGTAAACCAAATCATTCAAGATAAAAAAATCCCCAATTTTCTTTTATGTAATATCTGATGGTGTAAAGTTTACCTAAATAAAAAAAATTTTGTTTACCTCAAGCAGTCGTACTATTTTGAACCTTTTATCATCTTACTGAAAATGAATAGAAAGATTTTATGGAAAAGTGTCATTTAACAAAATAATTGAAAAGGTAAGGAGTATCAACTGCTTATTCTGTAAGGCATTAAAACAAAATTTACATTAAAGGTCAACAAAATCATTCAAGATAAAAATTCCCCATTTTTTTCTCTCTGTAATATCAGATGGTATATGGTTTACCTAAATAAGTAAGTTTTGTTTACCTCAAGCAGTCGTACTTTTTTGAACATGTTATCATCTTACTGAACATGAATAGAAAGATTTTATGGAAAAGCCTCGTTTAACAAAATAAATGAAAAGGTCAGGAGAATCAAGAGCTTATCATTAAACGCATTTTAAAAAGTTTACCTTAACGGTAAATAAAATTATTCACGAAAAAAATACCCATTTTCCTTTTTATGTAATAGTATGGTTTACCTAAATAAGTAAACGGTGTTTACCTCAACCAGTCGTACTATGTTTGAACATTTGATCATCTTATTACAATGAATAGAGAGATTTTATGGAAAAGTGTCTTTTAACAAATTAAATGAAAGATCAGGAAAATCAACTGCTTATCATGTAACACATTAAAACAAAAGATTCTTAGACAGGTAAACCCAATCATTCAAGATAAAATTCCACAATTTTCTATTATCTAATACAATATATGATGGAGTATGGTTTACCTAAATAAGTAAATTTTGTTTACCTCCAGTATTCGTACTATTTGGAACATTTTGTCATATTGAAAATGAATAGAAAGATTTCATGGAAAAGTGTCATTTAACAAATGAATGAAAAGGTCAGGAGAATCAACTGCTTATCATGTAACGCACTGAAACAAACTTTACATTAACAGTAAACAAAATCATTCAAGATACAAATTCCTCAATTTTCTTTTATGTAATATCTGATGGTCTATGGTTTACCTAAATAAGTAAATTTTGTTTACTTCAAGCATTCGTACTATTTTGAACATGTTATCATCTTACTGAAAATGAATAGAAAGGATTTATGGAAAAGTCTCGTTTAACAAAATAAATGAAAAAGTCAGGAGATTCAACAGTTTATCATTAAACGCATTTAACAAAATTTACCTTAACGGTAAATAAAATCATTCAAGAAAAAGAAAACCAATTTCCTTTTATGTAATAGTATGATTTACCGAAATAAGTAAACGTTTTTTACCTCAAGCAATCGTACTATGTTTGAACATTTGATCATCTTATTAAAATGAATAGAAAGATTTTATGGAAAAGTGTTGTTTAACAAATAAAATGAAAATGTCAGGAAAATCAACTGCTTATCATGTAACACATTAAAACAAAAAATATATAATGAAGTATGGTTTACCTAAATAAGTAAATTTTGTCTACCTTAAGAAGTCGTACTATTTTGTAAATTTAATCATCTTATTGAAAATGAATGGAAAGATTTAATGGAAAAGTGTCATTTAACAAAATAAATGAAAATGTCAGGAGAATCAACTGCTTGTCATGCAACGCATGAAAACAAAATGCACCTTAACGGTAAACAAAATCATTCAAGATAAAAAATCCCCAATTTTCTTTTATGTAATATCTGATGGTGTAAAGTTTACCTAAATAAGAAAATTTTGTTTACCTCAAGCAGTCGTACTATTTTGAACATTTTATCATCTTACTGAAAATGAATAGAAAGATTTTATGGAAAAGTGTCATTTAACAAAATAAATGAAAAGGTAAGGAGTATCAACTGCTTATTCTGTAAGGCATTAAAACAAAATTTACATTAAAGGTAAACAAAATCATTCAAGATAAAAATTCACCAATTTTCTGTTCTGTAATATCAGATGGTATATGGTTTACCTAAATAAGTAAATTTTGTTTACCTCAGTCATACTATTTTGAACATTTTATCAAGTTACCGAAAATGAATAGAAAGAGTTTGTGGAAAAGTGTCGTTTAACAAATAAATAAAAAGGTCAGGAGAATCAACTGCCTATCATGTAACGCATTGAAACAAAATTTACCTTAACGGTAAACAAAATCATTCAAGATAAAAAAAATCCCAATTTTATTTTATGTAATATCTGATGGTCTAAGTGTTTACCCAAAATAGGGACGTTTAGATATTTCTGGTTTGGTTGGAATTGTTTTCATGGATTGCTATCATGTCAATAAAATTTCACCAGGTTTATGCCATGTCATGATTATGAGAACTCTGAAATTTGACCTGCATGACCTAGAGAGGTGAATCAATGAGATTTACTGAAATAACTTTTTGTTGTTTGTTAATTTTGAAAAAAATCATTAATCAATAAATTCTGAGCCTCATGTAGTTATGTTAGTTTCAAATTTACCTATTAGATCTGAATAGAGGAATAGAACTTTTAATTGTCAATCATGTCATGCATGTGCTCGATGATACATGTATAATTAATCTCATAAATCATTTAAAATAAAATATCATGTCATACATAGTTTCCATATCATTTTTACATATAAAAAAAATTCAAACTACGCTTAATTTCACATTTATCGATATCTAAAATATAATATTTTTATTTGTTCACACATTAGGCCTAAACGTCAGACAAAATCGAAAAGTTCTTTTTTTCAGACTGCGGACATGCATATGACCGATGAATTATTGCTCTTTACTTCAAGCGGTATGCATTTAGGAAATGTTTTAAGACTGACAGAGTTATCTGTCAAATTTTATTTCTTACTTTTTATTTACGTAAACACGTAAAACCTTAAGAGTATCAGAAAATCCCAGCATATTTCAAACCACGTGCGCCGATCGAAATACATCGTGCGCCCTTCAAGAAATGGAAAAAAACGACGAAGAAAATGTTTAAATTCACTAGAAAATTATCGAGAAGGCTGTAAAAATTCATACAAAGTAGATCTGGTCGATTGAATTTGGCTTAAATCTTATGTATTTTTACAAGAAAATCGATTTTTACGAATGTATTTACAGGTCCTCGTTGATCTTTGACCTGTCCACTGGATGACCGCGTGATTCTGTTATGTAAACAAAGCATCTTGGGATAGTTGGGGCTTGTCATAAATCGGCAAATTCAAAATCTCTTCCGACTGCAAAAAAAACGACTATTTTTAGTTTACGCATATAGGTAAAACAAATTTACGCAAAATCGTAAATATTTTTTACTTATTGCAGTCAGACCCCAGACTGACTATAGTGTTGTGTTATTCTGTCTAGCAATTTACTCATTCAGGTAAATATAACAATCCTATTTTACACACACCACCTTTTGTGTCCAAGTCTGAACTTTTGTACCATAGATTCATGCATTTGTATAATAAAGTAATTGTTTTATTAAGATTTAACACCACTTTCAGCAATTTCTAAGATATGTCATGGTATCCAGTTTTTATTGGGGAGAAAGCAGGGGTACTCTGTGAAAACTGCGCACCTTAGGCAGGACAACTGGAAATTTGTATACATTAAGGACATACTCATGAAATGATTATAATAAGACTATTTTTAAAACACATTTTCCGATTTAATTAACAATACTACCTTGAAAGACTATCTGTACTTGCAGTGATCATACTTATTGGTCTACTATCATGGCCTAATTGCGGTGGATTTCTGGATGGAGGTGACACTTTTGTTTCATCCTCCTCGATTATTATATTGCTAGGTAATGGGGCACTATTCCGTTTTAGCAAATTTCCATGGTCATTGTCCATAACACAAGTATTTTCAAGTAATGGCAGAGCAGACGTTCGTTTTAACATTTTCTTCACAGGTCTATTACGCGAAGAAAATGTATTTCCTGGCTCTTTTGGTGGGGTAAAAATAAACTCACTAGAATTAGCAGAAGATGAATTGTTACAACTTCTATCACTCTGAGCACTATTAGGTATATCGTCTGTTAAATCCTCACGGGACAATTTTAATGTTGTATCGTTTAAAACTTTTGGAATCGACGTTACGATATGATCGGATAAATCCTCCGTAATAAAGTTATTTCCTGAACATGGAGAAAAATTTGTATCTGAAACACACTTCCTGAAAGCTGGATGGATTGCATGACTTGGAATGGCAGGTGTGCTCGACAAAACAGGCTCCCATGCCCCGCCTTCGATGTCATAACTTTTACTCATTTGATTCGGCTGATTCACAGATAACCGTTCTGGGCTTCTTTGTGGAGAATTATGATGCTGTGGGCTTCTATATGGAGATCCTAGATGCTCAGGGCTTCGATGAGGAGAATTAACACCATTGGAAGGTACTAAAGTTTGTTCTCGTAACATTTTTTCCTTAGCACGCCGAAGTGTGCCTAGTCTGAGATTCAGTAAATTGTTTGTTTCAATACATCGAGCTTTAGCAACTCGACACTGGTCAAGAAGTTTATCATTTTGTAATTTCTGAGCCATTTCAGTCATGCTGGCAAATGTTGCCTCAGTCATAGCTGGATGATGTCGTAAATAAAGCTCTAAGCTACGTAATAATTTCTCTAATCCTTCCAGAGTAGTAGAATGGTCCATTTTCATGCTTGCCACATATTTCATTGCTTCTAAAGCCCATTCGTAGCTCTGAAACAATTCCACAAAACAATCAATAAAAATGTTAACAGTCCAACATTTTATATAAAAAGATTTGATAAAATACCTGGTAAGATGCTATTTAAATTACAAATATATTGAATTCAAAATTAATTGTTACCACTGTTAAAATTTTACATCACAGGGAAAAAAATATAATCACTTTTCACTAAAACACTTTCCTTAACACATTTGTGATTAAATTCAGCAGAAATTTCAGATTTTATTTTGTAAAATCCTTAAATTCAATATTTTTAGTGTAAAGTCCTTCAACATAAAATATATATAACATCCATATGCAAGTATTTCAAGTTTTTACAGAAAAACTTGGTATAATTCTTACATTCAACGAATTATGTAAGATTCTCTTGGTAAACACCTCATAGACAATTGGGACATTCTCTATGGATAGGTGTAACATTATCATAATTGGCACTTCAAACACAGGATAAAGTACTTTTGTCAAGGTTTTGAAGTTGTGAAATGGAATTACACTTCTCTAACAAGATAAATCCATTTCATGTCATGTAACAAGACGATATTAACACTTATAAAAAATCTGCACTTCTTGATACCAATCAGAACAAAATGAGACTTTTTTTTTGTTTTGTGTGTTAATTCTGCATTAAAACTCTTAATACATAAAAAAAAGTCAGTAAGGCCATGAGGAATGCTTAATTAAAACTAACCTGTTTTGTCATGAATAAAAAATATAATTATTCACTCAAATTGTGTTCCATAAAACTGACATACGACTATAATACACAACTTTATAATTAATAAGTTCATAATTAACAGTTACTGTTAAGTAACTATGGATTTTTAAACCTGTATATTTATATATACTGTCTGCGTTAAACTCACTTGACAGATTAAAGGTAGATCTCATCAAAATATACAATATTTCCCTTAAAATCCAAATCATGCAAAGACCTACAACTATCATTTATTTCAGAATTCAGACAAGACTATATATACCTTGTCTAATAAATGATAACACTTTGTCGTACACTCTATTCGTTCTCGTGTGGCCTCCAAACGACTAGTAAAGTCCTGTAAATGTTTTTTCAGTGCGCGGGCCAGCTCCTTGTATCCTGTGGCATCTTCAAAGTTCCCTGATTGTGCCAACATACTAGCCTCTTCTAACAAATCATTTCCTTTCTCTATGTATGACTGAATAAAAATGTTTAATAAAAATTAATAACAGTAGTAAACAATCCAGATTTGTTTAAACAGGGACAGTCTATACTTACACTTAGTATAGACTGTCCCTGGTTTAAATATCTTTGATTTCTAGGTTTTTGAAGGTATTAAGAGAAAAGATGCTGTCCCTAGATTTATTCTTACTTTTATTTTTGACTTCCCACAGTAAGTCAGTAACTGGTATTGTATTTCAATGAGTAATGAATTCACGTTCTTTCTGTTCCTTTGAAATTCTTGTAATACTTATTACTTATACTAATCTACATGTATTGCATCAGTCGCAGTATGAATTCTTCAAGTTTTAAAATCAATTTTATCTTTGAACAATTTTTTTTAAAGTTTGTTATATAGTTCCAACTTCCTTAATTAAATTGCCTTGGGCTATTCTTTATTGTTGAACAAACACATGTCCATTTTCACTCTCTTTTGTTCTATTAAATCCTTTAATGTTTTTTTTAATCCATTTATCAGACAGGTGTCACTTAATTACAATTCAATTACCTTCCTTTTGCCATTTGTTATTTAATCATTCAATTATTTTAAATATTGCTTCAATTAACTTATAATTGTCAAAGCTTAGTAAATATTACTCTTTTTGAAAGTACCAGATATTTATAAATTAAATAAACTGTATGTTACAAGCAAAATTTTCCTGATGAGGAACAATACATTAATATATTTTCCACATTTAAACAAAATTAATATTTGCAAAAATTGATTTTAAAATTGTTAAACCAAAAAATCAGTAGACTACACTTGTCACAGAGATGCTGGTCAGTTTAAATGATTTTACTGACATCAGCCTGTCGACACCAAAATGTACTAATTAATTTACTTTCCTAAGCAGGAACAAGAAAAATCAATACATATTGGACATTTATTCCTCAGACTGTCCAGACAAATGCAATAGTAACTATTCACAAATTTTGATCATTTCCTTTTATGGACTTTCAAATACATTTCTATTTTCTGCATTTCTATTTTTTTCTTTCTTTCTTATTGCCATTTAAATAACAAAATATAGCAAAATTTCAAATATTTTTTAAGGATTCAGAAAAAATTGAGCATCTCTTTCTAAACTAAACAAGGTATACAATGCACAAATTTAAGTCATAAAAGATATTTTTTAAGATGTCATTTTATGAACTCATTTTTTTAAATTAATTTTTTACCAAAATTTATATTTCCTACCTTCTCAGTTTGCTGTTATTTTAAACCAAAGTTGTACAAATTAAAATTTTACTCTAAATTTCCACACAATTCATCCCATGTCAGAAGTAATATCAGACTAAGTGTAAGACATTACATTTATTTCATTATAACTCCTGGGATAATAATTTTCTGATATTACTAAACAAATAATTATTATTTCATATTCCACCCCTCGGGGATATCTAAAAACAGTTTTGACATGACACAGGAAATAGATTATTGACACATTGCATCCAGGTTATTTACAACAGAAAATAAACAAGACATCAAATTTGATAGATTTTTAATAAACACTGTCTCAAATTATTTTAAATAACCTTAAGTGACATTTTACAACATTTCACATGTAACATGCTGCTGTTTGTATGTAGACTGGTTGAATTTTCTTACTTAATATTACAACAGGAAGATTAATAAGTTCTTACATATGTTTTTAGGAGTTAAGATGAGGTGATCTTCCATGAGTTATAAAAATGTTAGGCCTTTTCATGACTGGAGAGCAGCAGCAAATCTTCGCTAGCCAAGTGTTATGATCATCGGATTGTAAGCCTTGGCTAGCGAAGATGCAAAACGAGCAAAAAGACATACAAAAATATCTAGCAAGAGTGAAAGATCATATTGCTTAAATGAGTGGTTGCTTAACATAAAGAGTCAAAGACAGTTCATCGTTTTTTAATATTGAAAATACCAGTAAATTAAAGAAAAAAACAAAAACAATATAAAAAATATGGAGTAATTAGGTAAAATTCTTTAGGCTGAGTTCAGGAGACCAGTGCATCACATGCATTATCCACGAAGAAAAAGACTTAAATGGTCTGTTTGAATCAACTTTTTACCCAAATAAAGAAAACAAATTAATACTTTTTTTTTAATTCCAAAAGGACCAAATGAGTAAAAAAAAAATGGAATTATTTGCATGAAGTACAAACCGACAATGAAAAAAGGATAATTTCTTTTGATATTATAATTTATGAAAAAAAAATAATTAGGAAAAACATTACAAAGTTTATCAACGGAAGGCTGATCAGAATCAAATCATTTCATTATAAATCATATGTCTATCAAATGTCAATTTCTGACAAGAAATCAACATATACCACTTAGGACAATATAAAACAACTTAATTTAGCTGTCAGATTAGCAAGAATCATTCACAGAAAGTTCAAAGATTAATTACATTCAAACAATGAAACTGATCCAGATATATTTTATTTCCCAGCAAAATAAGCCCTTAAATAAGACTGACCATTATGTTTATTTCTGCTATGAAAATGACATTGTTCGTGAAACTGATCACAAATTAAAGAGTTTGGCTATGTTCAATCTTCTCCAATCCTCACGGACATGCAAAATGATCGATCCCATACATGCTAGTTAGTTGTGGCAATCCTCGGTCTTTTTGCAATTGACAAACAATTGTAACAGGTCCCCATATATTTATCGATCTGTCATCAAATGGAAATGAAGTGTGTACATTTGCTCCAAGCAAAGAAATAGTTTCTTGAAAATGACAATCTAAACGGCAATAATTTCCGCATTTTAAGAGGAAAATGTTCATCATTAAACGTACAAATGATGATTGAATTTCATTAGAAACAAGTGAGTTTGTGTTTAATGAACAACATTATTTTATTTTGCTACTGGTAACAAATATGTATCTTGAATTTGGTTTTACAAAAAAGTAAGTTGAACAAAGTAAATACAAGAATTTTAGGAAAAGCTGTCCTTCATAAAAATATGAAACCCTTTCTTTAAACAGCACATATTACAAACAGTAAATTGAAAGAAACTTTTGTACAAAATATTGTATTTAGGTTTACTGTTTATGAAAACAAGTAATCTGTGAGCTACTGCTCACTCAGTATACCGCCGCTATTCACATCGCTTGATTGACTAAGTCGGTAAACAGGAAGTAGATATGCGACAGACCTGAAATCGGGTACGCCCAATATAGGACCACATGGAAAGGTCACATAAAATTTCAAGTGGTTGTGATAAGTAATTATGAAAGGTACATTGCAGATGGAAGGACGGATGGACTGACAGGGGTAAACAATAATACCCCCTTCATCTTCAAAGCGGGGGATAAACATAACAAACAATAAATTTGAAATATATTTCATATAGGTTAGGGGTCTTCCCCCAATACAAACTATACACCATGATATAGCTGAAAATTGTTAAAAGTGGCATTAAACACCATTCAAAAAGTTTATTGTAAACTGAAGGAATTATCTTTTTGGAAAATGAAGATAATTTTTAAAAATCAATATGCACAGGGGTGCAAAAGCCGAATTGCCGCATTTTATTAACCAAAACTTTCCTTGTCTTCATTTTAAGATTTAACGTAATTGGTTATTACAGGCATTACATGTAAACAGGAGACAAAGTGAGGAAGGGTTTCAGTAGGAAAAATGTAAACTTTATCAACAAATTTTCAAAGTTGCATAAAATATGAATATGTGAATCCTCTAACAGTATTGAATCATTTTTGTTGTGTAAAATTTCAGATATGTACTTGATGTAGTTTTTGAGTTATGGTCCGGAAACCACTAATTCAAGAAATTTTCTAACGTTTTTCTGTCACTCACAGTGACCTTGACCTTGAACGGATTTACCCCAAAATCAATAGGGTTCCTCCTCTTATGGTATGTAACAAGATCCTAAAGTTTCATAAAAATCGGGTCACAACTTTCTGAGTTATGGTCCGGAAACCAATTGTTGACGCCTGCCCGCCCGCCCAGCCGCCCTCCATCATCATAACAATAGCCGAGTTCAACTTCTTTGCAACTCGGCTTAAAATAAGAAATGATATTGGTCATAAATTTCAACATGTGTCTGTTTATTTATAGCCCCAAATTACAAGGGTATTAAAGAAGGTTATTAGATCAAGCATTTGGATAAAAACAATGTACAGAGTACAACTCTTTTAACTCATTTTGTCTCAAGTGTTTTTTTGATGCAACATGTTTTAATTTTTAGCTGCAATCGTAAAAAATATGGCACAGAAAAGGTTTATTAAAAATTACACTCAATTATTGCAAAATTATCCCAAGTAAATAATACATCTTTAATGTAAATTTCTGCTGTCAAAAAATAAATATTTTTTTTTAAATACTTACCACCCCCTGTCCACGAAATTTATTGTTTAAAATGAAATAAAAAAACCATGCAGTTAATATACAGAGTGGCATGCACTTACCATAGCGCTAAAATGGAATTTCTCAAAGTCTTTTTGCTGAGATCTTATAGCCTTCAGATTGTCTGCCAGTGTGGAGTACCGCTCGGCAATCTGTCCACCATGACTTTGTAACCAGCTGATGACCTGAAAAGGAGGCTCCGATTTTGACAAATATGATACGAGTAGATAGACATGTGGGAAGGATTATTGATTTATCTGAATTTGCAATAAGTTCTTCTTCGTCGGCTGTAATTCATAACGTCTTAATTGAAAGCTATTTACTTTAATTTGAAATGATGAGTATCTTGAATTGTCAATTTCATTTTATTGCAAACAATATCAAAAATGGTGTTGATCTCAAAAGAGTAATTTTTGCAAATTATTGGAAGACCATGCAGTGATACCAAATAATATTAATACAATGGTATTATCGAACAAACGTAAATGAATTATGGACTCGAAATATATTGCTGAAGAGAAAATGAATGCAACGTTCAGATTAAATTAATTCACCCATGTCTGCACCAGAAGTATAGGCGGTTAAAAGAAAATCCATTTTGTTTTTTATACTGATTGTTTCTTCTGTGACAAATCTATCTATTATTTCTGTAAGAATTTTTTTTCTAAACCCTTACTTGCTCTGTACTGTGAAAAACTAATTTTCCTTCTCCGTTAATTTCTAGATGAGGTTTACACATTGATGCTTCATGAAGGTTTTAGATTGCTAATTGCTTATGCAAGCTGAAAATTCATTAAGCATCAAAGTGTATTAATTGTCTAGAATTTAAAGAGAACATTTCAATAATAAAGGCTGGCCACAAGAAACTCCACTATCCTGACCTGCAGCCCCAACAATAGAGTACATCAAAGCTGTAACTCCATTTTAATTCATGTCCTTTAAATATCACTTGTTTTATGTTTGAAGTAACAATGTCTATCAGTTCTTCCATGTTAGTTACATTTACTGTTTAGTCTTCAAAAGTTTCTACTTTTTGATAATTATGTATAAGATTTAAGTTCAAACAAGTAAAAAATAAATGTAATAGGATTATTAATTGCATTTTGCTATTTTCAGCTGGAAAAAATACAAGTTTATTTCAATTATGGTTAACCCACAGCTGATTCTATTAAAATAATGTTTTTCAATCCATCAACCATGGATTATTGCATAATGAAATCTTTGTTTTCAATGATCTTTCGTGGTTGAAACACAAACTGATATACTGGAACAGTGATTTTTCTATTAGATGTTCACTGGACATAAAGCCACAAAAAATCAATCAATCTTTTAGATAACAAGGACTCAATGTTAATTGTTCTTAAACAACATTCCAGTTGGTAAGTTGGATCTGTTTAGTCACAAAAATAATGATGTGTAGAAAAACAGAAAGGGGAACAAACTCTTGTATACAGTTCATACATAGAAACAGAAAACAACTGTACACTATGTTCAAAGTTGTTACAGAAATGTTTGACAGTTTTATGGGGGTATTAGTGGAGAATTAGCTGGAAAAACCTGTCAGACCTCCCTCTACCTTTAACTGACAAGAGCACTAAGCACCTGTTGTTTCAAGTCATGCACACACTTAAAACAGTTATTAACTTTAAAACTACAACTAATATCAATCAATCTCATTTATCTAGTTTCTTATTACACCCCCCCCCCCCCAAATCATTATCATAGCATAGGAATATACTATATGAACTAAAGACAACCACATGGTTGGTTCGAAGGAAAGGACTGAAACTTAAAACAGATATATTTTACTATTTGCTAGTTAGATTATTACTGAAAACAAAATAAGTAAGACAACAAAGAATATTTTTGTGAATTCCGCATACTTAATGTAACTCATTGTACCATGATTTGTATGTAACTTCATAGCTTTTCAAATATAACATAAAACTAGCTAGACAATCTTCCTTTAAGGCGATAACTGATAAATATATATTCACAGGAAAAACAAAAGTTGTCATTGTTCAATGGTTGTTTGCAGTGAAAATGGAAGTAACAGTACTAAAACATGGAGCAGGTGTAAAATCGGTGCATCTTGCTCATCTCGTTTATTTGTTGTGACTGAGAAGATAGAACACAGATTTATTGTTATTGTGTCCATTTGAAATGCTTCATTTTAACTGAAATTTATTGAAACAACAATTTTCAAGCATATTTTATGTATTCCTACACACTTGCTTTTCAGCAATTTATTCAGTAATGTAAACTATGAATTCAAAGCAAAGTAAACTGTTAAAATATCATGTATGTATTTATCTAAACAAACAAGCTCCTCAACAATAAATATACATGTGTTTCAACCAAACAACCTTCCATTTCAATGGTACACACCTCTAAGATATATTCATGGCCTGCATTCTGACTAAGTTTATTGTCTAAACGGCTGCCAAATTTGTTCACGTTAAGCAACAAAAAAGTAGTTCCTGAACAGATGTTTATGAAAGTATGACCAGATCTGGGAACTTCTGGTTAAAGCCCTTTTGACCAATCAAAAAGGACTATAAATGTAAACTAAAGTAAGATCAGAATTATTTAATAATGAACCACCTTCACCACTTTACTAAATAAAACCTATGTAAATTTAACAGGCATGCACCTTGTTTTAACCAGATTCCAAATCTAAAAATAACTCAGAAAAATGCAAAGTTCAATATCACCTGTAGCTTAAATCAGCTTCATTATTATTTGAAACTAGAAAAGGGACCAAATACTTATACTATAAAGATCTATGGAAGCTTACCAGTTTCAAGGGAAAAGAACATATTTATCCAAGTTATTCCATTTTTCTAATAATATCTAAATTTTCATACATTTTCAGTTTAATCTAGAATCCATAAAATCATAAGTCTTGTTATTCAATATGTTGTACATTCCCGAGCGAGGTTCAGAAAAGGATATCCCAACTATCAAATTTACAGGTGTAAAAAACCTAGGTAATAATTAAGGATACTGTTTAAAAGGTAAATTGTTCACTTCTTTCAATTTAATAAAGGCCAAGATACATACAGGTAATTGATACAGGAGTAAACACAACCTGTGGAGGGAGGAAATGAGAACAATAGGGAGCAGAGGGACGGTAAGTTTGAACACATTCCTTTCTTGTAGGTAAATACATGTTAAAAAGTTTGTTGTTTTAACAAGAAAACCATATAAAGCCTGATGCCAAATTTTAAACTGGTGCTATATTTGATAAAAAATAATACTATTACATTAAGCAAGTTTAACAAGACCATAGTTTGCACTCAGAGTTTGCACATCTGTTGGTTTCTGCAATGGTTAACATTGCAGAAACCAACAGATGTGCAAACTCTGAGTTACAGAATCTAATATCTTGGACAACTGGACACAGGTTAAATGGACAGAATGCACAAATCATGATTGGATGGACAGATAAAAATGGCACAAAGAATGGGATACCATAGAACTCCATCTATGTATGTTATCAAGCATTAAATCAATATATCCCCAATAACTTTCTATCTCTCCTTGAAATAACTTTCTGCTGATTAAGAAATTGAAAAAAAAACAAACAAACAACAAACTTTTTTGTGTAGAAAGTATCATATTTTATACACTGCAGTGGTTCCTCTTGTATTAGAACCTTCTTACCATCACCAACCCCTTACCAAAGCTTACATCATATATAATTTGTATATGGCTTTCCAACACTAAAACCAACCCTCATACCAGCCATATTTTAAATGCAGAGGGTCTACAATAAATAAAAGTCAGAAGCTTATAGCAATAAAAACATGTAATGACCCTACATGTATCTAAACATTGATGACTATGCTTTATAAACAGTCACTTAAACTAAATTATATGTTTTTTTCCTCAATATCTTTAGATCTACCACACAGAGCGATGGTTGCTACCTACATGTATTTAGACAAAAATCTCCCATCACCTTTACCCCGAAAATTGTTGTTCAATACAGTTAAAAACCGTACAGTGTCGTTTTCATAATATTTATCATGATCATTGAAATTAACAATTTTAAAGTTCTTAAGAATGAACTGACACCTCTTGTTAAAGATTTGAATATTCTTTTTCCATTCAAAGTTGTAACAATAATGAATATCTATTCACAATTTTACATTCTTTTTTAACAAGTATATCTTGTTAATATTTGTTACAAAAACATAGGACTTTAAAAGTAAACAATTTGTGTTAAAAATATACACATCTATTGCCTTTAATGGTTGGTATGTTTCAAAAGTTTTGTGTTCTTTAAGGAAATAAACATGAAAAAGTTCAGAATTTCATGTGAACAATTTTCAGGTTTAGTTAGGTGTTTAGAAGTTCCAGTCATGACAAGGAACTGCAACTTTAGTTGCCCAAACACTGCTTAAAACTGACCATTAAACAAACAAAAAATATATATAAACAATAAGTTTTTCAATTAAGCACACAGTCCAGTTTAATTGTCAATATTTGATTGCTATTGGGGAGCAAGCATTTTTCGCATCTGGGCTTGGGTTTGGGATTTCTCATTTCAACATATTCCTTCATTCATCCCAAAGAAGATGTGCACCATAACTTTTTCCCAGAATAAAAAAACATATAGGTAATAAAGGAATTAAAAAAGGAAGGAGGAATCCATTACCCCCTCCTAATAAGAATAATTGCATCATTGTAACATTTTATCCTTTTTCACTTTTTGTAATATCAAGTACAGGATGGGATTATATTTGATTGAATAGGGTTTATGTCACATTAAATCGAATTAAAATTAAATCTTTCAATTGTACTGGCACGTATATAGAAAAAAGGGGGGAGAAAAAAAAAGATTTAATTCTAATTAGATTGTGCACTTTCAGTCACTTTTCGGCTGTATTATTTTGTTCAGTTATTATTAGAATGTATTACTAGTATAAGTTAGCATTAAAAACCATTATTCTGTACAACATACACTACATGTAAATAATGCCAATACATGTACTGTTAAAGAGGAAGGTCTTCAACAACAGGATTCACTTCAGAAATATCTGATTGCAATCACCTCTTTCAATGTTAAATGTTAAGATTAATGCTAAGATAAAGAGAAATAAGATAGTATCTAACAGCCAGATGTTTTATACACAGATATTCAGCTATGACATAAGTATGAACAACCCTCAGAGAGCTCTATCAAGTTTACAAATTGTATCTTTATCTACTGTATGACATCATATTTAGAATGCACTAATCTACACTCCACCCTAAGCTAATACACATTTAACCATTTCAGAACCCAGCTGAGAATACTCGTTAAGTAGAAACCAAAAAAAAAAAAATTTTAAGAACAGAGAATGATATAGATAGATTAAAATTATCCATCAAACATTATACATTGAACAAATAATATGAATAATAAGAAATAAAAAAAATTATTTCATACATTATCATTATGTTCATAACAATTTCAGATATATTTGAGACCAGTTAAAAAAAGGCTGACCATTTAACAAGATAAGAGAACCCTGAGAGATGACCTTTACAAGACAGTCTAACATGCTAGCAATTCTTATTTCTGCCATTACTGTATAATTTTACACCAAATTAACAAGCCATTAATTCAAAGTTACGACTGATTTACTCTTTAATTTAGCATGCAAGGATTCCTACAGACTCCAATACTCTCACTTCATCCTAAATGCAGAATGCTTCTGGCTTCTAATGTCAAAGTGTTAAGTATTCGTAATTAAACAAGGACAGATCAGTGTGGAGATCAAAATTTCAATCTTGATGAATATTTACAGAAATATCAAATTGAATGAATAAAACTTTTCTATTTAAATAGAACATAGAAAACAATAAAATAAGGGTTAATAAAAATAATTAAAAAAGAAATACTAAGTATCAAATTGAATGATGAAAATTTTCTATTTAAAAAGAACATAGAAAAAATACAAAAAAGGTTAATATAAATAAAAACTGAGACCAAATTTAAAAATTAATCATTCATGATACAAAATTTACTTACCACATACTCTAACATTCGATCATACATTTCTTGTTTTATTGTTTATAACCAAACACATATGAAATGAATATTCCAAAAGTGAATAAAATACTTCAACACAAAATTTCATCAAAATAAATGCTATAAAATCTATTAATGTCTAACATAAATCCATATAATAAAAATCCATAAAATTATTGTAATTTTATATAAAACTTAAATTCCTAAAACTTCAAAATCTTTCCAAAACACAAATAAATCCATTAACACAGAATCAACAGCACTTCACAAATACTATAAGACATAATAAAGATCTAGAGATTTCAATTTGCACATCTTCAAAATTTTTATCAAAAGTCTCCATAGAAACTGCAAGTTATCAAACATCTAAGTAACCCAGATGTGACTATGATTCACACTGACAATTTCATATTTACCAAAACTAATATGAAAACAGATGCCAATACACAACATAAAAACATTGGTTACCTATGAAATGAAAATGGTCATGGTAATCCTAGTGGAATTGACGAAGATAAAAGACTGAGATAAAAATGGCCTTACTTAAGATTAGATGTTCACCAATGTATAGGTGTTATCCTCGTAAAAACAGATGTTTTCATTCATATCAAAATAAACAAATTGATTTGGGATGATCATTAACCACTTTGGACGTGTGCCTTCTGCTGCGAAAACTTGTTTTCATTATTTTTATTATGGACATCCTACCTTCTAGCTTAGATGAATGAGAAATGCTAATGAATTTTTGGCACAAAAACAGACATTGTCCATTTATCTGATCTGTAGAAATATAACCTAACATTTTGGAGAACCTAGTCCATTTGTAATACCAGGAACAGACAGCAGGAGTCAGAACATGTGACAGAAATTCATTATGGACTGATTATAAACGAAAATATATTTCACTGTCAAAATAATGTTTAGAATTGCATCTTAATTTATATTTCATTATGGTAGATTTTCATTATCTTGTTTGTTTGTTTGGTGTTTTTATGCCACTTTCAGCAAATTATCATGGCGTCCAGTTCTATAGGGGAAGAAACACAGTACCATCATAAACATCAACCTAGAGCAGAAAAACTGGTAATCTTTGTCGATTAACCCCATATGCTTTAAGCAAATAGGGTATATCCCAAGGCTCAATTCTGCCCACAGGTCTGAGCAGCTAGTCCCTAGGTGGCAGAGAAGCAATGACCTCTTACTTTCCGGTTGTCAAATCATAATGGTTTGACATCTCAATTAATGCCCTTTGCTTCTCATTGTAAACAAATATAGTTCCTAATAAAAAACAGTGTAATCCTTCTGTAAATGGTTGATAGCTGGCAGAGATGACAGAGTACAGAAAAGCTCATACGTATGCACTAATCTGTATAGACTTGCCACAAGTCCCTTTGAATTTTTTGCTATTAGAGAGATACACCTTCAATATCAACATTTCCTATACTATCAGCCTGTGTACCTTTGTACACAAGCTGATAATAAAGGTGTATCTCTCTAATAGCACAAAATTCAAAGGGACTTGTGGCAAGTCTATAATCTGTACTCTGTCATCTCTGCAAGCTATCAACTTTTTGTGTCATTTAATCAAACCACACATAACTATATTCTTGTTTAATGTTCAATGTTGGGTGTTCTGTTTGGATATCGGAGACGATGTGATCTTAAGCAATAGAAAGTCTATAGGATATCATGATATGAAAGTTACTGGTTTACAGAAGAAACAGGTACTTTGGTGAGCTTATGGGAAAGCCCTGTGATCTTCCAGTCATGGAATTTTACACTCGTGGAAGATCTTTCCCCAAAACGTATGTAAGAACCTATCATTCTTTGGATATGTTTACCAATTCTATTTATTTTGCTTTCAGGTACATATTGGGCTTTTTTGAAGGAAGAGTTAAGATAATTGTGAAACTAAACATTTGATGAAATATGCTGATTTAGGTGTAAATTGGTTAAGTTAAAACAGGACAAGTTTCCTGTTTCAGAATCTTTTGGGCTTCATCACTGATGGTAGGGATGGTTCCTGACCTTAAAAAACAGTTAGCTGTGATCATCAATGTTTATGATTTATTTTTATTTTTAAAATAATTTTTTGTTAAGGGAAAACAATTGTGGATTCCATGCCAGATTGCTGAATCCCAAATTGCCGAGTCCATTTTGCCGATTCCCAAATTTTTTTATTTAAGGAATTACTTACAACTTATTCGAAAACAGTTTTAATGGTTTGGCAATACATGTATAACAATGAAAATTGGTTACCAATATTTAAAACAAAAATTGATTAATTTTGTGTAACTGAAAACACAACCTTTTTGCAACACAAGCTGATGTTCTGATTTCAACCAGTAACTGGAGTAAAATGCTTGTAAAATAGCTGCCGATAATCCGTCGATTCCAATGAGAGAGGTGTGAAACACTTATTCGACGCTGACAACGCACCAACTTTAGATGATGATATTTTAGTTGCTTTGTTATAAATCTAGGGCTTGATGGCAAATTAATGAAAAAATTAATAGGTCTATCTATTGCTTTTTTATTATTTAAATAATTACGTCTATACGAAACAATACAAAGATCTTCATGAAACTATAAATTCCATGAAATCGATATGGGTAAAGCCAAAAAGGTGCTCCTTGTTGGTCAATATAACACCACTTGATCACTTAATGCATTTTAAAAAGTTTACATTACAGTACCAACTGGAACTTTTATGGATGCTTCAGTGACATGAAGATGCAGTTATTTTTACATTCATTCCCTATTTCCTTACAATATTAGCCTTGTTATTGACATTTGTCAAACGATAATCAGTACGTTAAACAAGTCAAAAGCGTGACATTGAAACCAAATGTTACTAAAGGAGACACTAGTGTTCATTGTATGTCTATATGAACACAGATTGTAGGTTATATTGGTAGAAAAATGATGAAGGCTAATGAATGTATCGTTATTTTGTGTAAGGAGTGGCACTTTCATGGGCTAGACAACATTTAAAAAAGGGTTAAGTAAGTTATGTTGACAACAGTGAAAATAACTAAAAATAACGTACGGGGTTTCCATACGAAACCATAAGACGCGGGAAATTAAGCGGATATATGCGCAGGCTCGGTGTGGCTATTGATAAAAGAACGCTGCGGTGTTTTCGTATCCCATTTTATTAGCCATTTAGACCGGTAAGTATGCTTGTCAAAATATGGTATAACGTACTAATTGTCCTAAAGTTTTATTTTTTTCTACGAAAAGTGCCCATATCGACAGTGAAACTTTTTTTTTAAAGCCACATACAGATATGATACGAAACTAAATTAGAATTATTTGCTGTCACGCTGGTTGATTACGATGCGCGACACGACACGAGGTAGGCTCCACCTTACCTGTCCAACCAATAACGTACGTGAAGTCAAAAAGTTTCTCTGACAAAACATTATTTTTTTCTAAAATCATTAAAATCATATAGTTTAACTTTTTTCATTGTCGGTAATTTGGGAATCAGCTAACTAGACTCGGCAATATGGTATTCGGCAATTTGGGAATAGGCAATCTGGGATGCAACCTAATTGTGGTCTCAAAATCTGGCTGTAGATCAACCATACTGGGATACATGTAAGGAGAATGTCAAGCTCCTTGCAAACTAAATAACACTTTGTAGATGCTGATAATAGTAGGCTCACTGTAGCCACTACAAATGACTAAATACTCCATCCCTATCCAATACTCTATAATTTTCCAGCTGGCAATCAAAATTTCTCCCTAAAACGGATTTATTATTTGTTAAATTGTTCTAACAACATATAGCAGAAATACTGCATGCTGGAAATTAAGCAGCCATTGAATCCCTATTGGAAACTAGCATTCCATTGTATATAAAAGACATATACCTCCTCATTTCCTTTTTTTTTCGCCCAATATTGAAGACATACACTCAATAAAGTCATTTTCAAAATTCTTAACTACCACCTTCTGAATCTGTTAAAAATTTTGAAAATTGGCAAAGCCTTCCGATCTGCAGTATAGAACACCTACACCCAATATATAAATAAATTATTGAAAAAAACCCTTTTAAATACATTAAAGTAATGAACACAACATGCAAACCCCCCCCCCCCCCCCCCAATCTGACATGTTCAACATGTTTTGATTATGCTGCACTAAATCAATGATTTAAAGCCAGGACTATCTGTTATTCCAGTTTCTTCTAAAAACAGGAAGTATCTCCTCAGAATGATAAGTGTTTATCTATCAATTAGATAAGCCAATTATGTTACATAACGTGTTGAAAGTTTCAATATAAACATAATTATCACCGGGGAATAGTCACTCTTATTGAAGATAATTAAACTGATAACCAAAAACCTAAATCACAAACAGAAAAGTCCCTATAGTCCCCTTATCAAAGAAGGCATTATTTTGATAACAAAGTCTGATATTTAACTGGTTATAATATTGAAGTATAAGAAAACAGTAAAACTGAAAGACTTAAGAAAGGAAAAGATCCATTTCTAAAAAAAAAATTGTTCATCTCTAATCAATACCAGTGAATTACATGCACAGTAAAACCTATCTATTCCTTTCAAGGAAGTCCAAATTATGGTCACTACCGACATGTGGTCTTAGTATACAGTTTCAACTGTATACTGTACGGAAATAAATTAAGGTATTTATAAGCTAGTGTACTAAGGCTGGTTTGACTACACACCAACAAAAGCTCCAAATTGATTCACTCACCTCCTTAAAATCCTTAAATAAAAGAGGAACAATTTGTTAGTCACAATCCACAAACATTCAAAACTCAATTCCAACTTAAATTAATTGTACAGAATGAAATTATATAAAAACATGTCTGACAGACTTGTTAAGCTAGAGTTCGAACAAATGGTGGTTTGCTGAGTCAGCACAAAACAAAAATAGATCATACTAGCCAAGGATAATAATTCCAAAGAAAACATATTAATGGTTAATATCAGGGAAAACAAACTCAGCTGATATTCCTGGCAGGCCAGCCTGACTCTGTAATTAATGCTGATCTTTGATGTTGTCTAAGAAAGCAAAGTTTCTATGAACTCATGCCAGGTTAATCATTAGGGTACAAATAGCCAATTAATAAGCGTCAGTAAGGACCACAGGTGAATGAAAAGTATTCAGCAATTTCTGTACAAAATATGTTAATGGAAATTCATAATTGTAGTGTTTGTAGTGTTACACTGTTTTCATTCTCAATATCCCCATAGTGTGCCTAACCAATAGGACCTGACAAGACAATTTTGCTTCTAATAATTTTTTAAATTTTCCATCTAAATGTCTGGCACAAACTATAAAAAATTCAATTAAATAGCATTTAAATTGTCATAAAAAAATGTATTCAGTCAGACAAGACCAAAAGTCAGATCAAGATTTTCAACTTCCATGCATTTTTCTTTTATATAAAAGACAATTACTTTCACTGTATTTTGAATGAATGGACAAAATATTTTACACAAATGAAAGCTTCTGTGCTATATACAAAACATTAATAACTGTAACTAATAAGATTCAAAATTTGGCAAGTATTTCCATGAAACATCAACAGTCATGTAAAGTAACAGTCATGTATAATATCGTGTTATTTGCTAAACTTTATACACAAATTTGGGTGCATACAATACATTAATGCACATTATATACAGCAAATTACGGTATAAAGATTTCTTGTTCTTGTGGCATCTGCTTTATTAAGATTGAAGGACAAATCCAAGAAAATAGGCAGACATAATTCAGGTTCTGAACTGAGTTATGTTCAGGAAAGATGGCAATAACCTAATAAGACTACTGACGTAACCTCTTGAGATAACTAAGTCTATATCTAGACAAAAACAGATCAATACAGGAAAACAACTTTTCAGACACAAACACTGCATTAATATAGATAGCTATATAATTACATTTCTCTTATCATTTTCTATTTTTTTCACATGCATCAATTTTGTTAATTTTTTGTTTAATTAATTATACACTGATAATTCATAAATAACACTGGATATGTAAATCTCATCAGGGATGTTATTTATACATTTTAAAAAGCCCTTTTTGAAGAAGAAAAATAGTTTTAGTTGCTTTTTTTTATTTTATGTATTTTAAAGTAAATAGAAGAACATTTTGAGAGTGATGAACTAGTGCAATGAGCAAAACAAGTGTGGATAGTATTGCATATATATGTAATACAAAGTTCCCTACCGACAGGTCCAAGGGCCAAAACTCCGACAAAATTTTCAGGCCAGAAAAAAACTTGAACTTATCTGTAACTCGTGATGGTTGACACTCAAACCAAATGTCAGCTCATTAGACAGGTTGAGATTCGAAACTTGTACTGATACCGGTACGTGTAACGTGTAATTTTTCATTCTACGTCATCAGGATTGGTGTGTCACATGATTATGTGAGACTTTTTTATGTTAGGTCTTTGTAAAACCCACCGAAATGTATTTTCTAACCCTTTGAAAAAAGCAGAAAAGTAAAAATGGCTACATTTTTTCAGATTTTGGGGCTAATATAAAAATCATAATATATGCGTGATAGAAACCAATGACCAATCTAGTTAAGTAAATATTTGTTAGTTTTTACTTTTGATTTGAATTTCGGCGCCTTATATACAGGTACAAGTACAAGTGAAAAAAATCTCAACACAAATAACTACACGTTAACCCGTGTAACTACACGTACCAGTACAAGTACAAGTTTCTGATCTCAACCTCTCTAATATCTCCAAGCGCCAACAAAACAAGGATATGTGTCTTGAAAAAATTGTGGTCCTGCTTGGCACATGTTGTTAACACCCCATTTTTCAAAGTTTTCCAGCATGAAGTAACAGGTGCAACCCTACAGAATTTTGCCAGTGAGGAGATCTCATCATGTTTTACATTGTACAAAGTTTCATGAAGATGTTAAGTCATCTTCATTAAAAAAGAAGCTTCAACTCAAAGGTAGCCCAACATCTATATAACTGTCCCCAAACTTTCGTTGGTCGGACATATTAAGTCCAGAAAACGTGTGTGATAGACTGACAGATGGAGTGCAAACCTATAGTCCCCTTCAGTAATGGTAGTGGGAAACTAGCTTACAAAATATATAAGTAGAATGGGCAAAAATGTTTAAATGACCCACAACTAAGATAATTTTTAATATTTTTGTTTGCATTATCTAATGGGCCTATGACCACTGACCTCACAATCCAAAAATCCCTTGCTATTGTTTGACCAAACACTTTTAATGGAATTGCCTTTTGGAAGAAGTGTCAGAAGAAATTATAAATGTAAATTTTTTAATTGTGGCTATAAACAAACCAAGCAGGAAGATGAATAACAAAGAAATTATTTTTTATCACACGAGTAAATTAGCCTTAGGAAGCATAAACCTCACAAAAATAAAATTAACTACGAATTGCCTGGCCTTGATAATTCTGAACTTACTCGAGGTTTTGTGACATATGTGAAACCTTCCTTATGGTGAATACAAATACTCTGCTATTAATAACCAGAACATTTCCTAGCTTTATAGACACATCAATTCTCGTGTTTTTAAACCTTTCTTATCCTCATTTAAACAATCAATATCTCATTCATTTCATTATATAACTAGTAATCAATTTCAACACTGATGTTACAGTCCAGGAAACAGATGTACTTCTTATTGATTTTATACAAGAAATGTTTTAACCAGAATTCCTGTTTCTGTGTACTTGCTACATAAGTGTTCAAAACCCTGTATCAACAAAAGTGAAATTGTTTTAATTCAAACTTGATACATGTATATGTTTCACTACTTTAGAACATTTCAAAATTGTAAATGATTTTGTTGATGCTTTTTCATGGTACATGTATTATGCCAAAACAAATTTTGTATACACAAATATACAGGATTACATCTATATGCCCCCTCCCCAGACACCTATTGGCAGGGGCATAACAATTGTTACATGTATCCAGCTTCTACTTGTGTATTATATTAAACAGCAGTCAATGAATCTACCAATACTTAAAAGTTGTGTGAAAAGCATGGTCTCTTGATAACATGCCTTAATTGAAAGAAAAAGTGACAAATATTAACGTTTCATCCATAAATGCTAATAACAATCAATACGGCACAATAAAAGAGCAATATCGAAAATATAATACAATGATTAACACCATTTTCTTCTATGCAACCTTAAATTTAATCAACAAAACTCCAAGTACACTTCATTTCAGGACATTATTCCAACTTTCAAATCGAAGATTCATATTTATTTGAAACCATCCAATATAATAATAATTTTCTCAAAGAATTATTCCAATCTATATTAAATGGGAGACAATTCTACACTTCTACTTATGCATATATTGAAGACAATGACTCTGGGGTTACCAGAGTTCAGATTAATTAGTTCCTATCACATGCTTATGAGAACTGCCTTGTTATAAATGGGAGGGGCAGAATTTCTATACTTTTAGCTCTATGATTCAGAAATAAACATCCTAATGGTGAGATTGACATTTACCATAAATACATAACTATGCTAATTATGCCATTTTAGAAAATCCTTCAACATGTTGTCATTAAGTTGAATGTTTAGATAAGTACACAAGTCCTCTAACAACTATCAGATACTAATCAGATACCCTATTCCTTCAATCTAATATTCCTGCTGACAGTCAGGGGTTCTCAGCAGATACTATGGCTTCCTCCCAATAAACATTTATCCCAATAATATAGATGAAAAAGTGCTGAAGGTGGTGCAAAACCCCAAAACAAATGAGTATTCAAAAATGCCATACAACAGTGGTATAATAGACAAAAATGGAAGCAGCATTCGTCACCTTCAAGGACGAGCATTGCCTTTAAATTCCATAATGTGCAATAGTTTTCAAACTAAGTTAGCTAAGGGGAAGGTTTCGAAATGTACTTTAAACATGATTGACTGCACAGTTTTGCAAAGTTTCTGTGTGCCTGATTGACGCTTGATCCCACTTTCAGCATTTTTTGCAATATTGAGGTGTAGTTTTTATAGCCCCGCTTTTTCAAAGTATTTATATTGTTATATTCACAAGATCTCTCAAAGTGTTGCCATTTACGAAAGGTGTCTTACAGAAAAATATTTAACTAAAGCATGAAGGGAACCTACATATTTCACAAAATATCAAAATAACAACGGATTTAAAGGGAGATAATTCAGTAATATACATTTCTTCTAATAACTAAATTTTTAATTGTGTATAGCAATTTGAAATTTCTTTTTAAGATTCTTTTATCAAAATTATTCTAAAATTTCAGATGGAAATGATTAATCAAGATGACATTACCTATGAAGGAAAAAAATGTCACTTACCCTTTCACTTTCTTCCTCAAATTCTCTGAGATGAAGACATTTTTCTAACTTCCTTAATCTGTTCTCTGCTAACTTGACAAGTTTGACCATACTGGTCTGTAACTGGTCATATAACTGATCGACCATCATCATGCAGTCCCTGAAATATATTGAATGTATCAATTTATTTGGCTCAAGAGTATTGATAAAAATTGGCTTGCTTACAAAGAAAATAGTGTTACAATTTAAGGTAATTATTAGTGGTACTTTTTTCTATTGGGATACTTCAATTGTATAAACAGGTTATAATATTTAACATGGTTAGGGGCTGTTTATGCCTAATAAAACACAAAGACTAATTAAAGACTCAAGCTCACAACTTCAGTGTTGACACCAGTGACCGTTAAAAGTTAAAAGATAACTAACTACCAAAACGACAGTCACTAAAGCCCCTTTTGTTGAACTGTAATATTTAAACCTTAGCTTTATGTTGACTGCCCTGCTTCCAGCATGTCAAAAAACTCTCCGAACGAGAAGGCTCCAAATAGCCAGTAACCTGGATTAATTTCTGAACCTATCTCTAAGGTCATGAGGTAAACAAATAACTCATCTCATTCCAGGTTTCGTTCCTTAAGATTCATCATTTTTAACTTGTTCTTCTTTGAAATGAAGATGAAATATTGAAATCAATGACAATAAATTAATCAATCAATCAAATCAATCACTGGATAAATAAAATATACCTATAATCTTCTGTATGTGACATGAACTCCTCTTCCTTTCTGAGATCACTTATAATTCCTTTTCCTTCCGATTGTAACGATATCAATCTCTGATCACATAAAGCAGATTTTACTGACTCTTCATGATGTGTGATCATTTGACTCGTCTCAGCCGAAGTTTTCGGCATAATGTCAATGTCAGAAAGATCCTGCATCACACATATCAAATATTTGGCAGTGGCTCGTAACTTTGAAAGAAATGGGTCCAATTTCTGAAAGACGCAACACAAAATACTGCAATTACGATATTTAAATTTATTGAAATTTCAAAAACCACTTGTCATTTTTACTACTCATGATTTACTTGTGACCATTGGCAGCAAATATTTTATGACAGTAAAATCATAGATTAATGTCAGTAAAATTTTAAGTTATCTACATTTTAATGCATTTCTTGTTTTAAACAACTTCTAAGAAATAATACATCATGACGTGCAATATGTTCAGTTAAGTAAAACCTTGAATTTACTGTCTGAAAGCACAGCACAATCTAAGCAAACCAACATAAGAAAAAATTATTGCTTAGCTGAAAAATCTTACATCATTCTTGTGTGTCATGCCAATATAATGTTAAATAAAACAGACATGACACATACCATAGAGCTAATAAATTAATTAAAATGGCATACATGATGTCTTTACTACATAACCAAAAATATATACAAATTTAATTTGACAATACACCACATTCAACCACCATACTTATAATCTGATGGGATGCAATGACAGAGATGAGACTTCTTTTTAAAGTATTTTTTTGATTAGATTTATAAATCATTGTATGTAATTATTTGCATTATTCCTTTTCTTTGTTCTGTTCTCTTTTTCATTTACTTTTATAGAAATTTTTTACTGGAGACAACATTTTAATACAACATGTTCAGATTAATTTGTTCCACGTTCACATTTGTCTCTTAAAAATAGTAACTTGCAAGTACTTGCACAATGTCGCCCTCTTTTCGCCACAAATAACAAAAAATATTTTGTAAGTGTATTCTTACATTGTGAAAGCGAACCCAGTCTTCGTGACAATAAACAAACAACCCATGGAATATTAATGGTAGCTGGTCTAATTCTATATAATCACAGAGTTGTTCCACGGTCAGGAGTATGTTACTCTGAAAATGTAAAAAAAAACTATTTTGAATTTTTATACAGAAAAATTGACAATGTTGTCACCTTTGAATTGTAATCACTGGGTTGTTTGTAGGAGCCCAGCTTGCTTGACTGCAACCTAAGGAATTACCAATATAACTGCTGAAAATCACAGATTCTTTCTAGCAACTCCTGTTTCCTGCTCCATAAAATCAGAAAGCTGTGATAAAGCTGAAAAATTACTAATAGTGCAATTAAAAACCCTGTCAAGAAAGGTACTGTGAAAGTACTTAAATTCGTGGGTATCAATTTTCGTGGTTTTACCCAAAATTGCATGTTCGTGGATTCGTAAATTCGTGGATTTGTAATTTTGAAGAAAAATTTTTTGTGGTATATGGCTCTCGTTTAGAGTCGGCACATGAAAGTGTTCATTTAATAAAGATATCGATTTTCACAACCTAACAAAGATGATCAAGACATATTTGTTGTTTACTTAAATAAACATATGCCAGAAAATTCCTTTATAATTATGTAATTATTATTAATTAAGGTGTTAACGAGCTGTGATTATTTTACTTCATTAAGCTGTAAAGGTAGGTCTCATTTTTATTATCGAAAATAGACTGTTTTTTTAAATTTTAATATTTATCAATCCTTATTTGATTTGATTAATTTTATTATCTTTACACCTTTTAAAAAACACCTGGCTAGACTTTTAATTGATTTATGGTGATCGAAGGGATTAATTTTGTTTGAAACTACCCTACAGGTGTTTACATAACGGTAGTGAAGTTTTTATGGCTTCAGTCGGGTTTTGACAGGACATGATTATAAATTTGATAGAAACAATAGATTGATTAATTTTTTTACTAGTATAAAATTTATTCTATTTTTTTTTATTAGAAAAGAACATGTGAACGTACAATATGCATTATAACACTTCTGTACACATAAAATGAACACTTTACAAAAACATTGTAATAAACCGGAAGTATAACTGATTTGCACAAAAACGTATGAAATCATTTGAATTTCACCAAATAAACATGACAAAAACTTATTTGAGATATTTTTAATGATTGACTTTGATATTCAAGGTATTTATCTGGTAGATTAATCAAAGATTGGCTGTTCCTATAGCTTGCAACCTGTTAAAAATACACTTCAATGACATAGAATCGGTCCACATTGTAAAACGTAGCTCACATCCATAATAACAATACAAAAGAGTTAATATTTCATTGGATTCTTAAATTCGTGGATCAGCCTACCCACGAAAACCACGAAAATTGGTACCCCACGAATAAAAAGGAATTCACAGTATGTAAGAGCAATGGATTGTCTAATGGCTATGATACATGTATAGCTGAAAAATAGGGCATTTAATGGGACATTTAATGATTCCCTGCCACATTTCATAGTCTTTTATTTTCAAGAACACATTTTACTGAATTACAAATCAGCCTACAGGAACAGCTGAGCTTGGTAACAGTCCATCTCAGAAGACAATTTTTCCTTGAACCTGAATTATTTCAAATTGGCTAAAAAACTACAAATGGGATTGTGCTGAAAATTCACCTTGATCTTCATTTTATGGTAATTAATGTCTATGCAAATTTAAAATAAAATCTGTTGATGTGTTTTCCATTTATCATATGGAAACTGCCATTGAATGACAAAAAAAAAATAATTTGACATGTTTTCAAGTTATCTGGAAAATACCGAGGCATGGACGGACGGACGGATGAACACTCATATCCATAGATTGGTACAACATAATTGTTATACCCCACCACTGTATGTAGGGGTATAAAAATTACTGAAATTGGCATTATAACATTCTGAAATACTCATAACCAAGAAAATATTCAAGAACAACTGGCAAACACCATGTGCAAACCCCTGAGGGAAATATTAAATGACATGCAAGGTTTGAGTGTAAACATAAAGAGTGTAATTAGTTATTGTATAAAAACAAATATTCATTATCACTACATATCTGATGGTCAGCCAAGGGAGATTATCAATTCAGTAATAAACAAGCATGAATCTGCGAAAGTTAAAAGATAACCCAGCTTCCATTTCAAAAAGATTACATTATCTCCCTATATCAATGTTTCTACAAAACAATACCAACAAATAACATTAGAAATAACTATAGAAATACATTGCTGACTTATAATTCTTGGAAGTTTGGGAAAACTTTCTTGAAAAAACTCTAAAAACTTTTTTCCACAGATCTGTGCTCGCTTAATCTTTATTTCTCAATATGAAAGGAATGATAGCTCCTTGCAAATTAGCTTTCAACAGTTATTGAAAAACTTGTTATTTTTACCTGAAATGCAGCTTTACTGTCGTAGACAGGTGATTTAAGCACCAAAGATTCTGCATGTTGATCAGCAATGAACAATAAGGATGAAATGCAGTTTGGTATGTTACCCTGTAAAAAGAACCATGAATATCCATATATTGTCCAAGCAATTAAGATATTATTTAGTGAAAGGATATTAATATTTATAGATTATTTACGTTGTTTGAAACGAGATGCGTTTTCTCTGCCATATCGCATTGAAGGGCGACAGCCCTGAGATGAGATGACAAGAAAATGCATCGAGTTTCACAAAACGTAAATAATCTGTATCGCTGTTTTGTAACATTGTGACGTCACAGTGTTTACCTAACAACGTCTTGACAGCGAGCTGAGAATTGGGCCCATCTCACGCTAGTAGAGTGAGATGGAATAATATCGCACACAAAGATCAAAGGAAAATACTGCAAATAGCGATAAAGAGTATAAACTGTTCAGAAATTTTAGGTATTTTTTTCATTTTATTGTATCGATCATACTTGACAATTTTAACAGTATAAACAGCTATAATATCAGGGAACTATATGAATTTAAATAGCGTAAAAAGAGGTCATGTGACCAACATAAATTATATCATATAAACAGGGTTGCTGCATTTGATTAGCCAATAAAAATCAGCTTACAATGTAAATTAAATTTTTCTTATGTCATCAAATTCTGCATTGTTTAATGGTTGTAAAAAAAATTGAGAAATGCCAAGCAAATATGTCTAAAATGTGTGAATGCAATCTGCTATTATTGCCATTGTTAACTTAATTACTGAAACCTTATCCTGTACACATATCACTGTCCAAAGTGGAAAACCAAGATTTTTCTATAAACCCTGACTTGTATAAATACCTCAAATAAATAAATGGCTTCTAGCAATGTATTAATGGTTGATGAATTGGACCCTCGGACATCTGATACTATTGTTAGTCCTTTCAGTTTAACTTCCTCTCTGAAATCATACAAATAAAACTGACATGAAATTGATTGTACTCCTTTTCACCATGAAATAAACAATTTCAGTCAAAGGAAATCTACTAATGGTTTCATTTGCTTTTATCTTGTCTTTGTAAACATACAGTGAAATAAACACACAAAAATCTAACAATGAACAAAATCAATACCATATACTCCCACAAAATAGTATAAACAATTTCTTAAGGACTAAAAGTCAGTACTACCAATGAATCAAAATTAGCTAAATCTAAACATTGCCTTTTAGATAGCTTTCCTCCATTAAATCATTTATCGTCCTTAGAGGAGGCAGTTTAATTTTCTAAGTTTACTGTTCTCACTTCATTTTAATGCCACATGCCAATACAATGTAAGTAAAGAAGTTATATACAAATATTCTGTTAAAAACAGAGGCCTTAATGAGTGTAGATAGTTGTTTTTCACTGAACTCAAGTATTTAAGAAAACTATCCAAGATACATTAAGATATATTAATAAACACATTTTTAAGAAACCAGAACAAACATACTTTGTTTAAAGACATGAGGAATTATTTTTTTACTACTTCTGAAAAGTCATGAAACAGACTGGGTTATGCTTATTTTCTGTATTATTTTATCTGCATTTTTAAACAAATATGTTAGGTGGATTTTTGAGCTCTTGAGAAACAATCTGCTGTGAGGCATGCATGTCCCCCATTTTGGTTCTGAGGTCACCAGTCTTTGCTCCTTGGGGTTGTATTTTTAGCAGAGAGGCTGTCAATACCAATTATAATGTCTTGGATTTGAGCCGGCTAATGATCCAACCACTTACTGTTAAACAAATAATAAAAGAGTGTGGGACAGCAATAACACTGTCAGATTTTTGGGTAAATGCAAATCAATGAACAATTTTTTGTTTAATATTAAAACAAAAAAGGTTTTTTCTTCCTTTTATATGAGATCCTGTTTTCCAATATAATGTACAATATTCTATTTATAGCCCTTGTGTAAACATAGTTGTCTGTCATGTTTGTGAGCCAATCAATCATCATGTAGTTGTTCTAACTAATTGGCCATTGTATTATTTGTTGTAATATGTTTTGATGCCATTTTACATCTTTGTTCTTTGCATCTCTTTGCCTTTATCATATATCTAATGCTAGTTACCTGGGAACAGATCTGTAGTACAGCAGCAGTCTGGCAAGTTCTGCACTAGATACCTGTTGATTTTGCCAAAGAGAACTACCTGTAAAGATGAAAATGACTGCTCCCCCTCTGATGTCCCTACAACCTGCAAAACAAAAACCTAAGTTCAAAACTTCTGGACACATAAGAACAAAACCAGAACAAAACAATACAAACTCTCATTAAAATAAGAATAAGCTTAGAATTACCCCCCCCCCCCTTTTCCCGCAAAGACATTGTTGAGGAATAATGTCCTTTACAAACAAAATCTCAATTTTGACAAATTCCAAAATAATTAAACAATATAATGAGCAGTAAACCGTCTAGTCTATAAAATAAACAAACAAAACAAAAAAATATTGAGAATGGTTTTATCAATACCACCTTATATAAATTCATCATTGACTTCTGATAGGACAAAGTCAAATGTAAAAAAAACCCCACAAATTGTAAAGATTCCTAGTACCCTATATAATCCTACAGCTTTTCATTGCTACCCATACATTTTTACAGAAAAATATATAAATTTTGAGAAACTGACTGAAAAACAATTTGTAAAGAATTGCCCATGGGACATAACTCTGGATAACTAGGATAATAAAATGTACTTGATGGCTTGGTACAGTCATAACATATGGAGATTTACTGTATGATTTATAATTATGACACACTTATGTTCTTACTAGATGCACATTGTGCATGACTAATGTTTGACAGACAAATGCTGCACATATGCACATATTATGGTAAATTCTGAATAAATAAGATGTCCAGTGTAAATGACAAGGTTACATAAATATCCCAAAATAACAGGTGTTCACTATATTAAAGGAGAACAACAATATATGTTTATTTCGACTGTATATGTAGGTTTCTAGATGTATAATAATTCATTTTTGACTGAAATTAACTACTGTAGATGTGTTTTTCAGTACTAATTGTTTTTTTTTTAAAAGAGAAACACTGACAAGATTATAAAACAATCTGGACCCAGCGCCATAAAACCTACTTGAGTAAAAATGTTTTGCTCAGCATGAGAATTTACTCAACTACTATGACAACATGGCAAAAGGAAAGATTTCATTGGATAAAATTGAGAACAAAAAAAAATCTCAGCAAAGAAAATGTTTATGGCGCTGGGCCCTGATATGTAACTGAAATGTAGCAAACATTTTGTCAAAAATATCACGAGTGTCTGAATTGAAGGAAGCTCTACATTACGATTATACAATTTTAAAAAAGGATAAAATAAACTAGAAAAAAAATGCAAAACCCAATAAATAAATCTAGAAATATACCATTTAAGCACAAAAACCACACAAATAAATTTCCTTGTTAAAGCTTTTGATCAACACAACTTAAATTGGATAAAAGCAACTGTTCTGTACATTTACACAGCTCACATACATTAAACAAGTTTGTTTCATCCATAAGTCTTAATACAATAACAACAGATCTGGCTGAAAAGTGGAATAAATTTGTACGACAATAAAAATCCTATTTTAAGTATTTCTCTGATCTCTTTAAAGTTTAATGTAAACTTTACAAAGTGCATTACCCTAGAAAAGTAAAACAAGTTGATGGTAAAAATAAAGTGTCCTATTTCTATTTGTGAGTCATTTTCATTGCTAGGCTCTGTTCAGGGGACCCAATATTGAATAGACAAATTTTAAGACACTACACATATATCACATGTTTATGTAATTAGGCAATTCCTCATGATTTTGAATTTAACCCCAAAATATGGAAAACTGACTCAAATAACTAAAGCACATACAACAAATGTAATAATGTATGGTATAAAAAAGGCAATCTTTTATAGTGTACAAAGTAAACACTACAGGGTACATATCATGCAGGCCATTCGCTTGGTTGTTGTCTTGTGTACTTTGTAAATACATTTAATGTGTATATTAAGTTGAAATTCTTCTATTTCATTAACCAAATTTGTAAAATCTCATTTTTGGTAATTTACCAGGACTGTAATATTGTCCACCCTCATGTTTACTTAGATTACAGGAAGACATCAAAGAAATAATTTCACCCTTGTTTGGCTTTTAAATGTACATGTCTCATAGTAAAACAACTATCAAATACACTACAAGATAATTTTGTGTTCTGATACACTTTGGCAATGTTTACGTAACAAATTACAAGTAGATCTCTTTGATTACTTCTGTATGTAACTGTACTAAAAACTCTCACAATAAATAAAACTATAAATAGGTTGTAAATATGCCACTTTTTGCACGTTTCGGTCCGTCTCAGAAGATTTTTACCTTTACCTTGCACATTTACAAATAATTTTAAATTTGCCCAACTAATAAATACAAATAGGATTGTGCTTAAAATTCAACTTTCAAGATCTTCATTTTATATTACTTAACAGCTGTTCAAAGTTTAACAACATCTGTTTTTCAAATAGTCTTTTTGAACCTGCCAATTTTTTAATTTTTTTTTTTTTAAATGGCCTAACTAAAAATTACAAATTGGATTGTGCTGAAAATTGAACTTGATCTTCATTTTATATCACTTAACATCTGTGCAATGTTTTAACAAAATCTGTTGACATGTTTTCAAGTTATCATTTGGAAACGACCGGAGCAAGGACAGATGGATGAACGGACACACATATCCAATTGGAGGCTATCACATTATACCAGGCCATTTGTGTGGCGGGGTATAAACAGTAAATACAGACAGCAAACAAACAGCCTAAAACTGGAAGAAGCTGGATAATAAGTCATCAGTGGTGCCAAAACAGTCACCAAGACTACACACAGACAGATAGATGCATGGAATGACAGCAATTTAGTATGCAAACATAAATGTTTGTCATAAATGACTTTGTAATCACATTCAAATCAAATGTTATGTCATCCTTTGGAGAATATATAATATAAAAACTTGTCCTTAAATTTAACAACTAATTTTGTGAAAATTGTCTAAAAAAAATTGAAAGAGATCACACTGTATGAACTTTAAAATTCTATTTTAGCTGATTTGACATTTGTAATGATCAGATAAAAGTCATCCTAAACAGGTGCCAAATCAGATCATTAAAAATGTCAACACACGATCCTTTTTGAAAAACTTCCACTTATACAAAAACAAAATGAATCTTTTTTAGCTTAAAATATAATGGTTTTCAAATTAAAATACAAAGGAACAAGTTTTCCACAACTGAAGGTCAAGGTAATTAAATCTGGAACAGATCACAGGTGACATAATATATTTAGCTATCTCTTAAAGATCTTGATTTGGACCTAAAAGATCTTAATTGGAACAAGATTTCTAAGTGTGTGATTTTCTAAAATTACATTTACATGTATATTTGCATGACAATCCATAATGCCTGAATGATGCTTATGTCAAAACATTAAATGCTGAAAATTAAACGAGGAACGTCTTCCAACAAAATCCAAGCATCAATGGATACCATGTTTTACAAATCACTACAGTTCCTTTGTAGCATTAACTTTTTATGAAGATGAATTTAAGACACATTAACTGTTTATTGATATTTTAAATACCATGAGCCAAAGCATGACCCAAATAAACATGTAAAATGTGTGACACAGAAAATAGTCTAATAATTCCACAGTACCTGGTAGTATTGCAATCCCTGACTGCAGTAAATTGTAATCTACATCCATAATAGTTTTCGGGATGTCGAGGATTCGGTGATTATAAAATCCCGGACTCCGAGGTTGACTACCATTACACTGGGAATCCTTGCTCATCTGTGGAATGTAACCATCTGAAAGGGATAAAAAATCGTATTATCATATAATCTTACATACAGTGGTTTTTTTTTCACTTGTTTGATAATTCAGTAAGTGTGGCATTGCATGTTTCATTACATAATCAACAACACCTACTGATAGCAAATCTTTACGTGCTCTGAATTCCTTGATTCTTCAAATAAAACTTTCGTTTAAATAAATTAATATTACATTTATATACATATACATGTACTCTGTGATCTTTTCACTTTCCCAGGTGCAATGTTCAAGACAAAGGAATATCAACCCTCTGATGGATAGATTTTCATATAATGAACTTCTTTTTTCTTACAGAAGAGGGAAAATAACATTATACCTTATCCAAAGATGAAATTTTATTTTTTTTTCTCCATATACAGTAATATGCCAGATAAAAGTGTTCTAGAAAGTGGAGTTATAACGTAAGTTGACAATTAAACATAAAATCTTTAAACATAGATAAACAGGAGATAATCCATTAAACACTACTTATAAATGTCTCTGACCATAGATTCATGTTCATATAACAATTATTTTTCTGTGACACAAATTTTTTTTGTTATGGGTGAACTATCAACTGTTCCTACATGTGCACAACATGTACGGTAACTCTCTAATAGAAAACAAATTCAAAGGGACTTGTAACAAGTCAAACTTTATATATAAACAGTTCATGGGATTTCAGACAAAACATTAGGTCACAGTGAACCTGCCCAAACGTCACATAACTATCAGTTTCCCACTGAGTTATAACATAATGTTGACAAAATTAAACATCAAATCATGTCAAATATTTATAAACATGTATATATTAAATCTCTATCTATTAACTATAATGCATGTTATGAAGCATGATGTATGTTTCAAATACCTAATCAGCTGATCGCTACCTGGATACTGTCCACCCATTCAGGTAATCAGGTGACATACCTTTTCAGATTGCTGTTATCATATTAAGCTATGTTATACTCTTGTTAGAACTGAACATGTATGTACATTTGGATTATCACACCCTACAATTTACACGACATCTAATGGCCAAAGTTTTTTACTTTCACTTTGCATATGGCATTGGTGGCCGAGTGGGGTTAAGGTAGTTAGTCTACTACTGATCACATGGGCTGTCAACATTGCAGTTGTGGGTTCTAGTCTTACTGCAGACTGAGGTTGCACTCAACTACAATCTTAACTATAGTTTTAACTGTTTTAGCGCACTACAACGGATGTCTCCCCTTCCATAGTATCAACAAGGTGGATGTTTTTATCTGTGGGGGCAAATAAAAGTACTAGGAATATCTTTCTACATGAGAACAAATAAATATACACATTGGAGCTGAACAATACGAATGAGTAGTGTATCAATTCAGTACCATCAGACAGGATAATTTATACTAAAAATTGAAAAAACCTTATCTTAATTAAATGCGGGTGTTGTTGCAATAAAATTAGCCTTAATTTGACCTTGAGGTCAAAGGTCACGGTCATATGAAGGTCATTCTGTTACTCGACACATTGTCTCATGGTGATACATCTACATTCCAAATATGAAAGATGAATATCAAAGGATTAAAAAGTTATGGTCCGGACACGCTTTGCATGTAAACTTAGCATTAATTTGACCTTGAGGTCAAAGGTCAAGGTCATATGAAGGTTATTCTGGTATGCACCACCGCCTCTCATGGTGATACATCTACATGCCAAATATCAAAGCTGAATATCAAATGACAAAAAAGTTATGGTCCGGACACGCTTTGTATGTGAAGAAGAAGAATAAGAAGCTGAAGAAATGGCACAAAAACAATGTCTCCCCCTTCTGGGAAGGGCAGACATAATTAACCAGGATTACCACTAGTTTTTCTACATGCACCAAAGGTCAGGTTTTTCCCTGGGTACTCACGCTTCCTCCCTAAATAAAAACAGGTCACAATATAGCTGAAAGTGGCGTTATAACACCATTAAACAAAACACAAATACTTAATTGTTTACTTCACGAATATTCCTTCAAACCACACAGGCAAAAAGTGAAGTTTCAGTCATTGATGCTGATAAATTTAATCCATATAGCTTAATTCCAAAATGAAAAAATAATGATGTCTATAATCAAATGTAATAAATGAGTTGATTAGCAAGAGAGGTGGGGTTTCTTCATTACAAGGGAAATTAATTCATAACTTTTGTTCTATTTTTAGCAAATCATTGATTGAAATCATAAAACAATTCTTTGTACTAGATGTACAATGTATATTAATTTGATTTCATGATAAAAAAATTTGGTTTGATGTGAAAACTGTAATACTGCAAAAATTAAGATCAAAAGGCAAAACTACCATTCATAATTTGATCACAAAATGATGAAAACTTCTAACAAAAAAAAAATCTGGTCAGAGTTATGCCAAAACTATTTAATTAATTTATTGATATATATACTATCAAAAGCAAGAATAATCTACTAGATTATAACTGCACCTAGTCTATTGAACATGTTTTCAATTCCCTGTAATGGTGTAATTTTTTGGCACCCATTGCTGGCAACACCTATGTGTTCTGGAACTCAAGTCTGTTACATATCATTTAAAAGTTGTAGCATGCTAACACTTCCAGGACACATAAGATCACCACTTGTTTGTTGGTTGGGATCAAGTCCCTAAATGTTTGTATTAGGTGAAGGGAGATTGTTGTTTTTCTTCATCTTTTTTGCATTTTTGTTAATTGAAGCTACATTTTTTTTAAGTAATTTTTGTCACATTTTTATTAATTTTTGTCACATTTTTATTAATTTTGGCCACATTTTTATTAATTAATTTTGACCACATTTTTATTAATTAATTTTGGACACATTTTTATTAATATTGGTCACATTTCTGTCCATTCACTACTGACTTACAATCAGATTTTTTATATACCACATGCATACTGGTAAGCTGCTTTAAGATAAGAATACAAAATTAAAGAGATAGACAGCAAGGATTGATCAGCATTAGAAAAATGTGTCTGGTCACTCTATTCCAATTCGTATCAATTGCTAATCTTCTTACACTGTCAACAAGTCTATCTCTGCCTATTATAACAATGAGTTAGCCCATTTACTCTGTTTTCTATCCAGGATAATTGCTTTCCTATTATAAACGGGTTCTATAAAAATAAGCACAACACACAATTTTAGTTCTGGAGCCCCAGTGTCTCAATGACAATCGTCAAAGCGGTAAGGGGGTGCTCAACTTCAACTTTAATGGAAAGAACTGTCAGATTTCCTCATGAAGATCATCTGTATTCAGCTGGTTCTCTGGCTACATCCCCTAACAAATACTGGATGGATAAACTTGTAGATTTACAATTGCTGACAATGAATAAACACCAAAAATAAAAATGTTAGCACATTCAATTTCCTGGATTATAACTAACAAGTCCTATGACAATTCTAGTTATCATAAATATTGATTGATTGATTTATTGATGTTAAATATCCAGCAAGCAATATTCTAGCTATATTCAGGATGTTTTTGTAAAGATGTAAGCAAACAACTTGCACTCAATCACTTTTGCTTTTGATAAATTTTCTGAACTCAATATTCATTTTGGCCGGTCTAAATCATTTTCTAGCAAGGTAAAAGTAAATACCAAACATAAGATAAATGTAGTAATATAAGGCCATATAGAATTAATTGTTGGTTACCCCCAACATGGCCAGATTTTGTAGACCTGGCAGGCAGGCTTTTTTTTTTTTTTTTTTTCTTTTTTTTTTTTTTTTTTTTTTTTTACTTGAAATTGAGCATGGTGTAGATGACATGATTTTAGTAGAAGTGAAGTGTGACATACATGTGTTGTAATATTATCTGCCATATTGTTTTATTACTGTATCTTTAATAAAGTAGAAGTATTTTTATATGTTCATTGTTTGTTGTAAATTAAAAGCCTTCTAAAATACCAAGCTCCACACACACGTCGACTCGGTCTTCAATGCATTCAAAATCTACATATTTGATGCCAAAATTTGAAAAGTCACCAACTGACATCCCCCCTTCAACTTTAAACGGCTCTCCGGTAGTCCAACTTCTGCAAATTATATTGCAGGATGAATTTTTAGTTTTGTATTTAAGAAAGTTTGCATCACCCTTGTTTCTTTATTTGTATGGGAGCATTTCTTCCCATGGATGGCCAGGATTGTGGCGCTTGCCATCCCGGCAGCCATGCTGCTCTGGTTTAGTACAGGTCTGATAAACGCTTTACACTAAAGCAATCTATCGGCAGGGGTCACAGCACTCTAAAAAAGTAGGGAGAAGTGACTTCTCCCTGGTAGCCAAACAGCCAAGTCAGGCCCTGATAGGGAGACTTCAGGGAGACACTAGGGAGAAGTCAGGGAGGGGGACCATACAAATAATTAATTTCGCAGTAGTTACATACATTATTCATTATTTACATCAATTTCCAGGATTATTTCTCTTGTGTTTTTAAACCATGACACACTTAGATTCATTTTTTTTTCTTTCTTTTTCATTACTATTCATGGTATGCAATATCAAACAGCTGAGCACATAACCTTTATAATTAATCAATGAAAAAAGCACCAGATATAGGGACTATTTTTCTATCTACTTCAGTACTTGTGGCCATACAAGGTATTCACAAATAAAAATATATCAACAAAAATATTTGTATATGTGTAGACATAAACTTCATTCATGAGTCCTTATATATCATAATATTCCTAACAGTTTGTTATGAACATGCCTTGTTTTTCTGAGCAAAATTTCAAAAGAAGATAGATAGAATAACATAACATTAAACCCAGAAATAATTCTTCTGTTCATCACACTTCACTTGGATAAAGTTGTGCTGATCCAAATTGCTTCATGGGACACCCATCTGCAGATCATGATGTCAATAATTACTATACATCTTTATTCTTTCAAGTGCAGCTCATATATTTATCAAAGAAAATTGTTAAAGTACAATACACTTTGAAAGAGATAAAGTTTGAAACCAATTAAAAGTGCTTGTTTATCAAAAGAATTACGATTTTTCATTATGGGCCGTTGTACATTACTTTTCTTCGTTGTTCACTTCCGGTAATTAGTCACATCCGGTAAATAAACAAATGGCGCGTAATACATTTGAAAGACGTAAATCGTTTGAAAATATGTTAAATACGCATATTGTTTGCCATTTTTAATTGGAATGACACATTTACTGATAAATTGATAGTCTGGGTGAATTATTTAGACCAGATTTACAGGTATCTTATGTGAACCATCGGGCTACTTAATGGAAATAACAGGACTTCGCTTTTGAGGCGCCTTAGGGCGACTTCAGGTCCTAGTAGGGCGACTTTGTCGTCCACTTCGCCCAGTGTGGTGAGCCCTGTATCACTAAGAGTCAAGCGATATAAAATCGGATAACGGAAAAACCCGTAAAATTTCTGTTTTATTCAAATCCGGAAAAACACCTGACTCGGTCGTTTTATTTTTTTTTCTTTGAAGTTAAAAAAAACATCGGAACCGGCAGGTTTTGAGAGGCCCGGTCGGGTTAGGGGAAACCAACAATCTTTTTTTTTTGGCCTAAGGTAAAATTACCTATAAAGGGAGATAATTCATACATTATATATAATAAATAATGTCATATAATTGAAAAATTTATGTAAAACAGACTGATTGATTGTGATTTAATTTCACTATTCTAGTAGCAGTGTATTACTGGAACAGGAATAATCAAGTGCACCATTTTTGCATTAATGAACTTGAGGGTAATTAACTTATTATTACATTAAATGGGACCTGTTACATCATGTATCATGATTTAAATGTAGCATATAAAAGCAGAGACCTAAATAATTTGGTATTGTCTTTGTTGGTCTAGCAAAAATGGCCTCATAATTATTCTACTCAAGTTTCAAAATCTAACATTAACTTTCAATAGCAAACATTAACAGGTTTCAACCAATGGTATATCCATTAGTCATGGAAGTTTAGATATGGTTGGCTGAGGAATATGCTAACAGATGCATTCATTCATAGAAGAAGGAACTTTGTTTCACTGTTTTCCCCATTGGCTTTGGATATCTTAGAACACATCTGATGCATCTTTTCATCATGTTCATTGTGCAGGAAAAGTACATAAATATCTTAACATCTTTTTCAGTAAGATTTTGAATATTTCATCTGGGATTTTCCCAGAAATTAATTATTAACATTGTGTGCACACTTAAACAAGTTTCAGATTTGCTGCACAAGTTTTTTTCCCGTGAAATAAACAATAAAGACTTGAAATAAAATGTGAAATATGTTTCACATCAGATGCAAAGTTGCATTTTGTTGAGTCTGTTCATTGACTTAAAAATATAATTAAGATTGGGAATACACCATATCACTTTAGCCACTTAATTGGCTGACAATAAGATCTTATTTGCTAATTTTATTTAAAAATAGATCTTTAAATCACAAGAAAATTCCTCCCAGAACCACACAGCAATTATCATCAATCATAGAGAATATGTTTCACCAAACTGAAAGCAGACACCATAATGACAACAACACACAATATCATAAAATCCCCAATAAATCAGAATGGTTACATGGGTGGAAATTCATTACAGACATTAAAAACTAATTTCACACCTAATTTTCATTTGTTACAAAGTACCATATCATTCATGTCCTTGAGTATCTTGGCATTCTCAAAAAACACCAGCAATCTATCAAGTGAAAAAATACTTTAAATAAACAAAAATATTTCAGATATTTTACTGACCAAACCAAAATATAAAAAAAAGAACTTGTGTAAATTATCTGTCAAACTTCAAACATTTCTTAACTGTATTTTAAATCTGTGAAGAAAGCACAGGCACTTGTTTCAGAAAAAAATTGTCCCCTATACTCTAATAAGCGTTTAGGGGGTAATTTTTTTTCTGAAACAAGTGCCTGTAAGATTAAGCTTTATTTGCAGTTAATTTCCTCAAAACATTAAATGCCCAGGTTTAGCTTGTTACTTCCTGATCATAGCTGAAATATTGATGGCCAGACGTTAAACACCAATCAATCATTCAATAAATAGATCAATATAGCTTGTCAATAGCCATCATAATAGTTTTTAGGAAGGAAATTAGTAGGCAGTACCAACACAAACATTTCCAACCATCCCCTCTCTCCATCACTGGCAACAAAAAAAATGCTTTAAAAGATAGAGGTAAATATGCATTACAAACATGAAGCAAGTGTGAAATGCTGTGATATACACAGCAAATATCACCACTGACTGACCCCGGAACTCTTAATCCATTCAATAATGTATCCAAATCTCACAAAAAGATGGGAATTGCTATAAATAATTTTAACATCATTGCAATCTGTTGCCAAGCCAAGAAACCATTGTGAACTGAAATCAATTTGACTACTTCCTTCTCAATAAGTATCAGTTTATAACAATGTTACATGCTAACTGTATTTTCCTTCATCTTCGCATAAGTAAAATAAACATTCTCTTCTGCATATGTAATAAACAGGTTGTGATTATCATCAACAATTTTGCCCATGTGGGTTTTACAACAATAAATTAACTACTTCAAAGACTAACTTAGCATAACTGTTCCCCACCCTTGTAACATTACAAAATACGGCACTTGTTGTCAGAACACAATTTATTCTGCTATGTGCTGCAAGGTACAGGAAATTTTTTTTTTTTTTGCTTTATTCGTCAATACAAATAAAGTCTCTTGGTACCCTTGTGGTCAGGTCTAAGTGGTTTACAACATGTTTCATATGATATTTGTAATGTCAGGCTATCAATAAAATATGTGCAGAAAAGTCAGAAATCAGTTATAAATGCACTTTTTCTCATGTTTGTCATTAGATTAAATTGTATGTTATGGTTGCAGGATACAAACCATATTCATACATTGTCCAAAAGAAGTTCATTTGTAATCATGGGAAAAATTGCACGTGCCTGGCATTTCGACCTGTTTCTAAATAAGGCTTGTATAAATGAACTGTATATTTTCTGACAATGTAAGAATATTGTATATATTATTTCACATATTATAATCTGGAAAACACCAAAGCTCATATTGATTGACTTTCCTATATACGATATTTTTCAGCAAGTAATACTATTAAATAGGAAATAAAAGAATCCAGATGCCCAGATGGAATGTGACCTTGACAGCTGTTTAACTAGACAAGTACAATGTACATCACTTCATTAATCAAACACACCCTTTTTTTTACTTATTTCTTTTTTACTCTCGGGTAGTAACTGTAATAAGTTTTCGACACTAAGAAGACAGTAACATACCACTAAGATTGGTAAAAAAAATCATGTTAGACAATCACTGAGAAAATATAACACTATAAACACAAACATACATCATGTACTGCTCAGATATGACCAAAAAATCAGGAGACAATTGAATGGGCCGATATCAGAACTTAAAAAATCGAAGAATGTGTCCATGGGACACAGATGCCCCTGCTAAATGAAGTCCCAAACAGGAAGTAGTTGTAGGACAGGTATGAAAGTTGCTTTGAACGTACAACTTGTGATACTGAACCACCCTGCCAAATTTCAAATTGTTCTCATTGACGGTTTCTGAGAAAAGCTTGACAAAATTCGTTCGGATGTACGGACAGACATGAGTAAAACTTAATGCCGCCCCCCCCCCCCCCCCCCCCCCCGACATTTCGTCGCGGGGGCATAAAAAATATCACTTAGGTATGGCACAACAAGAAACCCAAGAACAATGAATAAAAAAACAAAACAAAAAACAAGGGAGACAATTCAATAAGATGATATCATACAATTTATGAACCTTGTTGGCACATTTCAAGTACAACAATATTTGTCCCAGAACAAATGAGTCATTTTCCAACAGTTTATTTTTTCTTTTGTATTTTGTTAATGTTAATGTTACAAAACAAAACAAAAACACATTTAACATTCATTAGCCCTGTAAAAAAATTTAATAAACATAGAGTAAGGATCATATGAATAAAGATTGTCCTTAAGCTGTTAGTGAAATGTACTGGTAATTCATGACTAACACGTTGCATTTTGCACGTACATCGACATCTAACACATTTCTTGGAATCTAACATCAATAATAGTGACTTGCAGCTATACTATAGATACATAACTTGGAATCCAATTAACAATACTAGTAGTTCGACCAGGAAATGTCAGGCACGGAGGGAAGTCTATTAGACAGTGTAAATGGAAATGACCTTATAAGCTGCTTATATCAGCAGATCAAAGTATTAATAATCGGTTGTTCTTTGTGTTCATGCCAATCTATTTGTGCTCAGGATTACAATAGGATTTGTCTGTTTATTTTTAACTAATCTGAGAACAATCGATTTAACTTTTTAAAATAGTAGTTTATATACATGACATTCAGGATTCATTTAGAGGGGTGGATAGGAGCAGTATTACATCAAAATAACCTTCCCCACCCTCCCTGTGGATCGTTTTTGAAAAAGGGCCCATAAGCTTTCTCCCATCCTCACAAGTCAGTGTTTCTGTGTCCACATGCATGTGTCCACAAAACCCTGACAAACTTAGCTAGGAAATTCCCCGAGTACCCTGAGAGAACCCCTCAACTTCGGTAGGAAAACTGGCAATCCTTGTCAATAAAGATTTAGTCGAGTACACCCTGCCCCCAGTGAGACTCGAACCCGCAACCTCAGTGTTGACAGACCACGTGATCAATAGTAGACCAACTACCTTAACCACTCGGCCACCGATCGTAAGGCCCCATTAAAATCACAAGTAAACAATCTGGACATTTACTGGGCTGTATTAAGCTGATGAACTGTAAAAGTGTAAAATTATCCTTGGTTATTTGTGTTAGATCCATTCTATGGATACCATAAACATGATAGAAGCCAATTACTCATTTCACAGGACACAACAGAAAATTGTCTGAAGATATTGACTGCCTATAAAATAGACATGAAATCATAAGAATGGTCAATTGAGGCTGTAGTCTGTTAAATTTATTATTAAAAGGGTACATATTTCCATGACTTTCTCCATTACATAGGCCACATATGCTAAACTACATATAACAAGTGCCAAAGTGCCACAAAATACACCCATCGAAAATTAGCCATTTTTGTATAAATAAAGGGCCATAGCTCTGAAGTGCTGGTGATTTTGCCTGGTCATCAAACTTGGTTGAGATATTATGCCCATAAACATTTTCCCCAAGTTTCATGAAGATTGGACAAAAAATGTTTGAGTTAGATAGCTTACAAGGCCAATTTGCCATTTTTTCAATAGAGGGCCATAACTCAGAAGTGACTGAAGTGATTTGGCTGGTTATCGGACTTTGCCAAGATATTATGACCATAAACATTATCCCAAAGTTTCATGACGATTGGACAAAAAATGTTTGAGTTAGATAGCTTACAAGACCAATTTGCCATTTTTTCAACAGAGGGCCATAATTCAGAAGTGACTGAAGTGATTTGGCTGGTTATCGGACTTGGCCAAGATATTATGACCATAAACATTATCCCAAAGTTTCATGAAGAATGGACAACTACTGTTTGAGTTGGTGAATGGACATCTCTGTGGATGCCGCCTGCCATGGGTGTTCCCATAATATGACCCGTCTTCAACAGGCATATACAAATTTTGTACTTATAACTTTAATGTATTTTCAGATTTAATCACTTTTCCTAATTACCATTTGACACAGAAATTATTTTATTTTAGCATGACAATCTTATAATCTGAAAATGCTATAATAAAAAAATAAGCATAAAATTTTAGGGGAATCCCCCCCCCCCCCCCCTTTTCAACACACACACAATATCGGTAAGGTTATAAAACAACTTCTGACACAAAAAAGGGTATGTCAATACACATGTATGTTTTATAGAGGGAAAAGGTTAGTCCAAAATTACAATTCTTGGAAATTACAAATTAACTGTGTTGGTGACAGTATTTGGTACAATTTTGTGACAGCTATACATGGTGGTCACTGTCATGACAGACAAGCACTTGTCAATTACAGCCAGGATGGGCCTTGTCAGAAACTTAGACCACCATAAAATCTGGTACTGTGACAGTGAGTGAGAGTTTTATTATTAATTTTTCAACCTAAAGATTGCAAACAGGCAAATAGCATAAGAGCCTCTACATGTACCTCTGTTTCCTTGCTGGAATGAAGACCAGAGGCAAAGTTGAATGTTTTGTTTGTTTGAATGGTGTTTTAACGCCACTTTCAGCAATTTTTCAGCTATTTCATGGCGTCCAGTTTTTATTGGGGGAGGAAGCCGGAGTACCCGGAGAGAACCCCCGACCTGCGGTAGGAAAACTGGCAATCCTTGTCAATTAAGATTGGAGTCGAGTACACCCTGCCTGCAGTGAGAATCGAACCCGCAATCTCAGTGTTGACAGACCACGTGATCAATAGTAGACGAACTCCCTTGACCACTCGACCACCGAGGCCCCAAAAAGTTGAATGTAAAAATTACTTTTGACACACTGGCCTATAAACTCTCTCTCTATATTGACCTTCATTATTGCCTTTGTCCTATTTAAAAATTTGGTTTAATCTAACCACTATGTACCAGTAATAAAAAAAAATTAACCCATACAATTAAATTTGTTAAAGGCTATTTGACAGTATTTAAAAGACATTGATGCAATTTTCCAAGGTCATCATTTAAAAAATTTGAATATAAAAACAGATTTTATAATTATTAATAAAAAAACCCTGAATATATCATAGAAAGAATTTAAAAGTTTGGTATAAAAAATTACTAACCTTCGAAATTGTGGTTTAGATATATCTCACTGTATTACTGAATCAATACTAAATATTGATATTTTCTTCTATAAATATCCAGATAATACGTTATCAAGACAGCGATGTTATATATTCCCACAATCTGAATGCAGTATTTCACATAAACAATACGAGATCCAACTACTTAAATACAATATCGAAACACCACTCTCCTAACAACGCCTTTAAATACGTCTAAAATAATGCAAATATTGACATAAAATATTAATGTACATGTTTTTTCGTCTAAAATTATATGCCACATATAATCCACAACACATAAAAAATCCAGATGCAAAATGGTGCAACAGTCGTAATATTGCCCAAGGATGTTTGTCATTGAGCCATGTGGTTGGTGTACATATACAATGTGTGTGATTACTGCTGTTATCTGTATTGTAAAAGTTAGGTCAATAATGATTATGTCAACCAATCAGAGATAGGCTGATACATGATGTGCAGTGCAATAATTCAATTATTTCTGCATGAATGGATTTTTTATTTGTTCATTTTTGTATACTAAATAAAATGTTTTATATTAAATTATTTGTTTGTTGTTTTGTTTTGTAAGAATTTTTTTAAGATAATTCTCTGAACATATATCAACCACTAAATTTTCCAAAGTTAATTATTTGAGAAAAAAGATACTTATGAATATGTATGACAATCTTTCCAATAATTATTTTAAAAGGCAACAATTTTAAATATATGATATATAATAATATTTAAGCCATAATTTTAAGCCAATTAGATGTCAGAAATGATAAATTGGGGCAATTTAGGTGACAATCATAATGAATGCATAAGGATGTCAATACATCACACTCGTTTTGAGTAATACCAAATGACATATATTTATATTATTAATGAAGAAAAATAAAATTTGCATGTAGAGAAGGAAATAGTCTTTTTCATTCTAAATCGTATCAAATTAATATGAAATAATTCAGACCAAACCTGTACATGTATGACTATAAATATCTGGTAGCGCAGAATCCTTATATTCACCTTTACTCATGTATGTTTAATAATAGCCAGACGAATCAAGGTGTCGTATTATTTCAAAATACCAGATTTATGTATAAACTCATTCAGAACAAATTTTTAGGTCTCAATTTATGCCATCTCATGAAGAAATACTATTAAAATGATGGACAGAAAATGAATTTTGAGACGGATAATGAGATAAATGTGCTTTACTTCTTAAAAACTGGCAATTTTCTAGTCAAAGTATGCATGACATTAACTGGTAGATAAAAAAAAAACTTTTAGTACAATTCTTTGAAGAATTAGGATAAAGTTTTGGTATTAAAAATTTGGGTCAAAACACTAATTGTTGTAAGTCCTAACGTCTGTTACAATAAGAGGATTTCTAACTATTTAAAGTATGTACGTGTAAGTATTGTCTGAGAACTGTCTATCAACAGATACATTGATATAAGTATTTATCTTAATTCCAAGTCTAAATATTTGTTATGGTTGATTGGATCAATGTTTGAATTAACAGATTGTTGGCACAGCTGTTTGATACAATCATTGAGTCAATAAGTATACTGTCATGATATGATCAGAATTAATGCACAATCTGTGTGACTTCTAACTGCTTTAATGGGGGTTCATATGGCAGGTATTGTTAGTGATCTGATATGGTAATTAGGAATAGGGTATACCATAATCCATATCTTATAAGTCTCAGGTGGCAAACTCCCCACCAATGCCACATCACATAATATAAGAGGCAAACTTCTAACCAATGCCACATCACATAAGACCAGAGGCAAACTCCTTACCAATGCCACATCACATAAGACCAGAGGCAAACTTCTTACCAATGCCACATCACATAAGACCACAGACAAACTCCTTATCAATGCCACATCACATAATACCAGAGGCAAACTCCTTACCAATGCCACATCACATAATACCAGAGGCAAACTTCTAACCAATGCCACATCATATAAGACCAGAGGCAAACTCCTTACCAATGCCACATCATATAAGACCAGAGGCAAACTCCTTATCAATGCCACATCATATAATACCAGAGGCAAACTCCTAACCAATGCCACATCACATTAGACCAGAGTCAAACTCACAGAACATACTGTAGTTGACTGAAATGTCCCCACCACCAGAAACTGCCCAATTCAGTGCAGAATAATAGGTTCTTATATAGTATTTGGGATAGCCCAGGCAATATGTCACAAGTAATAGAAATTTTATGTATTTTTTCTTGCCTGCTGTGCTCCAGCTAGAATTTGAAAATAGAGGAGTCTGGCACTTTTTCGCGTATTTGCATATGTTTGTGTGTGATTGTAGCCATGTAGGTGGGGTACTGTTGTTGTTATTATTATTTGAATAAGTGTTCTGTTTGTGGTATGGTCCTTTGATCTCATTTTAAAGTAAATTTCTTTACTAAAGATCACACAGATTTGCCTAAAAGTGCATAAAAGTACCTTTTTTTCTGCCATAAAAAAACAAAGTTCACAGTGCAGTATCATATAAAATCTCTATTGTGTATGACTTAATTGTTTCTAACATACCCAAAACAAGAGCAATTAAGAAGAACCTTGTTAGCAATGTTCTTATTTCATGCGTTTTGATTGGATGTGTTCACATGGGCTCATCTGTACTGGGTCATCTGTACCAGAAATCAGCCATTTTCCTAAGGAGAGATGTTTTAAGATATTGTTTTAAAAAACTCTCAAAGATGATTAAGAAAAGATAAAAATTGAGGAAATAGGCAAAGGATTTGTATACAATAACAGCAGATTATACAGTATTAGAACATTGTGTTATTTAACCCAAAAATAAAATAATCTAATTATGTTTAAAGGATCTGATATTTATTTTTTGAAATTGTCGCAAAAAAAGATAAAATACTAAGAGAGTGTTCCTTAAATTGGATTCTAATTCAGAACAGCATTAACTCCAAATACACTTTATGAATTTAATTTAATTAAGTTGACATTATTTCGTCAAAAACTGTTCTAACCTGTGCCCTTTTGTTCGCAGGACAAAGTGTCAACAAACTAACGAATAAATGGCCGTTCACAAATGTACCTTTTGACAAAGGACATGCTGTTATGTGAGAACACAATCAAGTTAAACAGAATCAAATATCCATTCATATGATATTTAAACTGCTGGTCTCATCAAACAGAAATTGACGATATTTGTGAAAAGTATTGTTCATTGCATTCAGAAATAGACAATTTTTATTGAAGTACCAACAAGGACATTGTCGATTTACATTGTGCCTTTCACAGAATGCTCTATATAAATTTGTGTTTAATGGTTTAGTTGTCCCATCCAGAACAACACAATTAACTTTCTTAACTTGTCCAGAGAAAAAATATTTTGAAAAAATTACTGTTCAAAAATATAGCTGCTGTTTATTAAAATCTATTAATTTTTTGTTTATAGATTTCCTTGTTTGCTCAATTTTTGCATTATCATTTTTCAGAAAAATTTTCAGTCATATCCATATTGGAAAAGGAGTTATTAAAATAATAAGCAATTGCTTTTCTAGTTTTAATGTTTTATTTTTGACTTTATGTCTAGATGTGGACAAGCTATATTCATAAGTTTACAGGAAAAATGTCTTCCTCTATTATCTAAACAAAATATTTTGAATATGATGCTGTCATTAAACTAATTGAAAGTGTAAGTGGAGATAACTCGGATTAACTTGGGGGGAAACAAACATATATCCAATAAACAACAAGATAATTATTTTGTTTAAACTTATTGAATCAAAGACATAATCAATGAAAATTGGGACATCTCAGAAAACTACTTACCTTATAAACTCAAAATAAAAGCTGCAATAACCATGCATACACAGACTATTACCTAGAGATTGGATTAATATGCAGCATTCAAAATCTCCACAAAAACTAAAGTTAACATTAAGTATAATAAAATTTAACAATTTAAGTGAATTACACAAATAAAAGATCCTTATAATAAATGCTAGTATGACCTACTAATGATTATAGGGAGGGGTATCGCAGAGCAAGCGTATCACAATATGGGCCTGCGGCAGGCCGCCTGCCGTATCTTAAAATGTATCGTGATGTATTATTATACCTCCATTTGGTGTTGCTATGGCACTTTTGGAAGAGTGATATCATCAGTATTTACCAAACTACTACGGGATCGGGTACATTCGCTGTGCATTTATGCATGCATTAAAGATATAATAATGGACATTTAGACATATTAAAAATCAAGAAAACAAAGGTGATTTACGTAAATAAAGTAACATTCAACTTTTTTAAGAATTTGGCTACAATTTACATAGTCATACATATTTTCCCAAGCATACCTGTATTCGAAGACAGCACCGATACAGAGTATCACCAAATGACCTGAATCGCAATACCCTGGTTATAGGTAATACTGCCCACAACTACTAATGAAATCATATGGTAAAAGCTAACCAAGCATTGAATAGAGAAATGGAACAGAACATTATATAATTATTGCTTAACTTATAATATAAAATAATTGTTCACCCAAGAGATGTTGTTACTCTTAGAGCTTTACCAAAGGTGATACATCACAGGGGGGAACAATTATGACGCCTTCTTTAAGTGTGTATTATACTGACTCATTTGCAAACTAAATGACTATTATAGAAACTGTATATGCTCCACTCCATATTGACCTGCTGTCTGCAGACCAGACGATTGTAAACATCTGGTTAAAATTGTAAATTTGGATTCCAAAACAGGTGCATTTAGAAATGGAACAATACATTTGTTGACGGGTGAACAAAATTGTTGTTTTCCTCGTTTTTGTTTTTCTTGAATACTGTTTAAAGCTACTTTCAGCAATATCATGATTTTTAGTTTATAATTGGGGAAGGAAGCCGGAGTAGCTGGAGTAACCCCGGACCTTAGGGAAATTACTGGCAATCCTTGTCAATTAAGACACCAGTTGATTGCACCCTGCCACAGTGAGATTCAAACCCGCAATCTCAGTGTTGACAGACCGTGAGATCAAAAGCAGACGATCCACCTTAACCACTCCACAACCTAGGCAGCTTGTTTCTCTCGTATACACTGTTAAAAAACTGCATCACATTTATTTTACATCTCTAGTGAGACATAAAAATACACATTAACTCGACATAAATTGAAATGTTTTTTTGTTGTTACCATAAAACTGAAAAGAATGGTTTTAGATTATTTCTGAAATTCTGCTTACTTTTCAACATTGAAAGTTACTAAACCATTATCTTTCCTGTGCTGAAATATGACCTCAAATTAAACTCTTGATTCTAAAATATATATCATATTTATTAGACTATATCAATAAAAAAATACAATAAAACTTATTCCCCCTTTTTTTAAAGTAACAAAACCTTTTTATTTCCTGTGTTGAAATATTGACCTCAAATTAAACTCTTGATTCTAAAATATATATCATATTTAAAAGTCTATATCAATAAAAAAAATATAACAGCTATATAAAAAATACAATTAAACTTATTCCCCCTTATTGTGGGAACCATTTATTCTTAAATGGAATGGGTTTGATATCATTAATTTTGTACCATACCATTTCATTGTCACTAGCAGTGACAAACATTTTAAAATGGGAAATGTTTATAAGGTTTAAAATTACCAATTGCATTCTAGTTGCAGCAAATTTTAAAAAAAATATTGTCTCATTGAATGCAGCAGAATGAAATTTTGCAGAGGTTTGAGTTCCTTCCAATGTAATTAAAATTAAATCTTTCACTTGCTCCCCCCTTTTTGTTACAGTTTGTAGTTTTCAGTTGTATTGTGCAGTAATTTTTAAACAAAGGCCTTTAAATATCCCAGTTTCCTTCACAAGGCCTACTAGTATATATTTCTGTTACATAATTTTCTCTACTCCCCACTCCCCAAACAGGCCAAAAAAGATATGAGACTCTTTCACTAAACTTGTGTACTCTTGACAAATATGAATAAAAAAAATATCTCAAAACATTCATTTGTGGCTGAAATGTAACTGTAATATTTTGATTTCTGTTGTGTCTGCTTGTGAAATAGACAATTCTTCTGAGTAAACATAACTTACAACTACAATTATATATTTCTTCAATGTTTCCATCGATTTTGCAGAAACACCTCAAGGGAAAACCATAGAAACCATTTAATTAAATTGCTCAATCAGTTTATGGAAAATCCTGAGTTAGCTTGTTTCCTTAGATATATCAAGAGAGGACAAATTTATACATATTTGCTTTTAAATTTTACCAGAAATCTCATCATATGCATGTTGGGATGACAATGAATAAATTCAAAAAAGCAACTGTAGAATAAATATATACAGTAGTTGGATTAAAATTGGGCAGATTTTATATTGTTCACATTACATAACACAGCTTTAAACTACATTTGACACATCAATTCTTTACAATTTTAAAACTGATTTTTGAATTTGATTGAAGTTTGTCAACATGATTAAGAGGAAGTTGGGAACAAGTCATCGGAGAATTCAAATTTTGTAGGCATTAATGTTTCTCCTCTTTAAGTGTTTTAATCTTCCAAAGTAACGGGGTAAGTGTTAAGAAGCAATAATGGACCTCGTTTGTTCTTAATGACTACATAATAACAAAAGACACCAAGGTATATATAGAATTTACTATGCCATAATTTTGTTTCATCTAATAACAATCCATATGATAATGGATCTTTTATATGCAGAGAACATAGTCTCCAAACCAGGGACCTCTGATTTCATGAATATATACATATATCTTATTTATTTTAGTTACAATCCTTAGAACCATGGACAGGTACACTAACTGTGGTATTCTGTAATGTTCTGTGGTAAAAAGACGCACCCCCTCTGTTCTGCCCGTCCTCCACTACCCCCACCCACCATCTAAATTTACATTGCAATAATGGTGAAACAGTAAGCAGCATAGATACAAACATTGAAATCATAAAATTTTAAACAAACATCATTAAACTAGATATTCACCTGCTGACAGCCACAAGGGGGAACAATAAATTAACATCTTAACATAATCAGTTTCTCCCCAGTCTCACAATGGTAATAAACATGTCATGTGATATTGTGCTGCATGTCAAATTATACAGGTGAAATGAATTGACATGACTTTAGAACTCTGATTTGAATTTCACTATTCACAGTTACCTTTAATCCTTAAATTTGAATGAAATTCTAACTGTAATTTCTGTAACTGTGCAGTTTTGGAATGTTTATAAGCCTGTGTAATATCTAGGTTTCTTTTCTCTCTTAAATGAAGTTAAAATTTTATACAAACTTAGATATTACACTTCAACTAATATGTTTAATTTTTTATTAAAAAACTTAGATCACAAAAGAACAATTTATATTTTAGTTAAAATAGTATTATATAAAGAGCCAAAGTACATGTAATCTGTAGAGATTGGCATGACTTCAGAAATTTGATTGGAATCTGCATCAAATTTAAATAATTAAAAACTAGTGTTAAACTAACATATTTTACAGTTTACAAAGATCTGTTTTCAATGATAGTCATAATTATTTGAGTTTGACAGACAGTAAGTTGTTTGGCGTCAGTCAGTTCCGACATTCAATAACTAGTATTTGTTGAAATAATTTGACAATAAGTCAGTGTAATAATGCAGAAAATTAAAGGTCATGTTCAATAATTCTTTTAGAAACTAAGAAATTAATTACCCATAAACAAAGCTGTTAATTGGAAATTAACAACTTCCACCTTATTGTTTAAATCTTTCATTAACCAAGCCGTTTAATCCAAGGTATATAATCTTTTAATTTACGATGACAAATGTCATACAAGGCTATTTGTTACATTATATTTGTGCCATTCATGAATGTTTTTGACTGACATCTGACTAAAGGCCTTGATTATAAATGTCAAATAATTCGTCCCTAATGAATGGGTGCATATGCAGATTGTTCTCTATATAAAAAATAGACAAAAAGCAATTCAAACTATTGTTTTTGTTGTTTGAGGTTTTTATTGGGAAGGAAAAAGGAGAACCAATGAAAACTTTCAACCTTTTATAGGAAATCTGGCAATCCTGATCAAAATGTAAAAGGTTAAGTCGGGCACACCCTGCAATCCATTGGTCAATGGTTGAGTCCAACACACCCTGCATTATACTGGTCAATAAGGTTCAGTCGAACAGCCCTTGCAATCCAAGTCAATACGGGTAATGTCGAGCACACCCTGACAGTAGTCAAATACATGTAAGTTGACATACTGGTGATAAAGTACCAATAAGCCACTCTGCCACTGAGTGGAATAAGTCAGAATTTTTTTATGGTACTAGAATAGGAAGGCTATTGTGGAAGTGAGTGTGGATAGCAATTAATGTATAATTTAATTCACTTTTTCTTTACAACTTTCAGATTCCAGTGCATTTAAGCCCTGTCTTGCAGATATTCATCAGAAAAGTACACAGATATGAAAAAACCTTGTTTCATGTTGATCTTGAAGTAATTCGATTTCAGCTTTTGGCAATGATTATATTTTTCAGTTCCATTAAATACTTCTGGAAAATGTATGTCAACATATCAACATATTTTTTGGGGGAATAATATAGTGTACTTCTAATACTCTTACATTGTACTAAAAATCTCCAAACTCACATGCTAAAAGATGTACTATCAAGTACAGGAATTTGATGACCCTGTATAAAGTTACTGGTTTATGACAAGTAATTTGTAATTATCTGCAGATAAAAGTGTTTTATTGAGTAATAGTGTCACCTATCCATGTTACTTCACATGACAGTTATATGGTCACAAAGGTGTGATACTGTCAATCAACATTTTGACCATCTGCTGAGAACAAAATTAAAGGGAAATAACTCACTACCTGATAATAGTATTTATGTGGCAATTTCTACTAGAAAATAATTGTAAGTTTAATTATGATTACCTGGCCTGCTAAACTTCTGTCTGCTGATTATCGCAGATGGCAACTTTTTTCCAGAATTATCTGTAATTTGCCGATTCCTGTTGCAATCTTTACAAGAATCTGCAACTTCCTCAAGCTTAATCCTTTGAATACTGTCCTCAAAAATGGACATCGTCCTTTGCAGAAGTTTCCCAAGGTCATCATCTGACCTCATTTTGAATCGATTTGACCACTCCATATTTAAAGCATTTCCAATTTCACAATTATTTCTTAAAATCACATCCTGTAATCCATATTTGGAATGACATTTGACTGCTACATGTATTGCGCCTCCAGTAGATCTTTTTATGTAAGTATAGCGTTGTCCTGGTAACAAAGTGCTGACCTCCTGAAGGTGAATTACAATGGATCCCTGACAGCACACAGGCCAGAGTGAGCCACTAAAATATCCTGGGTCACGATGATTCTGTAATAATTAAGACAAAGTCAAACTTTCAATAAAACATATTATTTTGCTTTAAAATATATATACATTGGGATGGATGATGTCTGAGGCTTTGGAGCACTACTGGTTACCATTGAGGGATTTAAACCAAGCACAAAAAAACCCCTAAAATTTGCTAAAAATGGCATAAAATCCTACTGCAACTATATTTTTTTTTGGAAAAGCTGATTAAAGCACAGATCAAGACACCACAGAATGCAAAGAAATCTACTGCAAAACTAACGTTACGGTCGGCACTATCTGTGTGTTGGATACTTTTCCTGGACTATAAAACCACTTGGCTCATATACAAGAGTAGTTAAAAAATTACTTTAAAACAGTGACATTAAAACCAGTGGCAAAACTGACAGTGATATACAGTTATAATTAAATTTAGTCCAAACACTGATGATTATTAGGTGATCATGCAAATCAATTTCACCCTTTAAAGTCATAATTGTTTGTCATATGTTAAAATGAAGACACAATTTTAAAGGGAATGTAAGGGCTAAAAAACATTTTTTGATATGTTGATTGTACACATTTACTTATGTGAAAAATGATCCATCTAAATAAATATCTCATCAGATATTAATTATACAGCTGTTTTTCTAATCAAATTATTGCGCTATGGAGAGGCTAATTATCATATCTAGCGGAAGTAGAGATATGACATATGATAGTCAATTCCTGTTGATGCAGCTGTTATCTTATACACACACAGTAGTAAAAATGCCAGAGTGCCAAGCAAAATTTTGTACAGTTGTAAGAGGTCAAGGGATTTCAACATTTTCAATCCCAGACCCGAAGAAGAAATATGAACTATGTGCCAGATGGTTACATAATCTTGGAAATGCTAAATTGGACATTAAAACTTTTAAACATTCCTTTAACATGATAGTTTGTGAGAAACATTTTGAGCCTAGTTGTTTCAAGGAAGATATGCAAGTAAGTATCATGATATATGTATATTTATATTTTATATTTTTCAGATCAAATATATTGAGTAATATTAAAGCATAGTCATACTTTTTGGAATATAATTTGATCTAATTAAAAAAAAAAATCATAAATACTTATATTATCTTTAACATTTCATATATGACAGGTGTTTTCTCCACAACAATATTTCTTTTATTATATATATTATTATAAAATACATAGATGAATAAAACATTAAAATTGTGTTAAAAAACTTCAAATATCTTACATGTTTAACATTTTGTTTTCATAATTTTAGGCTAAAGTAATGGGTTATACACCAAAGAAAAAATTTCTAAAAGTTGATGCTATTCCAACTATGTTTGCTGATACGAAACCTATTCATGAAAGAAAGTCCAGTAAAAGTAGAACGGAGAAAATGGAAAAACAAGAGGTAAGCAGAATATGTATTATTATGAGGAGCAAAGAAGTACAAAAGGGTCATTTGAATCCTGAAAGTCCAAAATCTGTCAACATTAAAGAAACAATAACCAAACAGCATACATAAAACTTGTATTAGGATAGTTTATATTAACGTTTTTCTTTGCACATTTTTTTTTCATTTAAAAAAAAATTGTATTATACTATTTTAAATAAACATGAAGGATGAAAACTTAACTTTTTTTAAATTTTAGCTGATTGAAACCCTTCTTACTGGAAATGAAAACCCTTTAGTTGAAATGCAACATCCTATTACTCCATCAGTTGAAAGAAAACGAAAACAGATAATGCCTAGTATATCTTCAAAGAAATCAAAGGTAAACATGGTAAATACACTGCAATTAACAGCTTGACCCATCTTTGATATCTCTCCAAAGATTAATTATATCACATAATGAATTAGTTCCAGCTGGACAGGCATTCCTTAGATCTACCATTTCTACCACTAAATCTTAATATCAGTAAATAAATAATCAATAATTAATTTGACCTTTGTTTGCAGTAGGTTAATTTAGGGTTGATGTTTTGGTTAAAGCCAGGCTGGTACATTCTGTGTTATGAAATGATAGTATTATTTAATATTTTTGATTCAATGTAATAAAAAATCTTTTTTTTTTGTTTTTGCATAGGTCACCTCCACATACTCCAGTAAAACAGATTTTGGCATCCAGGTTGGACCAACTTATGTTAATAAATCTGTAAGCTGTAACATTATAACTGAGATTCCAACAACTCATTGCACCAAGTGTTTTGAGAGAGATAATCCTTCACTTGCAGTGAGTGACCATTCATATTTTAGTGGAGAATTACAATATATTCATGATAGGTCTACTCCAATTAAGAAAAAAAGATACAATTGATCTGAACAGTCCAGCTGATGAGAGCGATGTTGATGACTTACTGTCACCTGTCAAAACTGATGTTAATGATAAATCGTTTTGTTTGTCTGACTTTTCAGAAGATTCACCTTTGTCGTTGCCTGAGAAAAATGTTAATTCTGAAAAGGTGGAAGCTAGCTCCATATCGGAAGATACCAAGCTTATAGTATTTCTTAAATGCTTAACAAGTCTATTTCAACTGGTTATGTGTCGTATTTGTCAAAGTCCAATTGACACTGATAATATAAAAACAAAAGTGGAAGGTTCTTGTATTATAGCCCATTTCACCTGCCTAAACAACCATTCATTCAGTTGGGAGTCACAGCCTTATATAGGAAGACAGCCTGTATTTTAATGACAGCTGCAACTTACTTATCAGGAAATACCTACTCATCTATTTCTGCATTTTTTGAAACTCTTAATTCCAAGTTTATTTGCAGGTCGTCATTTTACGATATTGCAAACAGTTTTGTTATTCCTTCCATTCATAAATTTTGGTGTCAACAACAAGAAATAATTTTACGGAATATGCTGGGTAGGAAATTATGTTTAGTTGGTGACGGTAGATGTGATTCCCCAGGATTTAGCGCTAAATACTGTAACTATACATTAATGGAGGCTTCAACATCAGCCATATTAGATTTCAACATTGTTCAGGTAACTGAAACAGGTGCATCATCACGAATGGAACTGAAGGGATTTAAAAGAACCATTTCAAATCTTCAAGAATCCAACCTTGAAATAGACATTATTGCAACTGACAGACATGTGCAAATACGAAAATATATTAAGGACAATCTTCCAACTGTGTCTCATCAATTTGATGTTTGGCACATGTCAAACAGCATAAGGAAGAAAATTGTAAATGCATGTAAGAAAAAGGATTGTGAGGCCTTGGTTCCCTGGATCAGAAGTATTTCCAACCATATATGGTTTTGTGCAGGGAATTGTGATGGTGATTCGGACAAACTTATTGAGATGTGGAAGTCTATCCTTTTCCACATTAGAAATATTCACACATTTGCAGGTAAAAAGTTCAATAGATGTGGGCATGGTGACCTGTCTGCTGACTGTCAAAGGAAGAAAAAATGGTTAAAAGCAAAATGCAAGCCATTTAAAGCACTAGAGTCTGTTATTAATGACACACGAGTTTTGAAAGATTTACGACAGTTGAACCTATTTTGTCATACTGGAGACAATGAAGTATTCCACTCAATGATGTTAAAGTGTGTGCCAAAAAGACAGGAATTTCAATATCCCCAGATGGTTGCCAGATCCCAACTTGCCGCTCTGGACCATAACTTTAACTTGAGGCGAAAACAAAAAGAGGCGTCAGATGGGAGTTTGCAGTTTGCCCCGGCTTTCCCTAAGGCAACAAGTAGATGGTGTGTTAAAAAACGATATGCTGACAAGGACTATGGGTTTCGGGATGAACTAATGGAACTTATAGTAAAGGCAAAAATTATTGGTGAAAAAACTGTTACCCCACATCAAATTAAACAAGCCAACATTCTGCCAAAAAACATTGCAACAAAACCAGCTCCACCGAAGGAAACATTTGTAGAGGCACACGTTTCAATATTCAAGATAAACTAACTGTTATAAATTGCAATATAATCTTGCAAATACATGTGTTTTCTGTGATACATATTATATGTCTTTATTGAAAACAACAGTATTTATATTAATCTGTATCTTCTGATTCTGAAGAGGATATGTCTGATTCACTGTGAAATCCTTCATAATGTCCAGATTCTTCAGGAAAAGTTTTTCGAATTTTCACAACAACACAATCTGGTAATATAACTCTGGGGTTGCCCTCTTCTTACCCAGTTAACAAATTGACGATATGCCATCAGCCTGCTTAGTCTGAAAAAAAGGTATGACAGTTAAAAAAAAATTAAGAGTAAAAACAATGTTGAATTGCCCATACATTCTAAAATTAATTTGAGTTTTTTATCACTCTATCATTTCTATTGCCCTGTTGCTATTTCATATTACAATTACTATTGATCAGCATATATTCCTTTGTATTTTATAAAGTTGATGTAAAAATGTTACCAAAAATATAATGTTAAAACTACCTGTTTGTCAGTGCATCAGGAGCTCTGCCTGTCATTCTCTTGTATCGCATACAAATAACATAAGCAGTTTCCAAAACTGTTCTATTCAAACATATTAGTTCAAAGTCTGTATGTAGACAAATACAAGAATTTTCATCTGTTATATAATGTTCATCATAATGCTGAAAGTTTCTGCAACAAAGATTTTCTCTTCTTTTTTGTAAGGATTCACATTGTCCACATGTACACACATTGTTTGTCTCTTCTTCACATTGGTTTTTACATTCTATTCTTTTAGCAGCTTCGAACTCTTCCTCAGTAAACTCAGGCTCATACAAATATCCAACACAATTTTGTTCTTTTGAATCACAGGTTATATTATCATCACTTGAATCCATAGCTTTCTAGTAATTTATTTAAGTAGCATAGAATTTATTAGCTGTTGATAATGCCAATGATACAGGAATTGACTATCATATGTCATAAACAGGTGTGCCTGCTGGGAAATCTCTGATAAGGGAGATAAATATATTTACAATATGTCTGCCTCAAGAAAAGTGCAATTAAGATAAAATAATCACTAATTAAATGATAATTAGATTTAGTAGGAATAAATGGATTGCAGATGTGGATATTAATAGATTCAATCTTTTATATGCCAAAAAATAATTTTTGACCATTGTTCCCTTTAACTAACCTTAGTAAAATGCCAATAAAAACCGAGCACTCGCTTTATCAGCCATGTCAGACTGCATGTCCATATAAATAACATATAAAAAACTGCTAACATACTTAAAACACAAATCATGTACCAGTAAATCATGACTTTTGACCTTGCATAAAAAGACGGAGGTACTTTAAAAAAGATGTCAAGTCAATGATTAACAACAATGTCGTCCATTATGTATACCCTATAATGAATAAAAAAAAAACCTGGTCGATTAGATGATAACCAACTTCCTTAATAAAAACAAGGTATTCGTTAGCTTGTTCTGAGATGTAAAAGACTATGATGTATATTTCATTTAACAGTCAAGACTAACCCCGAGACAGACAACATATATCATAAGAAAAATAGTGTGGCAACTATAATGCAGACTGAGGAAATCAGAAATATAAAAACTCCATAAAATTATGTTTTATTTAAATCCTATTAAGTTTGTGAACGAGGCCAATATAAAAAAATAGTTCCCTTAATTATCCCGAACAAAAATTGTTTGATTGGATTGACATCAGTCTACCCAAAATGTGACCACATTACCCATCAGGTAAGCTTTGCTTCGATAAGGCTGACCAAATATCTGGCACAAAAATGTTAAAAGTCTATAAATTTGCACAAGTCTAAAGCAAAAATGAGTTTAGTCAGAAACTAAAGGTCAGACATTGATTTTTAACTTTCAAGAAATCTGATACAATCTGAAAAAAAGTATAATAAAGCTAAACCACAATGAAATTATAGTTTGTTTTTGCATTAAACGATTTCTCCCCCGTTCACCAGATTTGACCCAGAGGATAAAAATGTCCTTGTAATATGCACAACTAAATATAGTGTACTTGCTACATACCACGTTTTGTAAAATTTGGAGCAGTAGTTTCAAAGGAGTTGCAACTAAACCATGATTTATATGAAATTTTTGGAAAATTCTAAGTTCAAATGGCCATAACTCCCACAAATTTTGAGGATAAAAATATCCTGGAAATATGCACAACTACATATGGTGTACTTGCTATATAAAGTTTCGTAAAATTTGGTTCAGCAGTTTCAGAGGAGTTAAGCAGAAACCATGATTTATGAGGAATTTTAAGAAAATTCTAAGTTCAAAGGGCCATAACTCCAACAAAATTTTGAGGATCAGAATTTCCAGGTAATATGCAAAACTACATATGGTTTACTTGCTACATACCAAGTTTCGTAAAATTATGTTGAGTAGTTTCAGAGGAGTTGAGTGGAATATCTTTGTGACGGACAGACGGACAGACAGGACAAAAACCTTATGTCTCCCCATCAAGTGGGGGGAGGCATAATTTCTTTAGCAGAGCCAAATGGGTGGGTCAGACAGCATACTTGATGAATGGCCTGAACAAAAGAGAACAGACCTGCTGCAGTTAAAGAGTTAACTTAAAAAGTTAGAGTCTAGGAAGTATACATTTAATTCTGAATTACCATACTAAAATTTGACTGTAATCAATTCAGAAATATTTCTCATTGATGATGTAAACAAATAATGCTGACAAGAATATTTTACAGATATTAAATAGATCCCTACCTTGTCATAATATACAATTTCCAATTATTGCTGGTAAGTAATTAAATAATACACATGCAATAGTCTTCCCAATAATTAATTAATACATATGTACTATGTAAGACTGAATATACATTACCTGGTAATATAAAATGTCCTTGTTTGCACATGTATTTAATTATACAAATATGCATTTCACCGATCTCATGCATCAAGGGATTATTACAAAGCGTCAATATTTAATACAAACATATCATATATATAGATAAAAATAATCTACACATCTATTAATCAGGTTTTGCCCAAATAAAACAAACAAATGGCTCAATGTATTTTTTGTTCTTTACATCAAAATTAAATGGCATTCTTTTTTGTAAAATTATGATACACTCTGACTTTTTTGTTTCTAGATAATAAGAAATAGATTTTTCATATAATTTTTGGGTATTTGAGAGGATCACATTCCACCAAAATGTTAAGCACACTTGGCAAGGTTTATGTAAAAGTTAAAATTTTTCAATTCTCATGCATAGTATAAAATTATAAGTTATATACATTCATGTCTGTAGAAATGGAGATTTTTGAAGACCCGAAGTGCCCCAAGTACGCCCTGAGGTGAAGACAAAGGGTGTAGGTGTTAAAATCTCCATAATTATGGATATGAACGTGTATAAGGAATTTATTATCGGTTTTAGTTTGAAATGATGGATTTTTAGGTACATTGTCAGTGCAATGGCGGACGTTAACGTAACGTTTTCTTCATTATAGAAAAAAGTTGGATTGGAATTTGGTAAAAATAATGTTTTTTTACAAAGTGTAGGGTACTGTGGTAGAACCCTACAGTTCTTGAAAATACCAGTTTTTTTGTTGGATTCAAACAGATATTTAAAAATTAAATTTTGGTGCCGTATGTCAAGCAAAGACGTCATAATGGTTGCCAAACTGCATATCTTTTGTTTCTTTTTCTGTTGAAAATAAAACACATTTGTTCCTTTTGTCCAAGATTTCATTTTTCTTTATTATAATGACACAAACCAGTTGCCATTTATAATAAAAACGCATCTTAAGTATTTGTGTACAAACGGTTGGCAACACCCGGGTATATGACTTACCCACATACGGGTATATTGGTTTTGTAAAGACAAGTAACTAACCAATTAAGTTCCAGGAATAATACTGATACAGGGATAATCTTTTATATAAAATGTGTCCAACTTGCTGAAAGACCTGAGTAATCTCTATTTAACAATTTCTACTAAAATTGGCTTGAACATAGGATTTTTTCCTCAGGCATAACAAATGTCACTTAGGTTCTTTTATATTTTTTTCTTTTGTCTATCTACACTAGCTACCAAATGTTTTTTTTTTAGATAATGTAATGTAATAAACATGTATACAGAACATCAAAACATTTCCCTGTTGGTCAAATTTACATCCATTCAAAGCAATGACCAGTTGACCTCCGGCAGGAACCATGTGCATTGTGAAGCAACAATAGCTATTTTTGATATATAAAATGTATGTGTATATACCAGTTCTTTTTTCAAAGCTATGGATATGAAGACATTAATGGTCCATGTAATGTATTGCAGGCAATTGTTAGTCTCAAGAGGACAATGTATTGCAGACCAGGCTTAAACAGTTTTAACTGTTCTGCAATTTTTAGTCTCGAGGGGGCATAAAGTGCCTTAAAACACAGGTATATTTACCAAAAAACATATTTTTTATTAAAATTTTATAATTTTTTGTCATACTTGCAAAGTTTTATAACTACAGAAACATTATTTTTGATTTAATGCTTTATACTTATACAAATGAATTGAAAAAGTAACATAATTTTTAACTTCTCGTCAACAATCACAGGAGAGCTGACCTAAATACCCCTATCTTTTAAATCGTGCAAAATTGAAATATTTTCACAATAACATAATACATCAATCTGGTTATTAGGATGAAAAGCTCCCCTATCATGTGACACAGCATACAAAAGACCGGGCCAGAGGTCGCTTGTATTGGGATTACACTCCTACCAACAAAACTATTATAATTATAGGGTACAACTGACCAGCCTTTGAAATGCATTTTAATCTTATTTTACATTTTAATGACAACATTTCTGTGGTGAGTTACCCTGTTATGTCTGAATGGTTTCTGGCTTGCAACAATGTCTTAAATGAAATCACTGTCAATTTAATGAAAAGGATGGTTCATCTGCAAAATTTAATTTCAGTTAAATATATGTACATTTTTTGCTTACCTATGTCTCTAATGAATAAATGTCTTTATATTTTCAAGTCTGAATCAAGTATTTTGTCCAGTTTTTGAGATAGTGAAAAGTCATAGATAAAATTAAGCAGTGATGAACAGATTTTATCATACAGTTTATTAGTATGAAGGTTAGCCAATGCCAACAATCATTTTTATTTTTTTTCTGTAATCAGAAGTGCTCACAAACAATTTTAATTTCACCTTGTTTTGCATATTCTGTCTCTCTCATACTCCAATATCCTGAAAATGTCTTTAAAAAATTTAATTTAACAACCCTTATTGTTATGATAAAATCTATTAAATTTTACTTTTAATTTTTTTTAAATTTATTCAATAAATTTGGAATATTGTATTAATTTTTTTTATTCTGATGATAATTTTTTTCTTGAATCAATGACAAGACTGTTGGTTTCTTGTTACAGATGAGAGATCATGTCAATTTTCAGGGTTTTAAAAAAACACACCAGGCAAAAGATATTCAAATTCAAGTTTTTATTTACTGGTAACTCAACTTATAACACCTAAACTTTTGTCAAAGTCACACCATCAAGGGAGACTTTTGCCTGCCACAAATGGCCTTCCAGGACAGCTGACTTTTTGCAATTGATTTTGTTTTATATAAAACACAAGGGTGAGGCCACCATTGAGCAAAATCCCTCAGCTTGTATAAAATTGAATCTCACAAGTGTAAGAAAAAAAGTGTTATTATTACATTGTTATATTTTAGTACCGGTAGTTGAAGATGTTTCATCCTGAAACACTTTCAACACAGTGCTGTGTTTATACATAGAACACTGAATTGGTTTGTACCTGGGTTGTTTATTGTCTTTAACTTGGAGCATAAAATGACCCCTTCTATTTAATTGTTAATTGTATTTTTATTTGTCCATACCAAATTACTTTGGACTTTCTACTACCTTTCTCCCCGAAATAAAAAAATCTAAATCAGCTATATTATGATTTTTAAGGAGCACCTAGTCAGTTAGTTTTTCTAAATTTTTCATATTTTGTTATGAATAATTCTTTGACTGTTATAAATAATCCAACCGATGTGAACACACACTTAAAATTCAAGACACAGATCTAAACTTTGAAACAAAGTAGAAATATTTTCATATCGGAAGTTATAAAGACATGTCCAGGATATCCCTATAAAAAATCTTGCGAACTGATGAAAAATAATTTAATAAAAAATATTTTGCAGGAAAAGACACAATTCTTTCAAATAGAAAATTTCTTACCTTTACTGAATTGCTGGTTATACAAAATATAACAATTTAATTCAATAAAATGCACACAGGTCTGAACAACAACAAAAATAAATGTGTCTAAGGTAAGCTATCGTAACGCCATACAACAATCATGATGATTCGTCTTCTTCATAAAAATGTTGACAAGTTTTATCTATTTCTAATCATATTTCCTATGTGCACACTGATTCTATACAAAATTTTATGATCTGTGGTTAAAATTTCACCTGAGAATGGCCAGGTAGAGGATTCGACAGGTAAAACTGGACGTCAATTTCTTCATGTTTGTTTCATAAGTCACCTTATTTATATGTACGGACAAAGATAAACATAAAATTTACAGAAAAATAAATATAAATTTAAACATAATAAGAGATTAAAGAGATATGAATATTTGCCACCGATATGACATTTACATTATAAAGAACAAATATGTACAAATAATTTTCAAGTTATTAATGTGTAATGTATTGGACATGGGGGTGACCTGGGTAGCCCAGTGCTCTATGTATTCACATTGACTAATAATAGTCACTGATGTTTAAGTTTACATAGGGTTGAGTGTTCATATTTAACTTCCTGGCAAGGTGTATTTGATTCCAAAAACTGCCTACTTTTTTTGCTGAAGGTTAGAGTTCTTGCAGCTGTTACCTGGTACTTCAGCATACTTCCCTTTAAAAAACTGGACACCATGCTATTGCTGATAAATTTCCAAATGTCCCATAACTCCCCCCACACCCCTCCAAAAAAAAACAAAAAACAAAAAAAATACAATGACAATACTTCTGCTTTAACAAAGCTAGACCTGTAAATAAGCTAAAGTACAACACAAGATACAAATGAACACAATATATTAAAATGTTTTAAAAATAATTTTAAAAAAGAAACTTTCTGCAGTGATTGTATGACAACCAGAACCAAAGACAAAATAGGATAACCCCAGAGTGTTGTCAGTGCATAGCTTTAGTACACAGAATATAATAACTGCTGCAGCTGCAGAGTACACAAATTTATGTGTCATTGGAATTACCTACAGTGACACGATGGCCAGTTCTACTCTGGATCTTTTTAGTGCCAAGGAAAGAAAAAACATTCTCAGTGAGTGGTTAAGGGTAGTTAGTCATCTATAGTTGTATATATCGAATATGGGCTAGTCAAGACTTGTGTAGAATTGAGCATTACTAGGGTTAAGGGGTATGCTCAACTGAAAACCATACCCGACAAGGATTGCCAGTGTTCCTGCTGAAGGTCTGGTTTTCACCTAGTACTCTGGCTTCCTCCATTAACAAAAACTGGACACTGGGTAAAAGCTGAAAAATTGCTGACAATGCCCTTAAACTTTCCAAACAAACAAACAACCAGTAAAATAAAAATAGTTTGGAATATTTGTATTCAAGGACAATGTTGCTAACCTACATCCAATGTTATGAAATCAACAGAGTGTTGCAGAAATTGATTTAGGGATTAGTTGTACTCATATAGATACATTCGGTCATTTTATGAATGTTTAAAACTAGTACGCTATTGACTTACAAATAAACATCATAGTGTTCACACAGTTTTTCATAACTTATTTTATTTAAATATTTCTACAGTATAAATATATATTTAAATATATTTTTACAAAGAGAAATGAACTGAATTGACGTTAAAGTGTTGGGAATAATAGATTTCAATAAGGCGTGTGAACAACTGATACATGATTTTCTGATGTTGGGTATAGCTGAAAGCATTTGAATCTAGATTTGGTTTTGTTTGTTTGATTGGTGTTTAATGCCACTTTCAGCAATTTTTCAGCTATATATCGGCGTCCAGTTTTTATTGGGGGAGGAAGCCAAAGTACCCGGAGAAAACCACCGACCTGCAGTAGGAAAACTGGAAATCCTCATGTCAATTAAGATTAGAGTCAAGTACAAAATTTTTCCAATATCTAAAATGCTGACATTTATGTGACGTCACCAACACATCACGGAAAGATGTCACATCACCATTGGAATGAGACACTGTTAAGAGTGCTCAGGGAAGTAACGTCATGAAACCATAAAATGTGCAATGTTCGCAGTTAGGCTTCCTATGTAAATTACAGTTTTTGTGAATTTGTGAAGTTTCCAGATGACCAGTATTATAGTGTTGGGTTTTTTCTATGGTCAGTTGGAAAATATATCTTGACACTTGGGAAAAATGAAAATATTTCCCTGTGAACGAGGATCCTATCAGTACCCAAAAAGAAATAAAAAATCCTGTTCTAAAATATATTTGTCATAGGCCAAATTTTACTGCCGTTATAATCCAATGTTAGTTTTGTGATTTGTCGGCCAAAAAAAAAAGCTAGTTTGATTATTTGTTCTTATATTGCTCATTGTAACAATATGTGAACTCCACATGGCGACATTTCTTACACTTTTCACTCCCATAAACATACATCTCACAATAATATGGTAAATAAACCGCATTTTTTTAATATCAAATTGAAATAAAAAATGGCTGTAAATATTATCTATTAATGTATTTATTGTACCACAACTTTCTTACAACAAAGGATTCAATCAATTTAACTTGTTTATAATTTTACTCCACTTGTATAATTCTCGTTCAGGCGGATTAGTCGGTCATGTAGGCAAAAAGTGGATATTATTATACATCCACAACCTCACAGAAAATTTGTTGACAATGACAAACTTCAAAAATATAATAACAACTGCAAACCCATATGGTTTATAATTGTCAGAATTTACAGTGCCTACTTATCGGAATACAACTTTTGTTAATACTAAATTTAATCTAATTCAACAACACATTTTACGAGCTTAAAACATGCAACTCAGCCATTACCAAGACCTAATAAGCCATTAAGAAATCTACCCAATTACACAAATATATTACATCTGATCTTAACAATATCATTAACATAAATTAGCAAAGTTTGTTAATGATACAATGTTTATGAATGGTTTAAACAGACCCAAACTAGAATATAGCTATTGCCTGCTAAAAAAAGATTGAAGTATTACTTATAATTTAATTTGAACTGTCAAAAACAGAGCATCTAATGGGGCATTGAATTATACCCTGCGTGTTACATTGCTTTTAATATTCATGAATACATTTTACTGAATTACAAATCAGCTTATAGGAAGGAACAGCTGAGCATAATACAATACCATCTCAATAGACAATTTTTACCTGACCTTGGATCTATAAAAATAATTTTAAACTGACCTTACTCAAAAACAACAAATGGGATTGTACTGAAAATTTAACTTTATCTTACTTTAATAGTACTAAAGAGCTGTGCAATGTTTTAACAAAATCTGTTGATGTGTTTGGATTTGAATTTAACTAAGTCATAGAAACTGCAAATTGGATTGTGCTGAAAATTGAACTTGATCTTTATTTTATAGTACTTAACAGCTGTGCAAAGTTTAAACAAAATCTGTCAATGCGTTTTCAAGTTAGTGTTTGGAAAACACAGAGGCACAGACAGACACTCATATCCATACAGAGGGTATCTCATAATATCCCGCCAATTTCTTTCTGTGGCTGGGTACAAAAAGGGATAACATCATGGAACTATTTTTAACGGAGTAAGTTTAGGTTATTTGACCAATGCAAGTTACTTTGTATAACCTGTGTTGCACCATTTGAATTGGCCAATCAGATTTCAGCTTACAATGCAAATTTAATTATGTTCAACAAAATCATGTTTTAATACTGAAAACATCTATAAGGTTTTAAAATGCTGAGAAAAACTTGTAAAACATGTGACTGAAAACATCTCCAAGGTTTTAAAATGCTGAGTAAAAACTTGTAAAACATGTGACAGTGTATAAGAAGGACCAGTTATAACTTTTATTAATGCACTTTATTTGTTCCAATTGTAAGGAATTGTACATTTATAGGACAAACAAAAAATGAATTACTGTAAACTCTACATCAACAACAAGCGTCAACAAAGAACTATGCATCATTATGTGAGTGAATAAAGATTTACATAATTGTTCAAACGGAAAATTCAACATTTTTTTTCAATATATATATGAACTTTAAGAAGACAAACAATATTTGCTTGATGAATTTATACATATTTTATAGCATTTAAATGATGCGAATTAAATAGTGCAAAATAGTTGCAACTATTTGATTTAAAATTTCTCTGTATAAACACAATGTTTTCATGCTTAACCTTATAAATATTCTTCATGTATTCCCACACTTTTTTATAAATTAATACTCATTTTCGTATCTTATGTGAAACATTTTTAAATATAATGTTGCCAGAAGAGTTACAGAAAGCAGTGGGTGGTAAAAAAATGTACCAATCCCAGAACACCATGTTTTTACCCCATAAAAATTGGCCATCGTTAATGATTCTGACTATGCATCAGGATATACTCAAAAAGGGGTATACCAAATTTCAACTGCTGTTTCTTTTTCTGTAAAGTCGGCACATTTTTTTGAAAATTGCCACAATTAACTGGCCTGGACTCATCTCAAAACCACATCTTCAATGATTTGGATTCACATCTTATAGGGTATAAAAAAACATTTCGTAAATGTAAAAATCTAGTACATAACCTTACTTGAAAACGCTTTTGCCGGGATTAGTCAATATTTAAAAGTTGGCTTCATTCTAAAACAATCGGGGACACACAAACTGTGACCACTTTTTGACAACACACCTGTGTCAGGTGGGTTAAGGAACCAATTTTCCAATCAATTACGGTTCTTGTTAAAATATGACCCTACCCTAGTAACTCTATATTCATATTGTCTATTAACATTTTTGTACTAAACGATTATATTATATCGTACACGTCAATCACAAATCAGATTTCCGAATCAAATTTATACGGGTACATATTTCAATACATGAACCAGACAAATTCAACCATTTGTATCATATAACTACTTCTGAAACAAACAGACAATGAGATCCACTTTCTTTAAAATAAAAAAGTGTTAATGGTCTGTAAATAACGAAAAAATAAACAAAAGTTTTGGATTAAATATCAAGGGTGTGTTTAAGCCTTATTTTCACACTTGTTAGGTCACATTGTTTTGCTAATTTTTTTGTCTTAATTGGCATGATTTAGTTAGTTTTGGAAAAAGAAATTTACGGCTAAATAAAATACCATCAACAGAAATAGTTATATTTTATAACCTCCTATCTTTTCTAGAATCTACTGTCTTTTGATATTTAATCTTTCAATGAACTATTTTCTTTCAAAATGACATAGCAAGATTTAAAACTTGTGAAAAATAACACCAAAATGTATATTTTAGGCTGTAAGTAACATAAAAATTTCTTAAAGTAACAAAACAATTTATCAACAAGGATATTTTGACTTAATGTGGCAGAAAAATAATTTACAAGATTATGAACTACTTCATTCAATTCACTCAATTTATAAATGTTTTAGAAAGATAAGCAAATTGCCACCAATTGGTGTAAAAAATTCTGATTAATCTTACAAGAATCTTCAAAATTTTTATTTCTAAACACAATATACTTCATAAATTACTTAAGAATTGCTAAGTCACTGAAGGTGTTTGTGAGTTCGAGCTTAACTTCAAGCTATGGGTGATTGACCCCCAGCCTTAGTTGTTTTCCTGCTCATGTAAGGTGTTTCTCACTGAATATTACCACCTCCTTCCCCAATAACAACTGGATGCTATAATACAGCTGAAACATTCCCAAGATAACCATATTTGAACAAAGAAACCAGCAGTGTCACTGCGAATTCCAATGACCCCATTGAACTTCTAGTACAATACATGTACACCTATATTACTGAACAAACAAAACACCAAGATTTTTCAAACCCTTTTATTGATTGGGTTCCAAGTTCACAAACAACATTTGTCACTGTGAATGCTGTGTATGAACTCGGTATTGAACCTCTTTACACTTCTACATCCTGATTACATACAGGAGAAATTGTGTTTATTAAAGCACACTCACTACAAACTCCAAGTATAGTTTGTGTGTTTAAATATTGTTTAACGCCAATTTCAGCAATTTTGTCAGCTATATCATGGTGTCCAGTTTTTAATGGGGGACGAAGACGGAGTACCAAGAGAAAACCACCGACCTGCGGTAGGAAAACTGGCAATTCTTGTCAATTAAGATTGGAGCCTAGTACACCCTGCCTGCAGTGAGACTCAAACCCGCAACCTCAGTGTTGACAGACCACGTGATCAATAGTAGACGAACTACCTTAACCACTCAGCCACTGACGCCTCCACCGAGTATAGTAAGTACATGTAAATTACCATTAATTTGACGATATCTACAACATACATATAACAGGTATATAGAATAGTTTTTTATCAAATGTACTGTAGTTTCCACCAACATTTCATGATAAAATACAAGCAAATAAAAAACATGGCACTGTCCCATTAGAAAAATTCTGTGTCCCATTCCAGGAAGGCACTTTTTTTTAAGCCCCCACCACCAAATTTCCACCCATCAAATTAAATTTGTTTTTATACGTATAATGGGTGCATTGACTTACCCTTAAAACCACATTTTATATAATAAAAGTCCCCTCGTGTGGCTGGAGGGGGCAGGGGACATAATATTGTATGGAGTGAATCTAGGTGATCCAAGATTTGTAATCAGGAACATATCAATTTACATAAATTTATTCTGCATGCTGAAATCAGTTTGTTTTGTTTGTTTTAATGGTTTTTTAATGCCCACTTTCTGCAATTGTCCAGATTTATCATGGCATCCAGTTTTCTTTTAGGAAGGAAGCAGGAGTACCTGAGGAGAACCCTGGACCTGTGTGCTGAAATTAGCTTGTGTGTGTTAAGTGCACAACATTTGTAGAATCGACATTGAATAAAAATGTCTATGTAAAGCAGACAATCAATTCTTATCCTAAATTTAAATCTCCTTATCCTTTTTATGACCGAACACAACAAGGCCAGTGTGCAGTGCAACATTTAATGTAATAATTATTGTTAACGATCAAACAGCAGACAAAATGTTGTGATTTTGAATCCACCAATTTGAGCCTTTAAACAGCTTTGACCGATTGAGTGGAAAATTGCAAACAATTTTGTCGTTCCAGTATTTTAAGCTAAGATTTGTCACTGATCACCGATGTATATACCACCCATAAAGACCAGCTTAATAACGGGTAATAAGAAACTGTCAAAGTACAAGTATTATATCTGAAATGACTTACACAATTATAGATTATCATAATATAAATATCTCAAGTTCTATACTATGTAAAACTGTAAATAACAAATGTCACCCCCATTCTAATAACTTCATTGTAACTATCTGGGATTTTTATCACACTGCATTTATTAAACAATATTTAAAGATGACTTATCTTGAAATTTTTTTCAAATAATTTTCTGGATAGCATACAGACAGTCTGTTTAATGTCTCTTGATCCAATCTGCATAGAATTAAAAACAATATAGTTGATAGAAAACACTGTCTACATTATATAAAGGATAAATGTTGTTACAAATTGACACTATTTTGTACTTGTTTTCACAAATTTTGTATAAAAAAAATTTGATAGGAATTATTGGAATGTGAAGCCAGGATTATTTCGCCTATCGTATATTTCATGCAAAAGTACTCTACAAGGACTAATAACAATATATGCAATACAAATAGACAGTGGTCCATAAAACAACTAGAATCATACACTTCTTAGAAAATGGGCAAGTCTGATGGTTGTATGTTTAAATGAGGTTTAACGCCACCTCATATTTATTAAGCTATATCATTATTTGTGAATAAGGAATCGACAGAACCAGGTGAAAATATGGAACTTCAACACGATAACTGCAGGCAATCCTTGTCAATTAATGTTGAAGTCAAGCACACCCTGCCACACAGTAAGGCAAGAACATGCAACCTCATGTTATACAGGAATCTGATTAATTGTATGTAGATGACTACCTTAATCAATTGTATGTAGATCACTACCTTAATCAAGTGTATGTAGATCACTTCCTTAATCAATTGTATGTAGATCACTACCTTAATCAAGTGTATGTAGATCACTACCTTAATCAATTGTATGTAGATCACTACCTTAATCAAGTGTATGTAGATCACTTCCTTAATCAATTGTATGTAGATCACTACCTTAATCAAGTGTATGTAGATCACTACCTTAATCAAGTGTATGTAGATCACTACCTTAATCAATTGTATGTAGATCACTACCTTAATCAATTGTATGTAGATCACTACCTTAATCAATTGTATGTAGATCACTTCCTTAATCAATTGTATGTAGATCACTACCTTAATCAAGTGTATGTGTGGAAGAATTCAATATTCGGACACAAAGTGTGACATTAAAAGTAAAAAAAATATGTCCTTTTTTATATAATATGTGGTTGTTTTCTTAAAGTACTATATTTTCAGTTTTAGAAAACCTAGGTGGATAGATAAATTGTGTCTCGTGTCACTTACAATTTTTATTTTTTACATACCACCATTTGTCCGTTCTGTTGGTTACATGGTGTCCAAGTACCACTCACTTTATTCATATATGTAATCATATTGCTGTTTCCTTGTGTTTAATAATATTTTGAACTAAAACACAACTGAACTCCTGTCTTAATTTGAGAAAACTCAAATCCTGGGATTTAATAAGGTCCATACAAGTTTAGGACACAGTTACTTACAAACGCTCAAGTGATTGTACAGTTTCATTTTAGATTTCTGAAAAGTGTTCTTGTGAAATCAACAAGAGGAAGAATTTATTATCTGGCTCAAAACTAAGAAAAACACTTTCTGTTATTTTCTTCACAAGATTTTATGGGAATTGAAAGAAAATAGTGAATGTTTGTTTAGAACATGGACACCAACAATATTTTTTTCATTGGGGTCAAATATGGGGTCGTATGTAATGAACAGAACGACATCCTTTTCTGTGTGTAGCTCTGATTTCGGCTAATTCGTTCTTAATTAATACAACATGGCTATCGTTAGATTTAACCATTACTCATACATTACTGTGTATAACTATTGTCTTAAGTCTTTATTCGTGAGTTCAAACAACGTTCGTAACATTAGACACAAATTTTTTTCGTCATCGTAATGAAGGCAACTATTTAGTTTAAATATTAATTGTGATTAGGTCACCGTTCAAAATCAAAACAACAACACACTTTACAATAGTTTAAATGTCTCAAGACTACTATTTTTGGTTCAACAGCTGTTTTAAACGACAATGCGTTATGTTCGTAACATCAGACTATACACATCTTTACCGAAGAAAGCAATGCAAATGATCCTAATAAACAAAGATTAATGCATAAAAATGTCGTAAAATCCATTTAAACTTGACAAAAGCAATAATGAATGCTACAGTATTCTTAAATTATATCTACTTCATAAGTTAACTGTAAAAATTGTTGAAATTTCGTACATCGTTACGTTCGTCACCCATCTCCATCATGCGGACACGACAGAAAAGTGTGAATTACGTCACGCTTTATTGTGCACAAGTTGAGACAAATGCGAAATTGCGGAAACCACCTTGTCTATTAATAGAATCAAAAACCTATTCACGCTATAGTGTGGTATCATTACCAATTAACAGGTAAAGTTACGTTCGTAACTTTCTGACGACAAAATTCAGCTTTGATAGAAAATTATAATTATACCTGCACTTGACTTCAGATAATGAAACTGATAATGTTTCATGCTTAAAACCTTTCAATACCTGCTAGGAAATGACTTTCTAAGACTGTACTTCTTAGGAGTATTCATAATGTTAATTTTGGTTTAGCCCTTCATGTGGACACTAAAAGTTACATACGTAACACACATTTTTATGACTCAATAAAAATATTTCTAAGCATCAAAAATATACAAAAATGAATGAAAATGAAAGTAAAATTATATATTTATCATTAAAATTTAAATTTGATCAGTAGAGATTAAACATGGGCTCACAGCAACAATACCTGACATACCATGTTCTCCATGTCACATTTTCTTTTTTGATAAAGTGTGAATTGTGTTATTATTATTTTTTTTAAATCCATAATACTTATCTTTCCATTTTGTATTTTTATTTTTTTATTAAAATAACCATTGTGCTTTATGTTTTGATCTCATTTGAAAGTTTTAGTCTAAAAACTTAAAAGAAAACTTAGTTTTATTACTCAGCACCCCATATGTCTCAATATCAAATTCTTCCACATGTAGATCACTTCCTTAATCAATTGTATGTAGATCACTACCTTAATCAATTGTATGTAGATCACTACCTTAATCAAGTGTATGTAGATCACTACCTTAATCAATTGTATGTAGATCACTACCTTAATCAATTGTATGTAGATCACTACCTTAATCAATTGTATGTAGATCACTACCTTAATCAAGTGTATGTAGATCACTTCCTTAATCAATTGTATGTAGATCACTACCTTAATCAATTGTATGTAGATCACTACCTTAATCAATTGTATAGATCACTACCTTAATCAATTGTATGTAGATCACTACCTTAATCAAGTGTATGTAGATCACTTCCTTAATCAATTGTATGTAGATCACTACCTTAATCAAGTGTATGTAGATGACTACCTTAATCAATTGGCAAGTTTGAAATAAGACCAGTATTTCTATCCACTAAATAGCACATAAACAATTCCTTTTCTCCTTATCTACATTTGTATGTAAATTCAACCACAGATATAAATACAACTTTTGATTTTACAGTAAAAAGTAACAAAAATTACAAAAACCAGAGGCTCTAAGAAGCCTGTCATTGTTAACCTGGACATGCCATGAAGTAACACATCTGCTAAATTATCTCCCTTTAACAAATTAGCCAAGTATCTGCTAATTTATCTCCCTTTAACAAATTAGCCAAGTTAAAAAGCAAACTAAATTTCAGATAGATCCCAGGCATTTCTAAATTCTGAATGGGAGGTAACTCTCTAATGTTTATTGCTGAAACCGACTTCAAATAACAGCAGAAAAATTGGAATAGTACCAAAACAAGCATAACAGAAATATAACGCAATTTATATAACACTAGCTGGGGGTGTTTGATGACAGAGATTATTTTTTTATAGTAAATTTGATTCCTCTGTATAACTTTCCAATTTTCCTTTAAACTGGATTTAAACAATTATTTACTTATACTTATTTTATATCTTATCAAAATATACCAAAAGTATTTCAAATTGGAAATTTAAGATAAGACTTCAATAAATTACTTTATATACCAACTTAAGTTAAATATATTGGACAACATGCACTTCTAAACATATAAAAAATATTCTCTGAAGAAATATGAAAGAATATTTTGTCTTTTATTTCAATGCTTCAATAACTTTATTAAGAGCGATTTTCTTATTACAATATCTTGAATAAACTGGTGTTGTTGGAAGTCATAACCTGTAAAATTTGTACTCCGAGTGTCTGAATCAGGATTTAAAACACCCCCCCCCCCCCAACCACATCATTTTCATACCATTGGTGTGAATTCATTATCTAATTAATCATTTGAGACAACTGCATGTATTTAAAGACAAAAGAAAATGTGTGTGATTGGAATGGTCAGCTATAGAGTAAACTGAATTTGAAGCCTTTAACAAGAGGCTGATATTATAATCAAGTTTTCTTAATTGAAGACTGATTAGCAGTATTCTTCTTTCAAACAAAAAAGTTTGCTATAATCAACAATTCAATTTATTTAAAAAAGGGAAAAGTACGCTTATCTATATTGTCTGCAATTAGGTAAATGAATGAATAAAGATAAATTGACATTTGATAGCAAATCCAATCCTATTACTATTAAGACTATAGAAATGTACAATATATATAGGAGTTACATATATAATCATTGTCTCCAATATCGAATTTCAGGTGAAACTTGACGAAGACACACCCTGTTCAAAGTACAAAAGAAAAAGATTAAATTTTCCATTACACAACACATCAAAACAATAAAAAACAAATTTGTTCCTATATTGTGTAACAGCTTTAGTACGGATATCAATGTCATTATATTTATACATTTACTATCTAAGTCTTGCTATTTTTCTTCAAACCTTTGACGGTCACACTTCAAAAGGAAGTAGTATTTACTAATAATTACTTATAGTAATTAAATTTCTAGATAATGCAAAGTGACGCGTTGTTGACTTTAAGTTATGTTTTCCCTTATCTTGTCCAGTTTTTAATTTAAATCTAAGATTATGTTTCTGCATAATTTTGACACATTTTTGAAATTAAGGGTAAATGAATGAATGGAAAGATAACATTTCATGAATTCTACCAAACAAAAATTCCAGAATTATTTTAAGAATAAAGAGCTGCGCATGATACACCCATGGCCATCATAAAATTAGAAGTTTAATACACGGAATAAGGAAACAGATACACCATTCATGGAAGTACAACTCTATCTGCACTGATGAGACACAATAACATCTATCAATATCAACAATGTTCCAAACATTTAAAGAAAATTGATGGAAGCATTTTTTATTGCAAGTCTGAACCTACAAAATTCCCCTTTTTTTCGCAAACAAAGTCCAATAGCTCCATAGCGAAAAATCAGTAATTTACCAAAAAGTACAGGTCATGAGGTTAACATAATTAACAACTCTGTGCAGTTCAAGGAAAATCTGTGAAGTCATTCTCTTGTGACATATAGATGACTGACGGACGGATAGATGGATAGACAGTGCTAACAATTTGTATACCATAATACATTGGTAATAGACAAGTATATAAAAACCATTAACAAATTCCTTTGTCAGAATTCACCTCTGCCTCACAAGGAATTTAGCCCCTCCCATATTTATTGGTTTGAAAGCCTCTATAAAATAGGATTAAACAAGACAAACTAATTGATCAATTGATTTCCCTTAGTTTTAATAGTAGTTCATTCTTACTGAATACACTAATATAGGTTTAATAAACTATTATCATATATAATCGTGTTTTCACGTCTAATTCGACAGTGTATCGTCTGCAATTGCCGAAATAAACAAATCTTGCAACATAATTTACTTTTCAATTTCAAATTTAAATTTCGCTTAACTATGGTTGAAAATATGTGTCCAATGTGCAATAGTGAATTTTCTTGGTATTTCTATAATTTGGACCGATTAGTGAGCAAAGTTTATATGGTATTAGCTCAAGCTTGTGTGGACAAGGTTATACTCTTAGCAGAGTGTTACAGAGTATGGAACCAAGCAGATTTGACCTCGGCTCCCGTGATTGACATATAAGATCTTGTACACATGATTGTTTGATTTTGAACAAGAACCTTTTTCAGACTGAACAACAAAAGTAAGGGTAGATAACTGAGTAAGCATGGGCTAAAATGAACTCCTAGATTAAAGTTATGAGGCAGTCACTAATTATAAAGGTCAAGGTCAAATGACACATTCTACTGTAAGTCAACCATGCATGCTTAATGAGAAACTGACCTAGTTCAATAACTTTAAGTAGACACTGGACCATAACATTGAGGTCAAGGTCAGGTATCACCAACCAAACTGTGAACTAATATTCATCAGTAACCTATATACCAAATATTGTCACCATACTATGAATAATTACTGAGGAACTAACCCATACTATAACACAGCCACTGAAAATGAAATTAAGGTTAAAGTCAGAAGACACTGACTAACTGACTACATGTACTCATCACATTAGCTACGAAATTTTCAAAAGTTGATGGAACTGTGGCTTAAACTAAGATATAAAGCAAAAATTTAAAGTGTTAACAACTCCAATTTGCTGCTGGAAACCTATATATGTCCCTGTCACAATCAGTAATGTCACACTTTAGCCTTCTGATTTTTCACAAATCAAATGTCTGAGAACCTGACAACTTGTTTTAGATGGCCTTACTTGTCCTTTGGCATGTTATTTCTTACAGCTAGGCTGTAACTAATTGACACAAATTGTAGGCTAGTCAAAATATATTATATAAATAAAGAATCATTTGACTTTAATGAGGTTTGAAAAGTGGAAAATATTTATCTTGTAAGTAAATACACAGAAATGTCAACTTAACCTCATTAAAAACAATGTCTTTACAGAAATGTCACCCTAACTAGATTAAAACAATGTCTTCTTATGGCATATGACATATGTAAATGAAAGTTGTAAAAAAAATATTTTCTAAAACAAACTGGCTTTGGTCTCAAAAATCAATGACTAAAAATTAAAAAAAATTGAATTGCAAGCCAATATAATTTACATTTATGGGTAACAATCTTCAATATTAATCCCACTCCCTTACTGTAGAAATGGGTCTCCAAGGATTGATCAATACTAATTTAAAGCAGTATATACACCTTCCTTCATTTGAAATTTAATTAAAATTTATAATTTTTTGGTTATTTTTCAAAGACCCATTTTTTACATTCTGTAGTGATATCCTTGTAAAAAGTATGCCTTTTATTCTAATGTCTGTGTAATTTACTAATTTTTTTAATTATTCAATAATTGCAAATATAAGCTTTTTAAAAAGTTGTTAACACTTCCCTTTGAAAATTCTGTTTTAATTTGTAATTTTTTGTTTTTTTTATTTGAATGGTTTTTTTTAAGGTGGCTTTCTGTGGATTTATGGTGTCCTGTTTTTATTGGTAGAATAAGTGGGAATACCCAGTTATACAATGCAGTCAAGCACACCTTGCCTAATTTAAGCTAGACTTCACAGCCCTTGCATTCTACATTAGTAGGTGCTTACTTCTTACACTGCTAGGCCTGCACCAAGACTCCAAATAAAATTGGAACCAGACAATGGGTTGATCCATTTATTGAATGTTTGCTTAATGTCCAGTAGGCAATATTGCTTCTATATAGAGAATCAAAACAAGTTATCAAACAATAAATCAATGGGAAAAAGAGGAAAAATATCAAACAATAAATCAATGGGAAAAAGAGGAAAAATATCAAACAATAATTAAATGGGAAAAAGAGGAAAAATATCAAACAATAATTAAATGGGAAAAAGAGGAAAAATTTTGATTGCCACTGGAAAGGTAGGGCAGAGAGCCATTGGATTGATATGAGATGTTCATCTTTAATTTGGAGCAATGAACATGATTTATTAGAATGGATTCTGATTAGCAATTTTTAATGGTAAATGTTTTGTCAAAATTAGCTTCTAAAACATTTTGCATGCTCATTTGCAGGTGCTCATGAGGTATTCCAACTTACCCCTTGCCCCCCTCCCCAATAAAATCTGGCCACCATTACAATTAGAATGAATATTGCTTAAGAAGCATAATACAACAGAAAATCTAGCTTCTTTGTCTGACAGAACTAAATTCACATGTACACAAAATTTCCATTGTTTTCCATGTTATTGCAAAAATGCACTCCTTTACAAAATTTACCTTTAAAACAAAACTCTTCAATTGTCATAATAAATCATGAACTATATACATGTATACTCTTTAAATAATACATACCTTTTAAAAATGTCCTTTCATCCAACTATGATAACAACTTTATTATCACATGTTTATTATGAGACATAAAACGACTCCAGTTTGTAAACACTGTAGGTTTATACTAATATACTTATCAAAGTCATAATTATACCACGGATCATTGGGTCATTGAACACAGGTGTACTGGTACACCTGCGAGTCGGGACTACACCTAGTCCAGAGATTTTGTGAACGAACACAATATTATCACTTGTCTATATATTGACACTGGATTTGCAATTAATCATGACTTTCACATAAATTTAATGAGGAATTACTTGTCATATTCCTTGTTTTTATTTTGAACATGATTGCATTAATTGACTTTTCAAGTCATCAATGTTTAATTCCTATGGATATTCAAGGTACCAACATGTACCATATCATTAAGATAATATTCTCGTTAGTTTTGTGATTTGTCAGGGAAAAAAGCAAGGGTACGTTCTATACAAAAATGTACAGGAGATAAAATACGGTGATAAAAAAGAATGTACATTTTCTGCCATTGCTGCCACCTATAATGTTGCATTTTGTAGCCGTACCAGACTAACAGTAAACATTTATTGCTATACTGATTATCTGATACCACAACAACTGTGTTTTAAAAATAAATTTCAGCCCTCAAATGCACCTACTTTTACCCATTTTTTTTTTTAAATTTTGACATAAGATTGCAATTTAGTTTTATAGAATTTTGCAATATCACTGCGTATAGTGCATTTTTCACCATACTTAAGTTCAATAGTTTTTTTTTTTTTCTGTCCTAGATTGATTTACCCTTAAAAAACACTGTTAAAGTACTGCACTTTATTATTTCAAATATATTATTACAAAGTCCAAGAATGTTATTTCATAACTGTATTGCACACATTTTTTTTATTCACTATACAGAACATACATATTTTTACAATGATCAAGTCTGATACTTGACACTTTTCTAGAAGATGAAAAGTGAGCAAGCAAAATTACTTGCCCTTTAGGACAGACAACATAATTCAAGTAGTTCATGAGTTATTATCAGTAACTTTATACTTAGTCTCTGATGAATTTCATTTAATTAAAGACCGATTCTACTTTTTTTGGTTCATCAAAAAGTAAAATATTTAAATTTACTAGTCCTCAAAATGTTCTACTAGTCCGGCACTGGTTGAGGGTCGCGAAGCGACTTGAACCTGCTAGAGGGGTCTGGGAGCATGACCCCCCCCCCTAAAAATTTTGAAATCTTAGATGCAAAATCCTGCATTCTGAGCATACCTGAAACGGTTTTAGCTGGTTGAAAACTTTTTTTTTAGCTAATTTTAAGGATTTTACATTAGCAAAAAATTTACGTTTTTATGTTTGTTGACACATGGTGACTGGTCTCTGGTCTTTCTAATTACCAAAAAGATCGAAGTGTACCAACACGGTGTTTTGAAGATAACTCAATGACATAAATCTATTTTAATAACTTTATTGATTATGTGAATTAAACTAAAACATACCATTAAAGATATATAATTAATCGGGGGAAACAAGATAGTCTTTTCGTTTTATGAAGAATTGCCTTCATTATTGTGTCCGTGTTGGTCCACTTTTTACTGGTTATCAGACAGATCGAAGTTCTGGAACTAGCGACTGGTTTCTGTTTATCTCCTCTGGATAAATGTATAATTAGTTCAGACTTCATACACGATCTTTTTTGCAATACTTTGAACTCCAAATATGTTTAAATTTCAAATAACATAAAAGGGAAGTTATATTTTTTACTAGTCCGGTCGGGCTAGCGATAAATAAAATTTACTAGTCCGAACTGAAAATTACTAGTCTGGGGCATCGGGCTAGTGGATAACGTCGCAGACTGTGTATTACTGAGCTAATGGTCCCTAATGATATCATTTATAATTACAGAGGAAAATGTGATAAAAAATAGTTACATACAGTGACAAACAAACTTATAGAAGGCAGTGGTATAATTACAGAATGTTGAACATATATAGTCTGTATATGTAACCCAAAATGCATGATATACATAAGTACAAGTATGTACAACATCACAGAGTTTATTTCATATTGACTAGGGGCTTCTGTGGCTGAGTGGTTAAGGTAGTTAGTCATCTACTACTGATCACGTGGTTTGTCAACACTGAGGTAATGTGTGTTTGGGTCAGACATGCGGGCAGGGTATGCTAGACTCCAGTCTTAATTGACAAGGATTTCCAGTTTTCCTACTGCAGGTAAGGGGTCTTCTCTGGGTACTATGTCTTCCTTTCACAATAAAAACTGGATACTATGATATAGCTGAAAAATCTATCAAAGACAGAAATGGCCGTATTTCGTTAAACATGAAGTAGGTGAGCGACAGACCTGAAATCAAATCACACCTTATGGGAGGCCATGCTGATGCTGCATACCAAATTTCAAGAGAATGTGATTAGTAGTTACTGAGAAAACTGTTAAAAAAATTTATCTACCACTGAACATTAATGTTAAAAAAAAAATAACTAAGTCTGTTTACAGGAAGTAGGTGAGCGACAGACCTGAAATTGAATCCCATGTTATGGAAGACCATGCTGATCCTGCATACCAAATTACAAGAGAATGTGATTATAGTAGTTGCTGAGAAAACTGTTACGAAAAATTTTTCCACGCCCGCCCAACATTCACCATACTCTGTGAAATCCTGCTAAAAATTGCTGAAAGCTACATGTAATAGCATTTAACACCTTTCAAACAAACAAGAGTTCCAATGGAATAAACAGATCTTTATGTTTTATAGTTACATTCAATTCTTAAATTTTTTTTGAATAATTCTTTTAAAACACTGGAGAGTAGAAAAATTAAACTATTTGTTTGTGTTTTATGACTCATGCTTTGCCATGCAACCATGAAAGTTCAAATTTAGTATATTTAAGTATAAAACACAATTTTTAACCAATCATAAAGTGTTTTATTCTGAAAAGAAATACTATGACTATAAAGGTTACTGTCAGAAGTAACATTAAATCACCATTAGATAACAACTTATGGCAGGAACGATCATGGTTTGAATCTTTTAAATGGTCAAGTGACTGGTGCTTTATCAAGATCAACAAGGCTTAGCATAGCTATTAAATCAATTCATTGATCAACGTAATAAGGTGTCAAAATACACACAAATTGTATAAACTTCTAGTTCAAGGAGTGATTCACAGTTCAATGCAAACAGAATTAAACCCTGTTTCCACCCTGGGAAACAATTACAATTTGTTCCTCCCTGGGAAATACAGCAACTGATCATCATTATAGCAAACTTATTATTCTTGTAATAATTTAAATTTGTGTCAATATCTCTGAAAAGTCCAAATAATTGAGTTCGCTATGTAAGGAAACAACTGAGTCAAAGGAAGGATACTAAAAACTGTCTTTGATCTTTATTTGATTAAAAATCTTGGGGAATTTTTGTTTAGTATTGTAAGTAAATATTATTTTTTAGAATTAATTGCCATTAACATCCAATACATGCAAGTGGCCAATTTTATTTTATCCTGCAATTTAGCCAACATTTTCTTTTCTTAAAAACTTTTAATCAATTTTTCAAAAACTTTTCTAGACTTTTAACTCTATTCCAAGCAATACAATTACAAACCTGTAGGATCTTGCAGGATCTTTTATTCAATGATTTCATATATAGTCCTTCAAGTCATGTGATAACTGGAGATCTGACAGTGTTGACAATGAAAGACTCAATATTCTGTCCAAAGGACTGAAACACCTTGAATCTAAATCCATTAACTTGATTACAACTTTAAATTATTAATGGATTCAATAGAGGACTATGCCAGAAAATGGGCACGGCAAGACGACTTAAAGGAGGTTGATATCTTGTCTGAGTGGGTAATGGTCTGGAGGTCATTGATGCAAACAAGCATCATTAGTCTTAAGAAACCTTGATGCTGCTAAAACTATGTATGATAATCATGACAAATATGTTGTTGTGCCAGCAGATAAGGCCCCTAACATTATTTTTATCTGCGAGAAACATTATATGGAGTGGTTAATAAATGAATTAGGTTTGGAGCGTTCACTTGGCAATTCTACTTACACATCCACTACGTGTGAGTGGTTTACATTGGGTTCGGATTACTCACTTTCTATTTTTGTTTATCTATATACAGATTTGTAATTGTCCCTTGACTTTGGGCTCTTGTTGTTTGGTCAGTCTCCTAGCTATTTTTCTTTTATTTATAAACAAGTACCGTAATAAATTTGTGACTCACATGTGCACAGAATATGTTTTACTTAAAAGGAACAGTAAAAAATTAAGACAGATTATCTACTAGTATTTTTAATCAGATAATAGATTTAAAAATTAAGTAATGATCAAGTGCTTTTGAAATGCATACTGTAAAACTTGCATTAACCTCAAAAGGAACAACTGTACATAGCGTAAGATTAAAGACTTAGCTAATTTATAATAATATATAATTACTTAAACAAATGCTTTGTAAATCTTTTTGCACATTGTTTTCATACAACAAAATGTTATCAATCTTTGAGATAGACCTCTTAATTATTGGCCACCAAAGTAATTTGGAATAGGCTGATTAACTTATTAATTAATTGGAAGTTAATGATAGCCTTGCCAAAAAGTCCCTTTGAATTCCTTTTTTGCTACATGTATGAGAGAACTATCCACATTTCCTATACTACATAAATATTCCTACCGAAGTTCAGGGTTTTCTCTGGGTACTCAGGCTTCGTACTCCAATAAAAAACTGGACGCTATGATATAGCTGAAAAATTGATGATAAAGATCATTCAGAAAAACAAACAACAATATACACATACATTTTGTACACATGTGGAGACGACAGGAAATATTGAAACAAAAACTCGATGCTTTTGTGGCAATTCCAGCTTAAGTGAAATGTAAGTTTTAAAAAGGCTTCAAGCTCAATATACAAAGGCTTCAAAAACAGTGGCCAGTGTAGCTCTTTGCTATGACATTTCTGGATGTGAGTAAGAAAAAATACAAAGAAAACTGTTCAAACAACAATAGCCGAAAGTTGAAGGATGATTTCAAATCCAGATTTAGGAAAACATAAACAACACAAAACAAGAACCAAAAACACAATACAGAATGTCAGTAACCCCAACCAAAAATATAAAACTTCTTGTATACAAATAACACAGTAATTATGATATACAGTGGAATAAAACAATAATTTCTCCTCTGAATCTGCGAAAAACAAATTTTCATGCCTTCCTTTAGAGAGGAAAACATGCCATACAAAAATGTAAACAGTTGGGTTTTACATTTTTTACAGTTGACAATGGCCAAGGGTGTTTTACACTAAATATGGTTACCCCAAACCTACTGTGAACAAGTAAACTATTTATCCATAAATATTCCCATAGAAATTATTATGATAACCATCATATTTGGTAGGCAGAAAAATATCAGATAGCTCATAAATCAAAACCTAGGATTTCAACAACAAAAATTAAAATGTGGATGAGAAGTAAATTATAAACAGATTACACACCTATTATTTTTTAAATGCAGCTAGACATTTGAAAAGGTGCTAAATAGGTGGGAACCCATCCTTACGGCCAAGTCAATTAGGTACTCTGAACAAACACAATGAAAAGATGCAGATCTGTATAGATATGGCATGGGTGGCAAGAACTTTAAATAAAGATTAAAGAAGGTGTGAAATACAAGTTCAATTCCAGAATCAAGCAATGATCTTGATTGTTTTACCTGAACGAGGTAGGGTAAACAATTTGCTCACCACTTTATTTTATACCTAGCTTCTACCTATATTGGACTGCACTGATTGGCCAATTATTATTATTATTAAATTAATTGGCATCTTAAAACTTTAAAGCAATTTTCTTCTGTAAAAACTATTTGCTGAGGGGGCTATAAAAAAACATAATTGTTCATTATAAGGCTGAATTTTACTGCTGTTATAATCTGATGTTAGTTTTGTGATTTGTCAGATTACTTCGCAAAAAAAAAGCTAGTGTATGATTATTCCTTCTAGTTCATTACAAGCACATGAAGCTCTAGTTTTGATCTGAAAATCGGTTATGAGGTGATAATTCATGCTTCCTAGCTACAATAATGTAGCTCCCTTTTTTTTTTAAAGGAGCTACATTATTGTAGCTACATGCTACCATGATCAGATTTCAATTATATGAAACTAACAAAAATTAGGAAGAAGTCCTTATACTTATAAGAACTGAGAACAGTATAGTATAGCTCATTTTAGTAGGATCAATTACTTACTTGTTTAAATGTCAGATTCCTAATGCGTTAATTTTCATCTTCACTAACCACAGCATATAGTGTGTTTACATTGATATTTGATTGCTTTGTTACAAAGAATTATTAGCAGACTGAAATTTTATTAAAACTATGAAAAACTCAACCAATTTGATGTTTTTGGATTTTTTGCTGTTTTAATGGTGGTGTTAAATGCCACATTCTGCAATTTTTCATCCAGTATTTTATTGGGGGAGCGATCTAAAGTACCCTGAGAAAACCCCTGACATTTGGTAGGAAAACTGGCAATCCTTTTCAATTAAGACTGTTGAGCACACCCTGCCTAAAGTACGAATGGACCCCATAACCTCAGTGTTGTCAGGTACCTGATCAATAGACTAACTACCCCAACCACCCTGCCACCAAGGCGGTCAAATGTTTTTAGAAGTAGACAACACCAATTGATTTCATAAGTAATTCATGCTGCCTGTTCCAAATACTTATAATACACAGTTTATATAATCTATTCTTACCTTTTGTAAATTCTTGATAAGTTCCAGAGCAGGGTCAAGAAATGTGTCACAGAAGTATAACATGTATCCACTGTAATTGGTATTCAGCAGTACCACTGCTTCCTTGACAGCTTGGTCCGTACATTCCCCATACACTGTTCTTAGCTTCTCAAAAAGGTATTGTGTATTGTCTAAAGAACGCTGAGTTGGATCCACTGAGGTTCGACACAGTATCGAATACTTCAATAAGTTTTGGCCATCTTTCAAAGCTGCCTTTCCAACAGTTGTGGAAGACTTTTGGAATCTGCTGAATTTTGGGATTGTTTGGCAATGTTCTGTGGATTTCTTTAAGATTTTAGCATCATCAGGTGGTATCAGCTGTTTGTTGTTTTGAAATTTCTGCTCCAATGAAATGAGATAAAATATGAAAAGTATACAAGAAAAAATCATATTTAATAAATAAAATAATTAGTGTACATTTTTGTGATATGATTCAAATCGATATTGTACCATGATTATCCAGACCACAAATGACCATATGGGATCATAGCTGGAGAAGACTTAGTAGGGGGGATAATTTAGCCTTTTGTAGTGGCTACAATGAGCTTACTCCTTTTCAAAATTTACAAAAAGGATCTTTATCAAGCAGGAGCAAGCTTTCTCCAAACACCTCATTCAATACAGTCGGCAAATAGGCTTTCCTAATATGACCTGACAACCCCCCATATAGAAGGTTTTCCCTAGCTGCCACGTGGTGACATGCTGGATGAAAGGAAAGACCTCAAATGTGTGTTCCATATGTCCGTCATAAAAATGGAAAAACAGAAATTAAATGTCATTGTCTATAAATTCTATTATTCCATTTGCAAGATATTTTTAACATTCAATCTACTGTCATGTTTATGTTTAGCATAGCTCATTAGCTGGTTCAAAACTGGAATTTCATCATTTGTGTGTGACAGAATATAAGTTCCATCATAATACTTGTTCTAGAGATCTTTTATTATATAACAAAAGTTCCAGTTGGAACATTCATTATGTAATATTTTATAAGGAAAATTCCACCCGAAAGAAATGGAACTATTATTATATAAGTAATGTTCCGTGGAACTTTTATTATATTGTAAAATGTTCCAGGCGGAACAATTATTATCCGGAATAAATATATGTTCACATGTGATTATTAGCTTGTTTGTGAAATAAAACATAAAACAGTAATGGCAGTCACAGTGTTAAAATCTCACATTATGAAAACTGAAGAAATAGCAGGACATACAGCAGCTCTTATTGGCAGACAGTCCAACCGTGTTACAAGAAGGTCTGGGACCTTCTGGTCACACATGCCAATTTGAACCTCTGAAACAGCATCTTTCTCCTTCAATCACACCTGTCTAATGTGGCCATTAAAGGAGGCTGAAATAATTGTCACTAAAGATATGTGGTCTTTGTACACATATTCTGTTTAAAAAATATGCATTTAGAAGGGTCTATATAGACAGGTGATGGTCAATAATGCAGGTGAGGTGTGAGTGTACGCGTATATAATGACTTTAATGGCATTGATTTTAAAAATGTGCTGCAGCTTATACACAGCACCCTGGGAAGGCAATTCAAATCTACTTCCATTGTTGGATATTAAACTATTTTAACTGCTAAAAAATATAATTGCTACAATTAGTAATTATATTGTTTTTAATAAGACTTGCTCCCCATTGGGTCATCTATATTTAAATAGGAACAGTCCTTGGATGTTTTTTATTTGCTTTAAAAAATTTTACAAAAACCAAGCATGTTTGTTTGTGTTGACATTCAATGAATTGTCTTCATTTTATTTCCATTAACTAAATTTGTGAATAACTGCGAATATTACAACTTAAATCCTAATATACCTTATTCTCTAAGCATTTTAAACCTCTCTTTTCAGCCATTTCAGATGACATTTCCACCTGTAAATTTCCTGATGACTCGCTCTTGCTCCTACATTTAGACAAAGTAGTACTTTTCAAATGTTCTTTTCTGGACTGTTCATTTCTCTTAAACGATTCCCTGTTTAAATCTTCAGATTTCCTCCTTTTAAATGGTTTTAATGTAACCAAGTGGAGATTATTACATTGATAACGTTCCAGCAACTTAGCTTTAGTGCTAAGCTCTGTCCTGCTTGAATTTTGTGTATCAGAATTTGTCAAACTGTTATCTAACTTTAAGTCTGAAAGTGAGTACCTACATGTGTTATTTATTAATTGTTTACATCCTGGACTATCATTTTTAGTATATCCACTTGCTATTTGATCAGAACAATCATTTGCATTACCCAACAAGATCTCACCGGAGTTTCTATCATACTTGACAACGTTGCCTTCTTGTGCTCTCATTAACCAGTTGCCATCTTGTGCTTGCATTAACTGGTCTGAATTCAATGAAGCATCTTTGTGATTATTCTCACAACTTTGTTTTTCATCGTTGCAATCTAACTGATTCTCTATCCTCTCCTGGCATTTTAAAAGATTTGGATCGGAATGCTCTTCTGAAAACACTTCTAATCCAAGCAGTACAGGTATGGCATCAATACTATCTGAATCACTTGACTGTTTTAGATTGGTTTCTGACTGTGTTGAACTGGTCTCTGCACAATCTAAAAAATCACTTGCACCACTAACATTTAAAACATGTATTTGTTGATTGTCATTTTCATGTATACCAATACTGTCTGGCTCTTTTACATCTTCATTTTTTATGCATGTATCTTCGTCTGTATCATAATCAATTTCACTTTCCTCTGGCAATTCCTAAGAAAGATTTAACAAAAGGAAATTTTGAAAAAACTGTCAACAAATTTGTAAAACTACCAGAAGGAATAATAACAAAAGTTATCAATAATATAAGTACATCAATCATTTATAATCTTTTATGAAGGTAGTTAGGGGAAACAAATGTTTAATATTTTACCTGAATGGCACATACTTTCTTGCATTGAATTACTCATATATATTTTTTAATTTAAGCAAGGAAAAGAATCATTGGTTAAAATTATGATCATAATTTGTTCTAAATTCAACAAATAACTAGGCCATCTTTTTCTATAAAGTGTTGCATATTTCTATTCTGCATTCATTGGAGCGAGATGAAAGTACCCTATAAAACAAAATTTATTCAAAATGTCTTCTACAATTTAAACAAATTCAAAATTCAATAACAAAATATTTTTAAATAGAACTTACTTTGAAATGCAAATATTAATTGCAAAAAAGCCAAATAAATGACATAAATTTCAACTTTACAAATTCTTCAAGATTATTACAACCAAAGGGGAATAACTCAAGTAATATTATACTGCACATCACCAAACAAAATGTGTATCTGACATGCTATCAATCAAATAAAAAAAAATACTCCACTCCAATCTAAATTGACAAGGATTGCCAGTTTCCTACAGCAGGTCGGGGGATTTATCCGGGTACTCTGGGTTCCACCCTCAATAAAAACTGGACGCCATGATATAACTGAAAAATTGCTGAAAATGGCGTTAAACACCATTCAAACTGAAAAAAAATCATATGGTACAGTACACTTCAGGAATACTCAATTTAAAACTTATTAGTGCCAGGGTTTGACATTAATTTTATTTACTGCTAGACCAGCAGGGTTAATGACTTTATTACTTGCTAGATTTGACTCAATGTACAGCTAGACATTATGAAAATGCCAAACATAATTAAGATATGGTACTTGAATAAGTGTGATTGCTGCACATGTAGATCAATGACTGCAAAAACAAATAATGTTTTTTACCTGTGACTGCTAATCTGATTTTTCCATGCATGTTACAGATCTTTCACTTTCTGTATTAGTTTTGAAAAAAAAAATTATTTTAACCCTTCATGGACTAATTGGGTTCTTGAAATCATATTCTATTTTCACAGTTAATTTTGCAACATATTTTTTAACATTTGTTTCTTTAAATATAATAAAAAGATAAGGGGGAAGACACAATCTTTAAAACTTCAGTCAATCTAGAGTATATCAATGACTGTTATATTTCTTTTATTGTAAAAATTTAGCTGCTATGTTTCAACTTTTTCAAATAATGGCTAATTGTTTTAAGAGCAGCACGACCAGTTGGACAAGCTACTGGGCATGTTTATCAGTCAGCAACACTAAATTTGCAAGTCGATGTTGTTTGGTCATGCCTTAAAGTTGAACCAAGAGTGGTAAAGAAATAGATTTATACTACAATTCTAGTTCTAGAACCCTCTGCTGTCCAATGATTTTTTTAAGACTTTGATGGAAGTGTAAAAAAAGCTTGGGACAGCAGAGGATTTTGGGACTATTATAATTTCTCTAATAATCATGATAATCTTGATAAAACATCACAAATACGAATACATGTATGAAAGTTATTTGTATTCATATTTGCAATCAGCAGATTTGGCCATCAATAAAAATACATTTCTGTCCAACCCACTTTAGTCCTTACAATCTAAGTAAATTTGAATCTTTCATTTTCTCTTCCTTTTCATACTGTCGCATGCAGCGACAATAGAAATGATAGGCTCCCAGGAGCCTATATCGCTCTCCTGAACATGGCAATTCTTCTTTTTTATCTAGATTTTTTTACCTATAAGGAATTGTCCACACTACTTCAAAAAGTATTAACTTTGACGTTTTAAGGGGAATCACTCCTAAAAAGAGTTGTCCAACAAATATGCACTAGTGATCATTTTGGCAGATCTTGAAGAGCTGAATAATATTGAACAGAAAAGACTTTCTCAGCTCTTACATAAGGCAGGAGGCACACTTCATATTTCCTGTATCTGTTATACTTTTGGAACTATAAGCCAAAAAATATCTTGACCCCCCCCCACCCCCACCCCCCCCCCCACACACCCTACACCTGTACTATTTTAAGCCAATACCCATGTTAGCGGTCAGCTCTCATGATTTGCACAATTTTGGTAGATATCCTAAAGAAGTGTACAAATTTTCAAAAAATTAATTTTATTTTAAATCAGTTTAAATTTATTTAAAAAGGTTCAAGAGGAATAACTCCTAAACGTTCATCAGACAATCTTGACCCCAAGTCATTTCTGTAACTCTCATAGAGCTGAACAATTTAGCAACTTTTTCTCTAGTAGTTCTAATAAATCATCAAGTTTGACGATTAAAGGACAATAACTTTTACAAGGGTTCGTCTTACAACTTCAACTCAATGAAGAGTTTTGTAGAGCTTTTGATGCTGAAGAAGGAATATTTTTTCCGTTTCCCTGTATCTGTTATACTTTTTGAACTATAAGCCAAAAACTGTATTTTGACCCCCTGTTTCATTTTTAGCCAAGGCAGCCATGTTGGCTATCTGTCGCCATCGTTTGTGCAATCTTGGTAGAGGATATTTGACTGATGATGTGTACAAGTCGCAAAGCATTCCTTTCGGTGGTTTCAGGGGAGAAGATTTTAAAAAATCAATTAAAACTTATTAAAAATAACATTTCAAGGGGAATAACTCCTAAACAGTTCATCAGACAATCTTGACCTTGAAGTCATTTCTGTAGCTCTCATAGAGCCGAACAATTTAGCACTGCTAACATTTTCTCTAGTTCTAATAATTTTCAACAATTTTAAGGAAAAAAGTGGAAAAAAATCATAAAGTTTGATGATTAAGGGACAATAACTCCTACAGTGAGTCATACAACTTAGACTCGATGAAGAGTTTTGTAGAGCTTTTGATGCTAAAGAAGGTTTTTGGTTTTCCTGTATCTGTTTTACTTTTTGAACTGTAAGGCAAAAACTGTATTTTGACACCAAGTTCTATTTTTAGCCTAGTCGGCCAAGTTGGTTGGTCTACAGCCATTTGTGCTATCTTGGTAGAGGACTTTTTACTGAGGATATGTGCAAAGTTTCAAAGGGATTCCAAGTTTTATTTTTAGCCGAAGCTACCAAGTTGATTGGTCTGCGGCAGTAATTTGAGCAACTTAGTAGAGAGACATTTTACTGATGATATGTGCAAGCCAATCCCTTCAGAGGTTGTGGAGGAAAAGATTTTTAAAGAAAAGTTAAGGGACGATGATGGACGACAAGTGATGGCAATATCTCCCAATACAAAATCTTTTTTTACAAACATATTTTGAAAAACATGTTTTTCCAAAACCATGATAAATGTTTGTTTTCTACAAAAATGTGTATTGTAGACAAAAATTAATTGCTGAAATACATTTCATTTTTCACTGTGTGTCAGTCAATACCAAAATATGTTATGATGTCCTCATCTGGAGAAGAATTCAGAGACTCTTAGATCATACCTCATGTGTGTCACATAAGTATTAAATAAATTAATGCAATTGCAATTTAATTAAAAGAAAAATGAATTCTTGCAGATTTAATTTTTTTTTATTAGTTACTACATACAAATTAACATTAACATGTGTTATGTTTCATCAAGACAAAATATATGTTTTTCAATTAGTTAACAAATTATGTAATATATCACTGTCACCTGAAACATATTTTTTATAAGACACCTGTTTACCAGAATTTATTCAGGTATTTACTCCCCGTGAAAAGTTCATGATACAGCTGAGATATGGTGTTAAAAGATTAATCTTGTAACTCAGGTGTCAACTATTCTTAATATCTGCTTTATATTTTCATAGTTCTTAGGTTAAAAAAGTAAGTTTTCTAATAGTGTGTTACAAGTTTTAAACAAATCATGAACAGCTAGGTCCTTAAGTTTGTTCTGCTACTTATGGTATATAAATTTATCATCTTGTTTTTGCCAACAAGTTTTATTCTGATTTTAAATACACAGAAAAATATGTTACATGTATTTTTGCTTTAATTTACTGACTATTATTCTCCCCACCTCAATCGCTTCTTCACTGTAATGAACCAAAAAATAAAAATTTAAAACTGTAAAACATTTAGGGTTTTTGTTTGACAAAAGTGTATGTCTTCTTCATGGTTGTTGACAACAATGTTACCCAAACAAGAATGTCTTGTAGCTAGTAAGTCGAGGTTTATCCCTTTAGAAATTTTGTGGCCTTCAACATAATGGTATGTGAAAAACATCTCTTAATAATGATACTGACAGTGAGGACATTTCACCAGTCCTTGGTAGTCTTTCCTAGACATGACAATTGGTAACTCGAAGGGTGTCTAATTAATGGCAGGAACTGCTTACTAGTTCGGAGCACCAATGTTTTGTTCTTCTTTGTTTGTTTAAAAGGGGGGAGGGTGGGGTACTCACCTCCTGTTTTTTTTATGTTAAGTTACGTTTCTACGATTAAAACTCCATTATTGCTAATAACTAACATCTGCACGCTCTGCCGTCCATGTTCTAAAAATCGTAATGTTTGTTTGAATACGCCAGAAAAATGTTCCTTTCATAGTTCAAACTACATCCGCATAAAAGGCACCACATTTTGGTGATGATCAGCATTGAAGTTTTTAAAGTTTTACTGCACTTCTGGTCATTTTGACCAACAATTAGCACGCGCTTTAAATAACGCGCCATAAGTTATTTCCCTTTGTGAATTTGGTTACGTCCGATGTTAACTTTTACCAACTTCTGGTTTGCTTACCATTATTTTAGGGGAAAATGTTTCTGCTTTAAAATGGACCGTCTCCTAACTTTGTCTGACGAAGCAATAAACGATAATCTTGCGATATAGAATTCTGACGACTTTAAGAATGTGACGGCCTATTGTCGATTTACGTTAATGACAGAAAGAACATGTTTCCGACTTGAATGAACGCCAATCTACAGAACTCATCTTAAAATATTTCCCAGTCAAGACAATCCCTCTTATTCTCTGTTTCAGCACGCTGGAATATTACCATTTAGGAAGAAACTTACCCTCGCTATTTTGTTTGACCTATAAATGACAAAACTAAAATCGGATTTTGACGACAGTACATTTATAATCAGTTATAGTCTGCCGTTCAACGCTTGTTGTTTAAATGGTTGAAAAGCAGAGGATTCTCGGACTACAGTAAAGTCCGCCTAGACATCAATGAATCGTCGACTCATTGCTCAGAATAAATGATATGTTCTTACCACACTTAAAATTTAATTGTGTAGTAGTGAACTTCGATATTTACAGTCCTTTTGAAAACTATTAATCCTGGCTTCAAATTATTTATTGCGTGGTTAAAATAAATCAATGTGAGATTGAATAATTTGGAGAGATGTCCTAATAAAAAAACGTGAACTTTTTGGCATTAAAGTAACGATGCAAGAAAGGACTAACGATCACTGCACAATTTAAAAGCCGTCAATTTCTAAAAACTACCTATTTTTTCTTACCGTTGCAATAATTTTAGGATCGAGAGTTGTAACAATTTCATTTTCATTAGAATGTGTCTGGTCAAATCGTCGGAATCGCAATATGTCCCACTTGTTGTCTATTCGTACCACTTTTTGTCAATTTTGACTTTGTTAAAAGTCTGTTTTGATACAATTTTAATGCAAAAATTTCTTAATTGTTATTTTTACTATTATAAAAACCAGCGTAAAGATCTCTAAAAGGGCATTAAAGAGGGTTCTACATGGTTAATGATAAAACACATTCCCGCAAGCATATGTCTTTACATCTCTGAAAGGCATCTGTACCTTAAAGGGCCAATTATTTTTCTTTGTTGGAGGGAAGGTGATGAGATTTCCATGTTGTGTGACTATAATGGCTGAATACACTAAGTACTGGGATTGTATTGCTATTTTCGTTTCAGAAATTAAAAAGAAAATTTAAAGAATTTAGAAAAAATTGAAAAGAATGCAAACCGATGTTTAACGAGGCCAAAGTATAATAAAACTTACTGCACAACAAAGGATAAAATAAGAACATGCCTGTATGTTATCATCCTTTTCCATGCTAAACCGGCCATTTATAAAATATTCTGAAGTCTTGACACATGTCATTGTAAAACATCTTGCATTGTTTATTTCTCTGACAAGGTAATTGACATTTGTTACTAAGCACCGTATGATATCATTAATGAGAATATGCATTAATCAGATTTCAAGGTTATAGTTATAATTGAATTTGTTTGTTGTTTACTGCCATTTTTAGCAATATTTCAACTATAATAGTGTGACGTCCTGTTTTTATTGGGATAAGAAGCTTAAGTACCAGTAAGTATGGCAATGCTAGTCAAATAAAACTGGAGTCGAGCACAAATGTGCTCGGAATTAATGAGACTCCAACCCACAAAACAACAAACTACCTTAACGACATGCCCACAGGAGCATGCTATAATTGGTCTTAAACGAATGCCCACATTCTGATATTTGCTCAGTCAATACTGTAATAAAATCCAGAGTTGGGAAAAAACGGGTATAGAAATAGGACCTTGCTTCTCATATGTACATGCAATAGTCTATACTCATCGTCTACTAAATTTACGACGTTAAAAATTGTCAGCCGGCATGGCGTTTTAACCACAAAACAAATGTTTTAACTTTAGTTATGATAAGTCTGAGCCCATAGTACAAAGAAGTGATGATGTGGTAGAGCTACTCTAGTAAGGAATGGTTCAAGGGTTAAGCTGTTTTAGCTAGGAATAACTATAGTTCTACAAAAAATCGTAGGACTTACGACCAGTCGTTTTTGCCAGGTTTGTACAAAGTTTACCTCAAAGTACGATCTTATGTCGTACGAATTTTTGTGAAACGGAGGCAATGGAAGCTCTTAACCATTTGTATCATCACTGCCCCAATTATATATATATTATATATATTGGCAAAGCCCATCGAGCGAGGTCTGTCCAACGTCTCGTTTTAGGCCAGTGCAACGCTATTAAGTGATACCGTAATAATTTCGTCCAGACTCTTAATCTGAATTTTCAATCCACTATATCTTTCCCTACATTCTTGTACCAAATAAGTTTTCTTGACACTACCTCTTTCGGGATACCTCATACTTTGTTCTCGTTCTTAATATAGTTGAAATATTGACTGTTAGTCGTTAAACATCAATTTAGGAAATCTAAAAGTAAACATATTTAAAAATTTAGATACAAATAATAAAATTAATTTGCAAATAAAGAACTAGTCTTTAGGGACGTTACATTCAAGGTCCTGTATGGGGAAGAGCACAGAAAGCTGGTTCGTACATGCAAATAGTGGCCAATTTCCTATCTGGCTGATATCCTCTTTCCTAGTTAAAGATGTTAGACGATCTGCGCTCTATTTAATTCCCGCTTTGGGAGTGCCTACTTACCCTTGATATTTTTTAATCAATCAATCAATCACATTTAAAGATACTTTATACCATGGACTTAACCTCCAAAACAAAATGAAATATTATCTTACCTCGGCGGAACCTGACCGGAAATAATTCCAAACACTTGTAGCTAAAGATTTGGACAAGTCGCCAATAAATTTAGCACTTCCAACGACCGGAGATCTAGATGTAAACATGACAAGATCGACGATTAATGAATATATATGCGAATGTATCCGTCAAGCTGCCTTTTTCTTAAACACTCAGAATTCAAAGTCCATTTATTAGGAATCTTGGTGCAGCCAGCAAACTGTTGACGTGACGTATAAAGTGACTTGTTTTTATTTGCTAATTTATAGTTTAATACACACTGTTATAATATAATGATGAAAATATCATCGTACTGCTTATAGGGATACAAATTCGTCCCTTTTGATGTCTTCATTCACAACATCGCATTTTTTTTTTAACAATTATAAGTGAATACCCCACTTATCCATGGGATTGTCATCCATGTTTTTCACATATTAAGTTAATTTTATTTATCTTCGGTTACAAAAAGAATATTTTATGCATGACTGAGCCACCTGATGTGCCTTTGATATATACAATATTGTACCTGAGATACATCAAATGAAATTTAAACAAGATCCCGGATGTTCAGGTGTAATTTACATACTTCACATCTCGTCAATTTCGTGTTAATTGCATATGTAATATTGCACATGTTTTGTTTTCGTGACGTAGTTTTAAGTAAAAATATCTAGCCGAGCTAATACATTTCGATTTGAATTCATTGTAACTAAAATTACAAGTTCAATAAACAAAATTGTTTAATGTGCATGAGAAATTGTAGTCAAAGAATCCTCTGCCGTCCAACGCTTTTTTTTGCGGGTTTATAATTTGCAGATGCAAATCACATAATTCAGTCTAAAAATTACAATTATATAAATTATAAAATATGTTTGAAAGGCTATTCCAATTGAAAAACTGTAACTCCACTGGAAGGCTATTTGCGTATGACGTATTAATCTTATAAATAACGGCACGCTTTTAATTATCCCGTTGCAATATATTGTGTGTTACATTGACGGAACAGCCAGTTTATGGCGGTAATTGCAGTTTTCTATAGGTACGTATTATAATAAATGTACCGTAATTGTCTTTTTAGAATAGAAATAATTCACGGAGCTGTGATTCATCATTAGTTTACAACAGGGTGACCAATTATGTCGTTATTTTATCCCTCGCTTCCGCTCGGGATAAAATAATACGACATAAATGGTCACCCAGCTGTAAACCAATGATAAACCACAGCCGCCAGGGGCGGATGCAGCCTCAAATGAAAGGGGGGGGGGTCCAAATTTGTAGACCTCGCAGAGGTCGTATTACGACAGGGGGTGAACAAGCTCTGAACGAAATGGTGTAAAATCCTGCATTCTGATGATTTCCTGACACCTAAAACATCGAAAAATAAACATTTATAAAACTGCCAACACAAAAGTAGGGGTCCAGACCCCATGCTTGTCAAAACGAAAGGGGGGGTCCGGACCCCCTGGACCCCCCCCCCTCTGGATCCGCCACTGGCCGCCATGACCTTTTTCTTAAATAATTTTTATTTAAAAGTGGAGATTTCTTTATAAAATTCAAACCGACTTACACCAAAACTTACCCATGTGCGAACCAAATTTATTGGAAGTTTAACACAAATATTCGTTTACATAGCCATTTTGCAGGACGTTATATCAGAAAAGCTAATAAAACCTGTAAATATTATGTTGTAAGTCCGAGTCCGACTGCAAGAAAGGTGTGCTCGACATGAGACATACATTGCCATTTTCTATGGCGAAGATTTGGATATTACCGTGTACCCTTTAAAAAATTATAAGCCATGATGATCCTTACATGTAGCTGACAAATTGATGAAAGCGGCGTAACACGGTGTGCTCGACTCCATCCTTTTATGAGCCAAGCATTGCCAGTTTCTATGACGAAGATTTCGATATTACCGTGTACTCTTTAAAAAATATAGGCCATGTTGATCTATGATACAGGCGTAAAACGCCTTTTATACAAACAACAAATAAATAAGGATTGACACATGGCCACTTGTTGATACTATAAAGTTCCTATTCATTTTCTTTGTGTCAAGATAAGATGAAAATTTGGCGATGTTTAACTAAGTGGAAAGACGATCTGATTTAGTATTGATGCGTAGTAGAATGACTAAAACTACCTCATCACAATTATATATATTCCGAACTGCTCTGTTCCGATCGGCCATATTGCTATAGGTTAAACTGGTTAAATTAATTAAAATAGGTTATTTGATTTAGGGTCTGTTTTTGTATAGCAGTCTGATTTAAAATCCGACCAGAATGTATACATAATTAAACTTTAATTTAATTATATATTAATAAAGTCTTAAACTACAATGCGAACCCGTTTAGGGGCGTATGTGCTTGTTTTATATAATTGTTTTTGTTTTGTTCCTTTTTCGGGGTTAGGAAAAGGCATGGAAAACCCTTTAAATTATTGCCAACATTCGAACTTAATTGATCATTTTTTCTTGCATATAAAATTAAAACATCGTTTAGATGGAATTTAAAAATTGGTTGATCAATCAATCAATCAATCAATCAATCAATCAATAAATCAATCAATCAATCAATCAATCAATCAATCAATCAATCAATCAATCAATCAATCAATCAAACAATCAATCAAATTAAATCAATCAATTAATTAAAAGTTGCAGTTGAGCACCCACTCAACTAACCACTCACTATTATCGGTCAACCTTGACCACTCGGACACTTATTTTAATTTACGTGTTTTTATTGGATAAAACAATTTGGATGAAATGTAATTTGACTTTTTTACCACAAAAAAGGACCTTTTTCGAAGTTCTCCATTCATTGTGGGTTATTTCATATAGTAACTATTCTCGGATCAAAAGACAACACAAATGTCTGAATGTTTAAACAAACGCATAATGTATTCCAAGACAATTCTTCAGATGAAGAATTTCAAAATTAGAGAGTACAGCAACATTTATGGGCTTTAGTTAGTACATGTATAAGCACTCAGTACTGACTATAGGATATAGTCTGGTGTGTATAGAAACTTTTAACTTGTTTTGTTTTGTTGTTGTTGTTGTTGTTTTTTTTTTTGTTTTTTTTTTGTGTTTTTTTTGTTTTTTTTTGTTTGTTTTTTGTAAAGCACATGTGTTCTTAATAGTATTGCCAATAATCAGAAGTATTAATCATATAAAAACAATACACATAATTTATCAAAGAAAACTCACTAAGTGTATAAATGTATCTATATATTGTGAAAAGACTAAGTTGACATAAGCAGACAAAATAGAGATGAATATATGTACCAAGAGAGACAATCTCGTTTTATTTTTTGCCAAAAAGTTATATAACTGCAGTGGATTTAAAAAAGTCGTAAGTGATAAATATATTCTACATGTTGAAAGATGAAAGTGAATTGACGACATTTTGTGGAAAGCACTGCAGTACATCTATACTTACTTGGCTAAGTATAATATACTTTGTTATTTTTCTACACACATCAGCATCCTCATAACTCATGAACCAAATACATTTGTTAATATGGTCCATACCTAACATACTTTTATTTTAGCATTCATAAGTTATAAATTTGCATAAATGACTGATTATTTTGTTGATTCAATAAATGTTTTACATCTTCTATTTCACCAGGGCAAGAATTCTTGCAACTTGTTAGATGCACATGCGAAAATCTGTAAAATAGTTAACAGTTAACAGTGTTCTGACTATTAACATCAAACAAAGGGGCCTCGGTGGCCGAGTGGTTAAGGTAGTTCGTCTACTATTGATCACGTGGTCTGTCAACACTGAGGTTGCGGGTTCGAGTCTCACTGCGGGCAGGGTGTACTCGACTCCAATCTTAATTGACAAGGATTGCCAGTTTTTCTACCGAAGGTCGGGGGTTTTCTCCGGGTACTCCGGCTTCCTCCCCCAATAAAAACTGGACGCCATGATATAGCTGAAAAATTGCTGAAAGTGGCGTTAAACAATATTCAAACAAAAAACAAACAAACATCAAACAAGGTTTTTATTTTCATTAAAAGTTAACAACAATGTCAATTTTTAGAAAACAGATAACAGCTAATGGTTGAAAAACAGTTAACAGTTAGTTTATTTTATAAAAAAAAACAGACGTGTAAAAATTCCCCAAACACACTAACAGAAAGATCTTGCCCCAATCCCCATCAGTTATTATCATATCTCACTTCTAAATAGGAACCTAGTTGGCCGAGTGGTTAAGGTAGTTCGACTAATATTGATCACGTGGTCTTTCAACACCGAGGTTGCGGGTTCCAGTTTCACTGCGGGCAGTGTGCACTCGACTCCAATCTTAATTTGACAACGATTGATTTTTTTTTCTAAATGTTGTATTCAAATTGTATTCAACCGTTGGTTTTACTGTTCCAGATTGATCCCACTATTAATTGCATGCACCACTCAAGTTTGAGATCTTAAAAACATTTCCCACATAGAAAAACACAAAGAATAAATAAAAGAACAGACAAAAAACATAACTCACTTTCCTACAATTTGACTATTTCAACAGACTACTGTAGGTTTAAGCAAAACTCGACCCAATGTTGTTCTTTGTTAAGGTGACAATGAACCTCATCTACTTAATATTTATATTTTTGATGTTTATCAATTAAAATTATCTAAGACTTTTCACAATTGAATAATCTATATATAATAACAACTACTTAACAATAATATTTCCTCATTTCCACATTCCTGTCTCGATCAGACCATATTAAATCAATTATGTTTATCTTTTGATTGATATTACACAAGCTACTGTCTATTTGATAGTGTGTCTGTTTAAATCAAAAAACTGTTTAAAAAAAACAAAAAAATCATTTCGTATTTATTTGTTATAATCGGCAAATATGTTGTCTCGATTGATTGATTGATTGGATGTCTGCTTTACGTCCAGCGAACAGTATTTCAGCTATATTCAGGACGGGAACAAGTTAACAAACAATAAATCAACGGATAATATGGGTGGGATGGGTCACAGGGAATACAATTTTCACTGCCACTGGAAAAGTATGGAGTTAGGGTAGGCAGACTTGCCTACCCTTACGATTTCGGCGTAAGGCTCCCGATTTTTAAGGCTATATTACGCCATTACGATTTTTACTACATTCCTTACGATTTTTCAAAAATCCGGATTTTTGTCATTTCCGTTCCGTCATTTTAAGTTTGACTCTGTGTATTATCTTTACATTGCCATTTCCGCTTCCTGTTAGTTAGGTGTAGGACCACCATAGATTTTTTACTCTTCGGCTATATTAAAATTTGATAATTTTGACTTATCCTAGAAAATTTACCTTTGTTTCAAATTAAGTGACACTTCTGTCCCCTATAAAAATGCACTGGCCGAACATTCTGTCAAAATTTCACAATATGTTTCATTGCATATAAGAAAAAACACTCAACCTGAAGTCCATGTGGTCTAAAAATCTACTTTCACTTTCTATTTCAGTCCAAAAATAGTGCTTGTCCCTAATTGACTCTCAACATTTTTATGTTCATTTAAAACCAATAAAACTTTATCCTCAAGTTTCCTAGAATATTCAGCTTTCCAAAAATACCAAATTTATTCTGGTATCATGTGCGGTTCAAATTCTATATGATGCAAGAGTGAACCTGTCTGTTGACTAGTACTACTTTTACGAACAACCTCTGGACTGGTTCCTGGTATTTGGTGGTCCTACACCTAAAGAAGATGTTTTTGTTCAACAAATTAAATAAAATTTTTCCTGGTCTTAGATTTATGTTAGTCGAAACAAATTCTAAAATTTTGTTGAATTCCTTTCAGCGGTTTACAACAAATGCATGAAAACATACCAAGACCTCACATGCGCGTTATCATGAAAAATTAGCTTGGTGATCAAGAAATGCATTATTCCTTAATTTTTCAATTTCTTAGTTGCAGATGTAAATAGCAAGCTTGGCAATATACATCCAACACAAATGGACTTATTTCACACATAGAAAGGCACTAATTACATAATTTTATCATAAATTTTGCATCTTTTTTAGTTAATTTCACACCCCCCCCCCCTTTTTACAAAGTGAGATACTGAGTACCTTCAAACTGTTGGGATAAGACTTTTATCTCTTGAAATACATTTCAATTAAGAAAAATAGTATGAAACTGTCCTAATTATGCACCTAGTACATCCTGAGAAAGTTTTTGAGTTCAAATTTAAATTTATTGATATTCAGTTGTACTATACTTTGGAGGTGTACATTAATAGTTTCTAAACTGAGACTAAAATTTTATGAATTTCATTCAGGGGTCACCACACTCTAAAAAAGTAGGGAGAAGTGACTTCTCCCTGGCAGCCAAACAGGGAGAAGTCAGGCCCTGATAGGGAGACTTCAGGAGACACTAGGGAGAAGTCAGGGGGACCGTACAAATAATTAATTTCGCAATTGTTACATACATTTTTCATTATTTACATCAATTTCCAGGATTATTTCTCTTGTGTTTTAAAACCATAACACACTTATATTCAGTTATTTTCTTTCTTTTTCATTATTATTCATGGTATGCAATATCAAAAAGCACATAACCTTTATCATTAATCAAATTTGTACTGATCCAAATTGCTTCATGGTACACCCATCTACAGAACTTATCATGATGTCAATAATTACTATACATCTTTATTCTTTCAAGTGAAGCTCAAATACTTATGAAAGAAAATTGTTAAAGTACTATACTCTTTGAAAGAACTGAAGTTTGAAACCAATTAAAAGTGTTTGTTTATAAAAAAAATATAACGATTTTTCATTATGGGCCGTTGTACATTACTTTTCTTCGTTGTTCACTTCCGGTAATTAGTTACATCCGGAAAATAAACAAATGGCGCGTAATACATTTGAAAGACGTAAATCGTTTGAAAATATGTTAAATACGCATATTGTTTGCCGTTTTTTATTGGAATTACACATTTACTGATACATGGGTAGTCAGGGTGAAGTATTTGGACCAGATTTACAAGTATCTTATGTGAACCATCGGGCGACTTGAGCGAAATGACAGGGCGACATCGACTTCGCTTTTGAGGTGCCTTAGGGCGACTTCGGGTCCTAGTAGGGCGACTTTGTCGCCCACTTCGCCCAGTGTGGTGAGCCCTGTAATCATTAAATGCGTTCACTATTCCATTAAGCTTAATGGTTAAATGAACATTCCTTACTAAAAAAAACCCACTAAAGTTCAAACTGCCATACAAAGAAACAAAATTATATCTTGCTTAGGTATGAAATTGCAAAAATTGGCCAATTTCCCATTTCTGCTCATGTTTAAGGAATTTTTGACAGAAGTACCATCATCTCAAGGCCCAATTATCTTAACAAGTACAATTATTGCATATGGTCACTAGTTTACTAACAAATTTACCCTTAGCAAGCATCAGATTAGAAAATAAATAATTTTAGTATTAACCCATGCCAGCAATGTAACCGACTTAAGCCGCAGGTGTAAAATTGACAAATTCATCTTAAATACACTATTTTTCTGCATACTAGAATGTCTACCAGTTCTAGTTTTATACATTTTGACCCTTTCATTACATCCAAAACCTAAAACAGGAGTTTATTTAAATTAAAGCACATTCTACTAAGCGCGGACCACTGCAGACCCCATAATTTCATACAATATTACATAATACCATATTTAGGCTGAAATTTGACCCCCACTATAGGTTTTGGCTTTGATAAGCAATTAAAATGATAGTCTTGGTGATTTACCTTCTTTTAGTACCATTTTTATCAAAAGAAATAGAAGTTGATATACCTGTCTATGGCCTCTTCAGGTGTAGGACCACCATAGATTTTTTACTCTTCGGCTATATTAAAATTTGATAATTTTGACTTATCCTAGAAAATTTACCTTTGTTTCAAATTAAGTGACACTTCTGTCCCCTATAAAAATGCACTGGCCGAACATTCTGTCAAAATTTCACAATATGTTTCATTGCATAATAAGAAAAAACACTCAACCTGAAGTCCATGTGGTCTAAAAATCTACTTTCACTTTCTATTTCAGTCCAAAAATAGTGCTTGTCCCTAATTGACTCTCAACATTTTTATGTTCATTTAAAACCAATAAAACTTTATCCTCAAGTTTCCTAGAATATTCAGCTTTCCAAAAATACCAAATTTATTCTGGTATCATGTGCGGTTCAAATTCTATATGATGCAAGAGTGAACCTGTCTGTTGACTAGTACTACTTTTACGTACAACCTCTGGACTGGTTCCTGGTATTTGGTGGTCCTACACCTAAAGAAGATGTTTTTGTTCAACAAATTAAATAAAATTTTTCCTGGTCTTAGATTTATGTTAGTCGAAACAAATTCTAAAATTTTGTTGAATTCCTTTCAGCGGTTTACAACAAATGCATGAAAACATACCAAGACCTCACATGCGCGTTATCATGAAAAATTAGCTTGGTGATCAAGAAATGCATTATTCCTTAATTTTTCAATTTCTTAGTTGCAGATGTAAATAGCAAGCTTGGCAATATACATCCAACACAAATGGACTTATTTCACACATAGAAAGGCACTAATTACATAATTTTATCATAAATTTTGCATCTTTTTTAGTTAATTTCACACCCCCCCCCCTTTTTACAAAGTGAGATACTGAGTACCTTCAAACTGTTGGGATAAGACTTTTATCTCTTGAAATACATTTCAATTAAGAAAAATAGTATGAAACTGTCCTAATTATGCACCTAGTACATCCTGAGAAAGTTTTTGAGTTCAAATTTAAATTTATTGATATTCAGTTGTACTATACTTTGGAGGTGTACATTAATAGTTTCTAAACTGAGACTAAAATTTTATGAATTTCATTCAGGGGTCACCACACTCTAAAAAAGTAGGGAGAAGTGACTTCTCCCTGGCAGCCAAACAGGGAGAAGTCAGGCCCTGATAGGGAGACTTCAGGAGACACTAGGGAGAAGTCAGGGGGACCGTACAAATAATTAATTTCGCAATTGTTACATACATTTTTCATTATTTACATCAATTTCCAGGATTATTTCTCTTGTGTTTTAAAACCATAACACACTTATATTCAGTTATTTTCTTTCTTTTTCATTATTATTCATGGTATGCAATATCAAAAAGCACATAACCTTTATCATTAATCAAATTTGTACTGATCCAAATTGCTTCATGGTACACCCATCTACAGAACTTATCATGATGTCAATAATTACTATACATCTTTATTCTTTCAAGTGAAGCTCAAATACTTATGAAAGAAAATTGTTAAAGTACTATACTCTTTGAAAGAACTGAAGTTTGAAACCAATTAAAAGTGTTTGTTTATAAAAAAAATATAACGATTTTTCATTATGGGCCGTTGTACATTACTTTTCTTCGTTGTTCACTTCCGGTAATTAGTTACATCCGGAAAATAAACAAATGGCGCGTAATACATTTGAAAGACGTAAATCGTTTGAAAATATGTTTAATACGCATATTGTTTGCCGTTTTTTATTGGAATTACACATTTACTGATACATGGGTAGTCAGGGTGAAGTATTTGGACCAGATTTACAAGTATCTTATGTGAACCATCGGGCGACTTGAGCGAAATGACAGGGCGACATCGACTTCGCTTTTGAGGTGCCTTAGGGCGACTTCGGGTCCTAGTAGGGCGACTTTGTCGCCCACTTCGCCCAGTGTGGTGAGCCCTGTAATCATTAAATGCGTTCACTATTCCATTAAGCTTAATGGTTAAATGAACATTCCTTACTAAAAAAAACCCACTAAAGTTCAAACTGCCATACAAAGAAACAAAATTATATCTTGCTTAGGTATGAAATTGCAAAAATTGGCCAATTTCCCATTTCTGCTCATGTTTAAGGAATTTTTGACAGAAGTACCATCATCTCAAGGCCCAATTATCTTAACAAGTACAATTATTGCATATGGTCACTAGTTTACTAACAAATTTACCCTTAGCAAGCATCAGATTAGAAAATAAATAATTTTAGTATTAACCCATGCCAGCAATGTAACCGACTTAAGCCGCAGGTGTAAAATTGACAAATTCATCTTAAATACACTATTTTTCTGCATACTAGAATGTCTACCAGTTCTAGTTTTATACATTTTGACCCTTTCATTACATCCAAAACCTAAAACAGGAGTTTATTTAAATTAAAGCACATTCTACTAAGCGCGGACCACTGCAGACCCCATAATTTCATACAATATTACATAATACCATATTTAGGCTGAAATTTGACCCCCACTATAGGTTTTGGCTTTGATAAGCAATTAAAATGATAGTCTTGGTGATTTACCTTCTTTTAGTACCATTTTTATCAAAAGAAATAGAAGTTGATATACCTGTCTATGGCCTCTTCAGGTGTAGGACCACCATAGATTTTTTACTCTTCGGCTATATTAAAATTTGATAATTTTGACTTATCCTAGAAAATTTACCTTTGTTTCAAATTAAGTGACACTTCTGTCCCCTATAAAAATGCACTGGCCGAACATTCTGTCAAAATTTCACAATATGTTTCATTGCATAATAAGAAAAAACACTCAACCTGAAGTCCATGTGGTCTAAAAATCTACTTTCACTTTCTATTTCAGTCCAAAAATAGTGCTTGTCCCTAATTGACTCTCAACATTTTTATGTTCATTTAAAACCAATAAAACTTTATCCTCAAGTTTCCTAGAATATTCAGCTTTCCAAAAATACCAAATTTATTCTGGTATCATGTGCGGTTCAAATTCTATATGATGCAAGAGTGAACCTGTCTGTTGACTAGTACTACTTTTACGTACAACCTCTGGACTGGTTCCTGGTATTTGGTGGTCCTACACCTAAAGAAGATGTTTTTGTTCAACAAATTAAATAAAATTTTTCCTGGTCTTAGATTTATGTTAGTCGAAACAAATTCTAAAATTTTGTTGAATTCCTTTCAGCGGTTTACAACAAATGCATGAAAACATACCAAGACCTCACATGCGCGTTATCATGAAAAATTAGCTTGGTGATCAAGAAATGCATTATTCCTTAATTTTTCAATTTCTTAGTTGCAGATGTAAATAGCAAGCTTGGCAATATACATCCAACACAAATGGACTTATTTCACACATAGAAAGGCACTAATTACATAATTTTATCATAAATTTTGCATCTTTTTTAGTTAATTTCACACCCCCCCCCTTTTTACAAAGTGAGATACTGAGTACCTTCAAACTGTTGGGATAAGACTTTTATCTCTTGAAATACATTTCAATTAAGAAAAATAGTATGAAACTGTCCTAATTATGCACCTAGTACATCCTGAGAAAGTTTTTGAGTTCAAATTTAAATTTATTGATATTCAGTTGTACTATACTTTGGAGGTGTACATTAATAGTTTCTAAACTGAGACTAAAATTTTATGAATTTCATTCAGGGGTCACCACACTCTAAAAAAGTAGGGAGAAGTGACTTCTCCCTGGCAGCCAAACAGGGAGAAGTCAGGCCCTGATAGGGAGACTTCAGGAGACACTAGGGAGAAGTCAGGGGGACCGTACAAATAATTAATTTCGCAATTGTTACATACATTTTTCATTATTTACATCAATTTCCAGGATTATTTCTCTTGTGTTTTAAAACCATAACACACTTATATTCAGTTATTTTCTTTCTTTTTCATTATTATTCATGGTATGCAATATCAAAAAGCACATAACCTTTATCATTAATCAAATTTGTACTGATCCAAATTGCTTCATGGTACACCCATCTACAGAACTTATCATGATGTCAATAATTACTATACATCTTTATTCTTTCAAGTGAAGCTCAAATACTTATGAAAGAAAATTGTTAAAGTACTATACTCTTTGAAAGAACTGAAGTTTGAAACCAATTAAAAGTGTTTGTTTATAAAAAAAATATAACGATTTTTCATTATGGGCCGTTGTACATTACTTTTCTTCGTTGTTCACTTCCGGTAATTAGTTACATCCGGAAAATAAACAAATGGCGCGTAATACATTTGAAAGACGTAAATCGTTTGAAAATATGTTTAATACGCATATTGTTTGCCGTTTTTTATTGGAATTACACATTTACTGATACATGGGTAGTCAGGGTGAAGTATTTGGACCAGATTTACAAGTATCTTATGTGAACCATCGGGCGACTTGAGCGAAATGACAGGGCGACATCGACTTCGCTTTTGAGGTGCCTTAGGGCGACTTCGGGTCCTAGTAGGGCGACTTTGTCGCCCACTTCGCCCAGTGTGGTGAGCCCTGTAATCATTAAATGCGTTCACTATTCCATTAAGCTTAATGGTTAAATGAACATTCCTTACTAAAAAAAACCCACTAAAGTTCAAACTGCCATACAAAGAAACAAAATTATATCTTGCTTAGGTATGAAATTGCAAAAATTGGCCAATTTCCCATTTCTGCTCATGTTTAAGGAATTTTTGACAGAAGTACCATCATCTCAAGGCCCAATTATCTTAACAAGTACAATTATTGCATATGGTCACTAGTTTACTAACAAATTTACCCTTAGCAAGCATCAGATTAGAAAATAAATAATTTTAGTATTAACCCATGCCAGCAATGTAACCGACTTAAGCCGCAGGTGTAAAATTGACAAATTCATCTTAAATACACTATTTTTCTGCATACTAGAATGTCTACCAGTTCTAGTTTTATACATTTTGACCCTTTCATTACATCCAAAACCTAAAACAGGAGTTTATTTAAATTAAAGCACATTCTACTAAGCGCGGACCACTGCAGACCCCATAATTTCATACAATATTACATAATACCATATTTAGGCTGAAATTTGACCCCCACTATAGGTTTTGGCTTTGATAAGCAATTAAAATGATAGTCTTGGTGATTTACCTTCTTTTAGTACCATTTTTATCAAAAGAAATAGAAGTTGATATACCTGTCTATGGCCTCTTCAGGTGTAGGACCACCATAGATTTTTTACTCTTCGGCTATATTAAAATTTGATAATTTTGACTTATCCTAGAAAATTTACCTTTGTTTCAAATTAAGTGACACTTCTGTCCCCTATAAAAATGCACTGGCCGAACATTCTGTCAAAATTTCACAATATGTTTCATTGCATAATAAGAAAAAACACTCAACCTGAAGTCCATGTGGTCTAAAAATCTACTTTCACTTTCTATTTCAGTCCAAAAATAGTGCTTGTCCCTAATTGACTCTCAACATTTTTATGTTCATTTAAAACCAATAAAACTTTATCCTCAAGTTTCCTAGAATATTCAGCTTTCCAAAAATACCAAATTTATTCTGGTATCATGTGCGGTTCAAATTCTATATGATGCAAGAGTGAACCTGTCTGTTGACTAGTACTACTTTTACGTACAACCTCTGGACTGGTTCCTGGTATTTGGTGGTCCTACACCTAAAGAAGATGTTTTTGTTCAACAAATTAAATAAAATTTTTCCTGGTCTTAGATTTATGTTAGTCGAAACAAATTCTAAAATTTTGTTGAATTCCTTTCAGCGGTTTACAACAAATGCATGAAAACATACCAAGACCTCACATGCGCGTTATCATGAAAAATTAGCTTGGTGATCAAGAAATGCATTATTCCTTAATTTTTCAATTTCTTAGTTGCAGATGTAAATAGCAAGCTTGGCAATATACATCCAACACAAATGGACTTATTTCACACATAGAAAGGCACTAATTACATAATTTTATCATAAATTTTGCATCTTTTTTAGTTAATTTCACACCCCCCCCCCCTTTTTACAAAGTGAGATACTGAGTACCTTCAAACTGTTGGGATAAGACTTTTATCTCTTGAAATACATTTCAATTAAGAAAAATAGTATGAAACTGTCCTAATTATGCACCTAGTACATCCTGAGAAAGTTTTTGATTTCAAATTTAAATTTATTGATATTCAGTTGTACTATACTTTGGAGGTGTACATTAATAGTTTCTAAACTGAGACTAAAATTTTATGAATTTCATTCAGGGGTCACCACACTCTAAAAAAGTAGGGAGAAGTGACTTCTCCCTGGCAGCCAAACAGGGAGAAGTCAGGCCCTGATAGGGAGACTTCAGGAGACACTAGGGAGAAGTCAGGGGGACCGTACAAATAATTAATTTCGCAATTGTTACATACATTTTTCATTATTTACATCAATTTCCAGGATTATTTCTCTTGTGTTTTAAAACCATAACACACTTATATTCAGTTATTTTCTTTCTTTTTCATTATTATTCATGGTATGCAATATCAAAAAGCACATAACCTTTATCATTAATCAAATTTGTACTGATCCAAATTGCTTCATGGTACACCCATCTACAGAACTTATCATGATGTCAATAATTACTATACATCTTTATTCTTTCAAGTGAAGCTCAAATACTTATGAAAGAAAATTGTTAAAGTACTATACTCTTTGAAAGAACTGAAGTTTGAAACCAATTAAAAGTGTTTGTTTATAAAAAAATATAACGATTTTTCATTATGGGCCGTTGTACATTACTTTTCTTCGTTGTTCACTTCCGGTAATTAGTTACATCCGGAAAATAAACAAATGGCGCGTAATACATTTGAAAGACGTAAATCGTTTGAAAATATGTTAAATACGCATATTGTTTGCCGTTTTTTATTGGAATTACACATTTACTGATACATGGGTAGTCAGGGTGAAGTATTTGGACCAGATTTACAAGTATCTTATGTGAACCATCGGGCGACTTGAGCGAAATGACAGGGCGACATCGACTTCGCTTTTGAGGTGCCTTAGGGCGACTTCGGGTCCTAGTAGGGCGACTTTGTCGCCCACTTCGCCCAGTGTGGTGAGCCCTGTTCATTAAATGCGTTCACTATTCCATTAAGCTTAATGGTTAAATGAACATTCCTTACTAAAAAAAACCCACTAAAGTTCAAACTGCCATACAAAGAAACAAAATTATATCTTGCTTAGGTATGAAATTGCAAAAATTGGCCAATTTCCCATTTCTGCTCATGTTTAAGGAATTTTTGACAGAAGTACCATCATCTCAAGGCCCAATTATCTTAACAAGTACAATTATTGCATATGGTCACTAGTTTACTAACAAATTTACCCTTAGCAAGCATCAGATTAGAAAATAAATAATTTTAGTATTAACCCATGCCAGCAATGTAACCGACTTAAGCCGCAGGTGTAAAATTGACAAATTCATCTTAAATACACTATTTTTCTGCATACTAGAATGTCTACCAGTTCTAGTTTTATACATTTTGACCCTTTCATTACATCCAAAACCTAAAACAGGAGTTTATTTAAATTAAAGCACATTCTACTAAGCGCGGACCACTGCAGACCCCATAATTTCATACAATATTACATAATACCATATTTAGGCTGAAATTTGACCCCCACTATAGATTTTGGCTTTGATAAGCAATTAAAATGATAGTCTTGGTGATTTACCTTCTTTTAGTACCATTTTTATCAAAAGAAATAGAAGTTGATATACCTGTCTATGGCCTCTTCAGGTGTAGGACCACCATAGATTTTTTACTCTTCGGCTATATTAAAATTTGATAATTTTGACTTATCCTAGAAAATTTACCTTTGTTTCAAATTAAGTGACACTTCTGTCCCCTATAAAAATGCACTGGCCGAACATTCTGTCAAAATTTCACAATATGTTTCATTGCATAATAAGAAAAAACACTCAACCTGAAGTCCATGTGGTCTAAAAATCTACTTTCACTTTCTATTTCAGTCCAAAAATAGTGCTTGTCCCTAATTGACTCTCAACATTTTTATGTTCATTTAAAACCAATAAAACTTTATCCTCAAGTTTCCTAGAATATTCAGCTTTCCAAAAATACCAAATTTATTCTGGTATCATGTGCGGTTCAAATTCTATATGATGCAAGAGTGAACCTGTCTGTTGACTAGTACTACTTTTACGAACAACCTCTGGACTGGTTCCCGGTATTTTGTGGTCCTACACCTAGTTATTCAAACAAATATGTCAACGCTTAGAAACAAGGTGCTTCCGAAAACGGACAACATGGACGCTGCGAAGAAAATACACTTTAACCTTTTTTGATTGCCATTTGTGAGAGATCGGCTCATGCTATGATAATATGTTAAACGCCACCTTACATCAAAAAGAAGGAAATTTAACATATTCTTCACTTTTCGAGGAACGCATAGCTATATTTGTGTAATCACATGAAGTTGAAATCGACATAATGGGAGGTATGGGACTTAATATTCGCAAAGCTTGCGAATATTGCGCTAAATGCACATTTCATTCGTTATTAATAAAAAGCCATTCCATTGAAAAAAGGTAAGAAAATGAATGTCTCCATAACGTAAATTATGTATTATTTATAACAAACATGAACCGAAATACGATCGAAAGCTTAATTTTCATACATTTTCCGATAGTATTGAATGTAAACTGTTTCATTATCATGCAAATTGTTGAATGATGACCAGTTTTTCCAAGCATACATATTCATAACTAATGTAAACACAAAATAGTACCTGGATTTTAATTCGTTTTGTTTTATAACTATAGGAGTAATAATTTTTTTCTAGAAAAGTACAAATTATTATGATTATTAGCTTGGTATTGTCTACAATATTGCAAAAAAGTTTGAACTGGACCAAGGGATTTTTTTTTTATTTTTGAAGTTAAACTACTAAGATATCATGCCCAAGGCTTCCCGCGTAACAATAAGTAAAATTTTATTTTTTTTTCAAATTTAAAACTACTATGACATCCTGCACAAGGCTTGGGACATCTGTCGTAGTCAGAATAGAAATTACTTAAATTTTATTTTTCAAATTTAAAACTACTAAGATACCTGCACACATCTCTCTTTAATGTATCGCTGTCCGCAAACTTTCTAAGTGTCTCGCCCTTGAAAAAATAGAGAAATGAATACATTGAACAAAACATTAAAATATTACTCAGAATCTAAATCGCAATTCTGTTTAGTCGTCGACAGTTCGTTGATTTTCCTCTTCAGTCGACCTTAATTCCTTCCAAGGTATAATGACAGTCATTCGTCCGTCTGTCGAAGTAAGGGTCTTTTGGTCTGGCGGCAAGTGGTTACGGAACCTCTAAAAAAAAACGTTCTCTTTTTAACGGTCTTGGTCATCCACAGCGATTTCGACACCTGAAACTGTTTAGGGCTGTCCGCTAGTCGGTACTGTCCAATTGAAATCAATAATCTTAGTAAATCCTTATATATTGGGTGTTCACAATATCTCTTGTAACCTGTACTAAATTCAAAAATGGTTGTGATTTCCAGTCGATGGCTCGCTCGGGGGATTCACTATTATTATTTGTCCAACTTTTGTCAAAGTAACCAATATGATCAACTGTTTTCCGATGTTAAATCAAAGTTGGTTTTAATTTGTTAATAAAATACCTGTGAAATTTCGAAGATAATGTCTGTGTCCTTTGTTCAATAGTGTCGCACTTGACGTTGAAACATATCGGGTCATCGGCATGGATAAATCCGTCTTTACCAGAGATGTCGATCAGTATTGTGTCTCAGTCGGCCTTGTCAATTACTAGTATGTCGTCCACCAGTTTCTGCAATCTTAGATGTCGAGAAAGCTGATGTAATGGCGTTGACTATAGCCATTCTCCTTGTCTGATCCAAACACTAAGTTTTGTGTATCAGTATCCAGGGACGGATTCAGAAAATCGAGTTAGAGGGACGAAATTTTTGCGGTTCTTGTATGGTGTCCATAACGATTTATATCTGCTTGTAACTTGATGCAGTAACGCGCAAGTCACACAAGTTGAAGGTTTTGTCAATTTTAAAATACTGTGTCCTGAACAACTTAAAGTCTTGATGTCTGTTAACGGGTCGTCTTTGTAACGAATTAAACAAGGCGCTTTTTCATTGCCGCGTATTATCGATTTCATTATGGAATCTTTGTCTGCAATCATTCTGTCTAATTCCTGTAAAGTCGGCAATATTTCCTCATCTAAATATATGTCCCATTTCGTTTTTAAGCTTCCATTTTGACATTATACTTTTTGTCATATACCTGTTTTCTGCTGGCAGTTCCGCTCAATTCGTCTTTTTTCACTGTCAGCCTATTGTATACATTTGGTTTAAACAGTGGTTAAGGTAGTTCGTCTACTATTGATAACGTGGTATGTCAACTGCAGGCAGGGTGTACTCGACTCCAATCTTAATTGACAAGGATTGCCAGTTTTCCTACCCCAGGTCGGGGGTTTTCTCCGGGTACTCCGGCTTCCTCCCCCAATAAAAACTGGACGCCATGATATAGCTGAAAAATTGCTGAAAGTGGCGCTAAAACACCATCAAACAAACAAACATATTTTATTTCTATTCATAAGAAAATACAGACAAGGATTCGGAAACAAGATACAAAGCTTATATAAATCTGTCTTAAATCTGTCATTTAGTATGAATATGCAAAAATCAATCAATCAATCAATCAATCAATCAATCAATCAATGTAAGTTTCATCGCCGTTTCAACCACTATAAAACTAGCATCCAGATTGTAGTTATAGAAGAAAAAAGGAATGTAGTATTTTTTCTTCTGTATACAATTAAAGGATTGTCTGTCTGGAGTAAATCGGACATTTCTGTCATTACAGAGGCGGGTGTTCGCGTGTATTCTTTTGCTTGCTTGAAATTACAATGTGGCGCCAAACCTGGTTAAGTTCCGCAGTATTCGGTTTTGTTAACAAACCAACAAAGTGCCTTTCTCAAGGTAACGAGAATAGCAAGGTATCTATTTTCACTGAAACGAACACCGTCTGCCGCCTCATGGCTGGCCTGTATACATTAACAGGTTTGAAAAAGTAAACAAAATAATTCTGAGAGCTTTTCCTCTTATAAATTTAGTGTACTTCGTCTCGCCGTTTACTATATACATCGGCCGTACAATGACTTAGAACGTTTAAGATGTCAAATCGTTTACTGCTGCAGTCGTTGCCGCCTATCTGACATATCACCACATGAGGCAAATGATGTAGATTATATATATATCTAATTATCAGTCTAGTAAGAAACCGGAAAAATGCATACATGTGATGGCATGCACATGAAGGAAAAATAAAATAAAACAACATTCTAATTTATTAAAGTTCCGAATTATTTTACCTTTTAAATATAATCATTTGAAATTTAGTTGAATTGTACAGTGGAAAATGCGGGAAAATTTCCCGCCAAATTTTTCTCTATTTAACCGGTCAAAAATTATCTAGGGAATGGACACTTTTTCAAAAGTAAAATCTTGTTAGAATTTGGTTTTATATCAAAATGAATGTATCTAAGCCAAAAAAGTTAAAAAAATTTGTTATGTGCCGACCACTGCCTGATCCTCAGCTAGAATGCTACTTAAATGCTTGATCATTTACATTCGTTATTTTTAATGTTTTTTTTTAATGTTTTTCTTGAAAAAGTACAGAGGTACATGTTTAAATTAAAAAAATTAAATAACAGAAAGTCGCTTTATACGATGAAAACGCAGAGAATCTATTTTAATACATTTATTTTTTGTAACACATAACGATATAAATAATTACCACCGTATATAAAACTATATTCTAAAAATAAAATATAACGACACTATCGATTGATTCGTCGGCACGTGCCAGAAGTTTGGCTACTAGGTGTTAATTGACAAGGCAAATAACAAGTGTAATCACAACATTAACAATTAAATATCTACAATTTTTGCTGCAGGAGGGTTACTTTATTAAAAAAAATTTAAGTATTCATTACACATGTTACAGAGTAAAGTTATTTCATCTTGTATTTTGCTAATTAAAATGAAACCTTCGAAATCAAGGCTAAATCTATAAAATAGCAGTTAAAAACGAAATTTTACTGGATATTTTGATAAATTCTAGTGTTCCTGCTTGTCGTCTTTATATGTTACCAAATATAGAATAAAGTAATACATTTGTTTACAACCATGATCATATATGTAAAAGGAGCATGTGAATTTCATGTCCAACTTTTTTCCATGCCAATTACATTTTAATGGTGAGATCTACCGCAGCGCGGAACACTTGTATCAAATATTAAAGCATTCTATACCGAATCCATGCCAGATTGCCGAATCCCAATTTGCCGACTCCCAACTTGCCGAGTCCAATTGGCCGATTCCCAAATTGCCGAATAAAACAAATTTATCCTAAAAATAATTTTCTTATAGGAATTACTTACAACTTAACAGAAAAAAGTTTTTAATTGACACGGAATCTACAGAGGAAATAGTCGATTTGCACATTTTTTTATTGTTTTTGTGAAAATTTAATAGTTGCTTTGTTATAAATCTGGTGCTTAAAATGTTAATAAATGAAATAAATTATAGTTCTACCTAAATTTTTATTTTATTATTTAAAGTTACGAACAAATTAAAAAAAAACATATACACGAAACATAGTCCGAGAATCATCTGCCGTCCAACGCTTTTTTTTTGCGTGGGACGCACGCAAAAAAAACGTTGGACGGCAGAGGATTCTCGGACTAACACGAAACAATACAGATCAGGGTGCCGTTTCATTTAAATTGCATGGTATAACGAGCACGTTAATAATTGATAGCTTTATGAAACGGCACCCTGGAGTCACTGTGTCTGGAGTAAGCGCCACGTGCATGTCAAAGAGACAACAACACAAATAATCTCGTTTCATTGGCATTGAGTTGATATGTAGTGTTAAACACGTAAAAAAAATGTCAAAAACAACATAAATACAATAAAATATTTTTTTCTAAAACCATTAATAACATATAACTTTTGATTGTCGGCAGTTTGGGAATCGGCAAACTGGAATCGGCAATCTGGGATGATACCACTCTATCACAAGCAAGCAGTCTTTGCAGATGAAATAATACAAGCGAAGGATGCCAAGACGGCGAAAGCAATAGGCAAGATAATTCGGACAAGTCAGTCATGGGAAGACGTAAAGCCCACAATTGTGGCATAAATCTTAAAATATGTCCAGTGCCAACAGTTTAGATACACTACAACAGCTCGGGCTATGTATGCCATAACGTAAGCTACGAGTTCTTGGGCAGTGGACATAACGGTAATGGACAGAATAAATTTTGTTAACGTTTTGTTATGTTTGTAACTTTTTTCCAAGACGAATATATGTATAAATTGTGTCTTGTGTTTTTTTCTAGCATGTATTATCTCCAGATTTTTCTATTGTTCCTTAGTTAGAACACGCCAGACCATTTTTATTTCATAACACAGTATACATAGAGATCCCAACAAAAACAACAGGTAGTTAAATATTATTGGTCTCTGTTTACATATATTCATAAACACAAAATTACAACTCTTTCAATCTACATAGACTGAATTGTATGAAATTTGTTTGGCAATAAGATATATGTCTCTGCAGTCTTCTGTTTTGTCTTTTCATGATAGACAGTTTCTTATTGAAATTGATGAAACTTTGTAAAGTTGTCCATTCTGAAAAAAATAAAATATAATATAAATAAACAAACAAACAAACTTGCTGTATTAATCATCTCCTATTAAAATGTAGTCCAATATATAGCAATTCATATGTATCGACTATTTTTTAAATCAAATAATACTCATATTCTAAAGGTATAAATTTAATTATATATTAATTTAATTCATTTATTCTTATTCAAAATCATTTTTATGTATCAAATTGTGTATTAGAGGATCAATTTTTAATATATTTTATTCCTACGTACAGTATTTCTACCTACACTACTTAAGTACTTTTATTGCAATGAATTGGAGTGCTCTCCCCTAGCTATTTGACCTCATATAGGACGTATCGTGCGGTTACAAAAATCGATTCTGTGCGATAAAGCATAATTATGTTTTTCACAAATATTGCATTATTATCATAATATATAGTAATATCTATCATTTCTGAGGGGTTTTCACCATATATATAGGGGTTTTTACACTATTCCACGGGGTTTTTACACTTTTCGGGGGGTTTTTACACTTTCGATGTACCGTGGATTTTATGAAAAAATGGAAGTATAAAACCACTTTTTGTGATCATGAAGAGGTCTAGTATTGGAAATGAAAGAAAGCATGTTTGTTATGGGCAGTATTTTTCTAAAATAATAGTGATTTATTGAACCATGCAAAGCATATATTAAGTTCACATGGAAGCTTCTATTAGTCTTTTAGATAATGTGATAACTTGTAAATCATACATGTAGAGGTCACACATGTTTATCATATATATGCCTGAATTTAAATTTTAAAACATGGGTTACAATTTTAAGATTCCATGACAAATGCGACCATAACAAATTTTGGGACAATACATCGTTTTCAGATATAATGGCTCTTGTTAAAGAAAATGAAAATTGTAATGCACATAACGTGACATAAAAATTTAGTGCACTTTTAGTGGAAAATAATGCCACAATGAAATGGGACAGCTTAAGAAAGACGATGCGAAAAGAAGCCTGTGCTGTGTTATGCCGGTTTTCAAAGCCTACATTAAACATAAATTTATGGAAGAGGATCGAGTTTTATGCCGTTTTTTATGACGTTCAAACAATGTAAATATACTATGCATTGAGTAAAGTGCCCTATCATGTGATAAACTGTCTATCTTGAAAACGTACACATATTTAAGTTTCTGTGCTTTAATATAATTCATTTATTCGAGAGCAGGTCTATTCACACTCAGTCAAAATGCCTTCACCTTAAGCAAAGTCTCCCGCTTAGCAAAACTTTCCTCCATCAAAATCACCACACTTCCACATATCGCTATACAGTATAAAAGTTTTAAAGATATTTTAAACTTATCAAGTCTGCATTGTTATACATATTGATTTGTTGCTTTTTTTTTTTTGAATGGTGTTTTAACGCCACTTTCAGCAATTGTTCAGCTATTTCATGGCGTCCAGTTTTTATTAGGGGAGGAAGCCGGAGTACCCGGAGAGAACCCCCGACCTGCGGTAGGAAAACTGGCAATCCTTGTCAATTAAGATTGGAGTCGAGTACACCCTGCCTGCGGTGAGAATCTGCGGTGTCGCTTTTTAAAATTTATATACATTTTTGAAATAATATTTTGCTTAAATGATTACAACTATCCTAATAAAAAACTATATCAACAATGCTTCTATATATATATATATATATATATATATATATATATATATATATATATATATATATATATATTCGTTTAAAAATATGTACAACAACATCTAGATACATAATTAAAGCGAAAACAAAGTTTTACACTTTAAAAAAATGCACATGTATAGTTATTGTTATTAAATAATGAAAGCTTTTTTGTATTTCTTAAAGGTTTGCCTGTTGGAAAATCAAAAGTTTGTGCAAGCTTAGAAACATCCTCACAAGTCATGATTTCTGTGTCAATATCTGTCCATTAAACCTTGACAAACTTAGCTAGGAAATTCCAGGGCTATAAGATGTCATATGATGTCAGACCTTCAAAATATCAACCAATGAAATTGCTTGAAAGATACAAGTGTTTTTCAGTAGAATATGCACATGTCATTCTGACTCATTCATTAGTGAGAAGAAAACGTAAAGCAACTAATAAATAAAACATTAATAACAAACTAATAATACTATTTTACAAAATACACTGATTTTCACATGGGATATGCCCTAACTGAGGCAAGCTTTTGATTGGTTACATGCAGCTATGATGAAGCCAATCAAAATAGTGACTTCTAACCTATGAATTTCCTAGCTAAGTTTGTCAGGGTTTCGTGGACACAGAAACCCTGGCTTGTGAGGATGGCTTAGAAATAAACCGTTAAATTCTGATAGAGCCATCCGAGTAAACTCGAATCAAGAATAAAAAGATACATTTTTATGCAATAAAGCGATTTCTGTCAGTTAACTGATTTGGTTAAGGTGGTAGTGATTTTGCCAAAATGGGGTATATTTGACAGGGGTGATTTTACTTTAATGTGTTTATTCTCTGATTGAGTCATGTGAGTTAAAATTGTGTATGTTGGAGAGTTTATGGATGAAAGTTTTACATGTTCATATAAATTCTGATAAGACACAGAAACAATTTTATTTTTTATTTTTACATACAAATTACATGATGTACATGTAACAAAACATATTACAAAAACATTAAGACATTACAAATAAAACTGTTAATTGGTAACATTGTTACAAGACTATGCTGTGCTGTAATAACTAGGATGCTGCTATCTCAACTTGTTTTACTGCTCACAGACTGGATGTAGTTCATCCTGGAGCACTATGTATTGGTCATGTTCATCTACTGCTCAGAAACCAGTCTTTGTTTGTCCCTGTGGTAAAAAAATGTCTTCTTTTCTTTTTTGAACTGGAATCAGAATGTACATGTATAAGGCAACTTTGGTTTTATGGATGGTCTGGAATTAAAGGTAAGTTTATGAGTCAAAAATTAAAGCAATTGACACCTGAAGAATTGTATTATCACTTTGCAACAAACATACCAAAAAAAATTATATTCTATGCTACAAAGATAGTAAATGTATTGTAGTTTGAAAAAATGATGTCCTTTTCTTCCTGCCATTTGTCCTATTACTTCTTATAAACATTCATGTCAATTTACTTATTATTATTATTCACACAATTATGGGTTTGTAACTTAAGAAAAACTGTTGAAATTTGTGAAACTGTAAATTGCAAATCAGCATAATCAACCCTACAAAACTATTAGTCTAAAACACAATTTCTATTTTATTCTTTTGTGTTTTTTGACACTTTTACATGTAGCCTAGCTTCAATGGCTTTTTGTATAAAAAATTGATCAAGCTAGTTTTATAGTGTAAATTTGTAAATTGTCAATATTTTTTGTTAAACTTTCAGTGAGTAATTGACTGTTGATGTTTTTGTCTATTGTACACTTGTCATGAATAGGAAGAATCTGCAAACAAGGTAAAAACCATTACTGGTATTTACCAGTAGAGCAATTTGATGTACTATTTTTCCCAATCTCATCTGGTGAAAATTGCTCAAAGTCGGTTATCTTCCAGGTGAGCAATTACATCAAATAGTTATTTTAATGCATTTTTTTATAAGTAAATATATATAAGTTTTTTTTGCATTTTATTATATCTTTAGTTTATTTATTATTATCTTTTATTGTAGTGTGCTGATATAGAGCGAACAGGATATATGGGCAAAACACATCAAAACATTATCATTATTTATAATATTTTAGGTGTCACAAGTAAACAGTACAGATAGATAACCCATCAATTAGCAGTACTTCTTCAGAGTAAACCAACAACTCACTAGTTGTATAACCATAAGATTAACCCCATAAGCAGGATTTAACTTGTACCACACTAATCCTTTATCCAGTCCTATATATATACTCTGTGTTCAGTTGGGTAGTCATTATAGCAAGTGTAAGCTTATAGACATTCAATAAAGCTTGTTGACCACAATGAAATATGAAGATGAGTCGTGACATATTTGACCACATCCAAAGTTAACATTGACACTCAAGAATATACAAAACAAAGTTATTCCGAGTTTTCTATGACATATATTCATAAATTTAATAAATAGGATTCACAATTGTGCATACAGTAGAAACAATATGACATATTTACTGATTTAAAAAAAATGAACCCAGGATGTATTTTAATAGAAGAAACAATAAGTAGTCTTAATAAAAATAAAAATAACATTATGAATATTACATAAATTTAAATGGCAATATTTAAAATACATATACATTCATTGTAAGGTCATCTCTTTGTAACGATGATTGTAGTTTATAGTTTTTATGTGTAATTTATTTCTCTAATTTTTTGGCAGGATGCTGAACAAGAAATATTGCAATGAGGAATTATGCAATAAAAAGTTGTTGTTATAAGAACAGAAAGAAAGTTGTAAGGGGTAGTAACATCATCTGAACATCTTTGATGTAAGTTACAGTGTGACTCATAAAGGTAGTTAACTGTTCCAATTTTTTCAAGTCCCTTGATCAGATTCTTCTTTTTTGAGACATCAAAAATGCTATTACTGTAAAAAAAACATATATTGTCCGCACCCTTTTCTTGGATTAGAAAATTGCACCTACATGTTTTTAACAAAATGGCCTAAGATGAACATATCCAAGTCCGACTTGTCCATGCTTTTTAAACAGTTTTAACTGCCCCACTGTAATATATAATTTATTCTGTCTGAAAATATCATTTATTTTCATAGTTGTATTTATTTTTTGCGATGGATTGTAATAAACAAAAATATAAATAGTGCATTGTCGAATCATCTATTATGATTGTTGTTAAAATGAATACTCTCACATTTCTAAACCAAACCAACTTTTGTCAATTTTCATTTATCAACGAAAACAAAGAAAACAAAAAAGATAACAAGTTTTGTTTTATTTTAATCTCTCAAAGATTGAAAAAAAAACCGATCTTCAACAACTTAAGGTTATGCAATGAGTCATTTGTATTTTATGCAAAACATGTTAAACAATAGTCCAATATAATTAATATCTTATTAGTAAATACATTTACATTGATTATGTTCATGTTACAATTTTTTTTTCATGTGAAAAGCAATACAAATATGATATTTTAAACTTGCTTGATTTGAAAACAATTTTGTTATTGCTAATATTCATAGAAAAACTTCATGAACACCCAATTTTATGAACTAACTTTTTTTGGCTAATAGTTGTAACGGTTAATTTCTGGTTTTTTTTGTCTGTATATTTTTTATTTATGTACCAACTCTTGAAGTAAACCGTTTCTTCTAATGAAAGTATAATTCTATTACTATTGTATTTGTCCACCATTTCATAGAAGTACAACCTGAGTGTTTTACAAGTTGAAAGTTTATTTAATGCTACATCAACAGCATTTTGCCTGTCTACAGCAGAAACTGGCAAATCATGAAAATTAACGAGTTATAGATTGATCTGTTAAACTTGAATTTGAGGAGCATTATGTGGAAAGATTGGTGCAGTTGCACCTTTTTCATGATCAGTCTTACTGTAACTTATATGGTCAGTAGCTGTTAAACACACATTTCTTTGGTCAGTTAACGCAGTAGCTATGTATAAAAAATTGCTAATGCTTATTGTTTCTTTATCATTGTTTTCAGGCAAATGAAAAACATTTGAGCAGTATGGATGGTGTGAGATATTGGAATTGTGTATGTATGATCTTCAGAAGCTACTGAAATGTTTTGGACAATGGTTAAACTGAGTTAAACAAAACTGTTATGTAGCTGTTTGTCAGTTAGTAGTTTTAGGAATTCAGTTTGAAGAAATGTTTAAATTTTTTTTATTTATGTGATGAAAAGTGTTGGACTTTTGGACAATATTGTTATATTTATCATGTAAATATGTAAGAAAGTTTTTTAAGTGGTTCAGTTTGGGCCTTTTTAACAATAACTTACACTCCAGGTATTAAGTAGTTTTCTTTTTGTTACAAAAACTAAAGTAAATTTTCTAAATTAATATGGTCAAATGATCTTTTCCAAATTAAAGCTGTTTTGGTAGAATTTGGTATTTTAACATTCTGTTTCGATAAACTTGTTTCAACCATGTAAACCCCCCTCTCCACCCCCACCCCCAAGCATTGTTTCTTTAAACTAAGTAATGATCCACTCACTCATGGCTGTCAATAGTTTTTTGCTGAAAGGAAAAGAAATGCTTGTTTAATTTTCAGCAAATGGACTTTTTATGCAATTTAAAACAAATAATTTTTAAGTTAGACAAAATTATGACAGGTTCTATTAGCTTTTTTTTATATCAGGTGAAAACCTTTGACGTTTCGACAGGAAAAAAGTGCTAATATATATATGCAATACCCAGAGACATGTCCGGTTCCACAAACATGCCTAATTGTTCAGTCATGACTGATCGCATCAAAACATCATAAAGAATTAAACTGCCATTTGTCCTGAGCAAAAAATATATAATAAAAATTTTAGTATTTTTTAAAAATATATGGTTAAGGACTTTCATACCCAAAGCTAGTGCCAAATGACACATCCATTCATAAAATGACATCTGTCAGTGAAAAACATTCTGATTCTTATTAAATATGGTTGCTGAGGACTTTTTATAACTTTACAGTGACCTTGTTGCAATGGAATGATATTGACCTATGACCTTAAACCTAGGCTCAAATTGAAGCTATTTTCCTATTTATCACTGTAATCATAAATGTTTACTATATCTGATTTCAAGTTGTAAGCAAAAAACCAATTAACCGAAATTAGACAAGTGCTGTAACTCAAAAGGGTTCATCGCAGTTTTGAACCAAATGTAACAAATGAAGGTTGTACTTGGAGATAACTCCTCCAACATGAAGTCAAATTCTTTTTCCTCCAATGTACCAAAATTACCCCTTTATAGGCCAAAATTTTCCCCAATATAAGTTAGTGGCTATCTTTAACCGTTTCAAAGGAATAGAGATGAAAAGACCATGTAAATAATAGAGAACTTTACCTTGACCTTTAAACTTGTGTTCATTTTCAAGGTCAAGGTCAAATGATGACAAATAGTCATGGTCCCATGTAAATATCTTTTCTAATTACTGAGATATATCTATTTACAATAACTTGCATTGATGTAGGAAAGATTACTCTGACAAAAGGTCAATTCAAGACCTTAAATTAAGGCTTAATAATGTATTTTGTTAAAGGTTTCAATTTTGTATATATAATGATTAAGGAGGAGATCCACACACAACCCAAGGTCAAATTATAATGTGACCTTTACTTTGTGACATTCAGGGTCAAGTGTAATTATGACCTACAGTGAAAACCCGAAGTCTCCATCACATTTGGCTCATGAGTTACAAAGTCACACATTAAACATTCAATAAAGAATGGAAATAACTCCTATAAGAAGGGAACGAATTCTTTCATTCAATATGCAACAATATCAAAATTCATCACATAATTGGAACAACTTTCATCGCGGCACCTTGTAAAGTTTCATAGTTTATCTGCACACAAAGTTTTCTTTGACAGGGGAAATAACTATGTAAAGAAAGGTGTTCGGTGTGCCAGGGCTAACTACGAGAGCCTAATGTGAAATACATTCATGTAACAAAATATCTTTACGAGATGTCTCAAAAAAATGTATAATGGGGAAAGAAAACTTGCTGGAAAAAGAATAACAGACAGACAATAACAGTAAGGCCTTCCACCCAGAAAGTGGAAAGCCTTAAAAATCATAGATGTGTCCGATTGGAATTCCACGAAACTACAAAAAATGTCACGTCACACTTTAAATTTGTAACGTCGAATGAAAATCCAAAATGTCTGAAATTATGAAAAGAAATTATTCTGTATCATACGTTCTGTCTAGCGCCGTAGGCTGTGTCAAACGTTTTCTATGGCCGTAGGCTGAGCCAAATATCATGCCTTGCGGTGTTGGCTATGTTAAACGTCCTGTATAGTGTCGTAGTAGCGTCAGTCTTTCTTACTAATGCCGTTGGATGTACCATACATCCAATCTTGGGGCATTGGTTGTCTCAAACGTCCTGTCTAGAGCCGTAGGCGGTATTAAAGTTTTTTCTAGAGCCGCAGGCTGTCATTCATCCTGTCTTGCTGTGTTGGATGTGTAAAACGCCCTTTCTGGCGCGGTAGGCTGTTTCTGTTGGCCTGTCTTACGTCGTAGTATGTGTCTAAAAACCAGTCTAACGTCGTTGTCTGTCATTTAACACCTAGGGTTTAATAAAAATTGTATTTAACAATCTTGGCTCTGTTAAGCATCCTGTCATACCGCGGTAATACCGCCTTACAGTGGCGTTTAAAAAAAGGAAAGAAAAAAATAGAGAACAAGGGGTAACAACCAGCGCCAAAGGCAAAAATGTAATCCCCGCTCGTCCAAGCCAAAAATTAATGCATTAACGGTACTAGCCCTGCCGTAAATGCGCCTCTGCGAGGCTCGGGAGGACCACGTTGTGGCCCTCTTTTTCCGATATCCCCTTCTTACGCCCCCCCCCCTTCGAAAATCCTGTATCCGCCCCTGACTTAGGCTGTATCATACTTCCTATGTAGCGACGTGTACACCTATCTATTGCCGTAGACTTCGTTAAACCTATCTTGCTCTGTAGGCTGCGTCACACTTCCTATCTAGCTTTTTAGGCTGTGTCACACCTCCGTGATGTCTGCATAACGCTAAACATGGTGTTTAACACGGCCAACGACGCTAACTACTTGTAAGTACTTATTTAAGGACATCCCAATTAGCCCGAGTTGTGTTAAAAGTGCATCCTAGCGAGTCTATGCGTATCTAACTTTCTGTAAGAAGTATAACGACGTGTAAACATGCAAAATATATTGAATCTCAAATCCGACAGATTTGTGTAATTTTACCATCGGAGTTTGTGGAGAATGGCTTTTCTAGGCTGGTTTTTCAAAACTGACGTCACAATAAAATTGGAAAATGTTGTGGAATCTGACAAGTTTGTGGAACTGGTACAGAAAGTCCCCCTAAGTAAACATTAACACAGATGTGCAGGGGGGTTTATTTTATTAACGTTCTACAAATTTAAAGTGGATTGTGACATTAAACAATATTTATGGTTATTTGTTTGTTTGCTCTTTATTTTGTTTTCTGTCACGAATCATTTAAATGTGATTTATTTGAGAATAAAGTATTATTATTATTATTATTATTATTATTATTATTATTATTAAATTTCAATCAATCATTTTCAATTGTTTGACATAACTTCTAAGATATACAGCTGTCACCCTTGCTTCAAACTATGACATCATGTAACAACTACAGTAACATGATATGCACATGAAGGTACTTTGGATTGTACCTGTTATAAGTGATAGTTTGTATTTTATGTGTTAAAATAAATACTTTTATACACACGAATATTTTTATTAAAGCCCCCACTTGAAAAGGGGGGGCTATGTAGTGATTGGGGGTGTCTGTCCGTCCATCCGTTACACTTTCTCTTATCTGTGACTCCGCCTACATGTACACTACTGAATAGAGTTTAATGAAACTTTCACAGAATCTTTGGCGCATAGTGACATTTTGTCCCTAGTATTAGGCATTTTTATCTGAATTATATTTGTTGTTTCCCATAGAAAAAACTGTGTCACGTTGTTAGGGGATATATCCATATCCTATCCGAAACTTTAGTTACACCACTGAATGTAATTTGATGAAACTTTAACAGAATCTAACCTTTATTTACTGCCATTTTGCACCTCTTATTTAATATTTTGCTCCGATTGATATTTAAGGTTTCCCATGGAAAAACACTACTTTGTCATTGACAAAAGTGACATGGGCATTTTGATGGCTTCTGCTTATACCGTAAAAGATGTTTTTGTTTGTTTCTTTGAATGGTGTTTCACGCCTTTTTCATCAAAATTATTCGGCATTTTATTGGGGGAGGAAGTTCGAGTACCCGGAGAAAACATCCGTCATTCGGTTGATTGGAGGCGAGCGCTCCTTTCCTGAGGTGAGACTCGAACTGTTATTTTGTTGAAATACTCAAAAGAACTAATATGGTTGTGTCGTTTAAATGCATACTGCGTCCCTTTAAAAAAGTCATTAATGCGTCTTCATGGTTACTTCAGATAATTGTGTATAATTGCATTAAATTTGATAGTAAATTAGTGTATTGGGGTGCTTTGAATTATGATGGAAGTCCATTGTTACTACGCTACCTTAAGCAATACGGAAGGGGTTCGTTTCGATATAAATCACTTGATATAAACTTACAATTTTGCAACATAATACAAAATACGATTCAATACACGTGTGTCTGGTCAGTTACACAATTCTAAGTATTTAGAAACAGGATTTTGTACTAAGCAGGGAATATTCAGCTAGTATGAATTTTCTCATATTTTAAGTATGAAACGATTAACGTGTAATCATTTACTTGTAAAAAAAGTACGCCGACCTATATAATTTTACTTTTACACTACACGACACGTTAATATCTAAATAAGTATTTTTTTACTAGACACTCAAAATGAATGGTTTAATTTCGCCCATGTGAAAGATAAAATGTGACGACGTCGATGACGAGGCAAAAAATAGTAATCAATTCAATGTGCGTTTTCTGAGCTGGCAGTAACAGTCTATTAGTATTATCTCGACTATTCGGTTTCCTTGTTTTCTAACATTATTGGGTTTTTTTCATATGTGAAAAATCTATGAAAATAATCACAAATTATTCATAATTTCAAATAAATAAAAACTGTAAAATTGGTTTATTCATGCTTCATATAAACACGTAGTGGGCTGTAGTAATTCAACGTAAGGTCAATAGGCATCAATGAATTATTCATTATAATTTGGAAGTGTATTCACCATTATGGTTTCTTTTAAATATGTGTTTACTTTGAACAAGACGAAATGCACCACCACATTATGTAGGTTTTTTTAATCTTTTGCATGCCTTCCTTTCTGACTTTTTTTTAGATTGATTGATTGAATGGTGTTTTAACGCCAATTTCAGCAATTTTTCAACTATTTCATGGCGTCCAGTTTTTATTGGGGAGGAAGCCGGAGAGAACGCCCGACCTGCTGTAGGAAAACTGGCAATCCTTGTTAGACTTTTTTAGAAATAATTACTCCACTCCAATACGGGTATAAAAATTCATCACAACACATAGAACAAAAATACTTAAATGAACTTACTTTGTCTCTTATCTGTACAAATTTTTAATATAAATATCTTATATATATATATACAATCACCTGAAAAGACAATCATTAAATTAAATATCAGACTTAAAGATGACAATTTTAAGGAAATGCGCAATGTTACCAAAAAATACATCAAAAGAATAATAAACAGCAAAAATGAAATGGCAAAAACCACACATGCAAGTGAAAATGAAATGTATGGAAAATGTTTATATTAATTTTTTTTCTAGTGAACAAAATATGGCAAAACAAATTCAACAATAATGGCAGACTTGAAACACAAAATATGATGGACAAGAAATCAAGCGAATGGTATTACGGATGTTTGTAGATCACAAAAAAAAAACATAAAACAATGCAAGCGAAATCCAACAAAAATAACACAAATTAACACACACAAAACAAGGAAAACAACAAAATTTAACAACTGAAAACCAAGATAAGTGTCGTATCGAGTGAACCGACACGTGGACAACACGCGAGGTAGGGAAACGGACAATTACTATCAAACAAACAACGCAAAATATTTAAACTCAAATTAACAATAAAAATAAGAGACAAAACAAATTAAACAAAAGTTGTTGGTAGAACCAACTTCGCCTCAAACAAAAGTCTAATTTGAGAAAAACAATACTGTCCTTGCAAATGATTGTAAACGTTTAACAATATAGTTGGGAAGTTTTTTACTTCCTACACCGACAACTTAATGCCCTTGGTCGGACGGAGATTAATTTAATTTATATTGAAAGGTTAACATCACGAAGTGTTAATACGCTTTATTAATACGCCACATCGATAAAGACAAGTAAACATGACCTTACAAAGTTCATACACAGTGTATAATTAGAAAATGGGTGGGCAAAATCGACCAATCACAATTTTTGTGTACATTATAATACGAATAGACATTTCTTTGTCGTTTTCATAAATTCGACTGTAAATTACAAAGAGAATCCGAGTAGAATTTTCCCCGCATCTAACTGTATGTTTCGTTCCCCTTTCTCTATGAACTCCCCTGAATATGTTAACCTTCCTGTCGATGTTGTGTTCTTTGAAATTATGTGTTTACATTGAAGCTTCAGGGACAAGTTGAAAATATACATCTTTAAACCAGAAGTCAATACATTGAATTTGATGTGTCCGTTAGGTTATTATTTGTTTAGAATTAAAGACAACGAAAATGTGCAGTTTCTGCAATATATCTGGCTATATTACAACCTTTTTAACACTTAATTATATGCTTTACTATTTTTCACCTCAAATTACGATTTTTTGGGGAGTGCCTTACTATTTTTGCCTGAAATGGGTAGGCAAGTCTGGGTAGGGGCGGAATATTTAGCCTTTTGTAGCGGCTACAATGAGCGTACTCTTTTTCGACATCTACAAAAGGGGTCTTTATCGTGCAAGGAGCGTGGCACTCTCCAAACACGTTACCCACTATGGTCCGCGGTCAGGCTTTCCGTATTATGACCTGACAACCCCCCAACGAGAGGGTCTCCCCTATCCGCCACCCGGGGACGCGCTGGGCTGCTCTGTGGGTCGAGCACTGGGAACCCTCCCAGTATGGTCCCAGAAGCAATGCCGTCCATAAAGGTGTAGTGAACGGGCATCACCGATTGAATTATATAAACAGAGCTCGGTTTACTTAATTTCATAATTACAGAGTTAAATACATAATTTAGAGGAAGACACTATGAATTAACCGTACTGGGAGATGCCAACACTATTGATAACACAGGCTACTAACCAACAAGCTTTAAGGAGAAAATTGCTTGTTGTAATGTTTTTGTAGCTTTTATACTGCTTTTAGTCAGTAGTTTCATGTATATTTGATTTTATTCTGCAACTACCGCTTCAACTATACAAATACGACCCTATTTGTAAATAATGACGTCACTCCTGGTACCCTTGTCCTTACTTCTAACGATATTTAGTATTCTGTTCTGGTTTACGGCATGTTGTAGAATACGATATTTGTTTGTGGCGTCAGGCTATCACTCGAATACGCGCCGAAAATTTCAAGTAAAAAATCGGCTAGAATGCACTTTTTTCATGTTTTCCATTAGTATTAAATGTATTTTCTCGTTGCAGAATAAATATTATTTATAACGTATATTTGTACTCGCCGCAAAACAGGTGAGAAATGTTTCTAAGGCTCGTACAAAAATATACTGTATATTTTGTGACCATGTACTAATATTGTATATATATTGGTTTGTTGAGACGTGGGGTATGTCGATGATGTGGTTTGGACGGGCTAGAGAAGCACAACTGATAAACCGTATGTATATTGTAGATGGACATAATTTTTTTTCAAGGTATAAATAGGCCTTCTAAGTCATTTTAGGTGTCATCTTTGAAGTACGAATTATAACCGTTATGTTACTTTATTTAATTAAATTCATCTTCTTGTTTGAATGGTGTGTAACCCCACTTGAACAATTTTTCAGCTATATCGTGACGCCCAGTTTTTATTGGGGAAGGAAGCAGGAGTACCCGGAAAAAATCCTCGACATTCGGTAAGAAAACTGGCAATCCTTGTCAATTACGATTGGAGTCGAGTATACCCTGCCCACAGTGAGACTCGAATCCTCTACTTCAGTGTTGACTGACCACGTGATCAATAGTAGACAATAAACTACCTTGACCACTCGGCCCCCTAGGCCCCCTGAAATTCTAAATTACATTTTAAATACATTGATCTGATGGAATTAATGTAATGATATTCAGTTATTTACAATACATCTCATCATATGTTAACATTTTATTCGTGTTGAATCATCACGGGTTTGTATATCTTCCCATGAACAAAATTATATTACTCATGTTATCAACGATGAAAAACCGGAAAGGATGGTTAGCATTGAATATGAAAGGAACACGTTCATCAAAGGCACTGCCACTACTAGCACCCACTTTAAATACTGTAACTGCTGCGGCTCTGGTTCCTTCTTCTGTAACTTCTACAATAGCATCCTGCCGAGCGTAATTGATGTAAACTTTAGGTGGAGGCTTTATCATTGCTCCAAAATCAGCTTTGCTTTGGTCAAATATTTCACTCATACCCAAATTTGAAAGGATTGACTTTAGATCATATGATGATTTGATGTCAAACTTTGGAATAGAAATGTACGAGTCTTGTAGGTATACAGATCCAAGTAGTTTTTTAAACACGGATGCATCAATTTTATTTTCGAGCTGAGCTAACCCATCTATGCTATCAGGAAGAAAAAATATCATCGACAGTTCATCTCCACTATACGGCAATTTTAATACTTTACAACGCAGCTCGTAATTGTATCCTGCCAAAGCGTTGCGAACACCGTTCATCATGTTTACCTGTTTCTGTATGTTTTTATTAGCGTAAAAAGTCGTCTTTTTTGTTTCCTCCGGCTTGAATTGGACACTCCATTTTCCTTTGAAATATATAGCATTCACCAAAATCATAACAGTGTCTTGATTCAATATTCCAGAAGGCAACACGTTTCGTATCATATTGTTGGTTTTAGCAGCTATCCATGAATTTATTCTCTCTCGTGAAGGTTCTGGACTATTGATAAAGTCAAGCAGCTCGAGTTCACTCCCGTAGTACTGGAGTGCATTTGCTGTAAACGATTCTTCGATTTTATATATTTTTTGTCCAAACAGTCTATTTGCTACATTCAATGTTACCCCATCGTTTTTTTCTGGAAGCAAGTTTATCACTTAATATTTTGTAATTCCCATGGATATCAGTTGGTATTGTATTCCTGAACATTGATTTTGTCATCTTACTTTTGGTTGTTCCGTTAGATCCCACCATGAGAAGTAATAAAGCCGCTGAGAGACTGAATGGAGAGAAGATCTCATTTCCATTCTTTGGTATTACTCCATACGCCTCAAATGTAAAATTTGTCAATCCTTCTACAAATTCTAGACTTGACATGTTGCCGTCTTTTGTACAGTTGTTGTATTTGTGTTGGTGAATTTATATCATATTGGTATCCTTGATACAACGTGATCTATTCGTCAACAGTAAAGTGCTACATGTGACCAGGCTATTTAGCATCCTGTACAGTTACATTGTGTGTCTGTTACATAATAATTTACAAAAAAATAATATCACGTTTACTAATTACCTTCAAGAAATATTTTGAATAATCATCCACATGATATATTTTTCTCGTTAGAAATATGACAATTTACTCTGGTCCTAATATTATGTTATGAACTTTTTTAATTTTCACTGTCGGTTCAATATATTGGTGCATTTATGATTTGACAGGCCAAAATAAAATTACTCAATCTAATCACAAACAGTTAATGAAAATGATATTGAAATGACAAACACAATGGCATAAACTGATGGAATAGTACATTATGTGGCGACTGGCCATGATACGGTTCTCATGGCTCCAACAGAGTTATTAGCGCGTTCCCAATGTTGGTTGAAGAAATTATTCATCTGTGGTGCTAGTCCGATTATAATATGGAAAGCTGGCTGCAACCATAGTAAAATGTTCGAAACACTTACTTGCACAGTAAAGACACACTTTTTTGTAACTTTCAAAGAGGCCGAGAAGGCGGTAATGTAGTTTCGTCTACTAGTGATCACGTGGTCTGTCAACTCTGAGATTGCGGGTTCGAGTCTCAGTGCGGGCAGGGTGCGCTCGACTCCTATCTTAATTGGCAAGGATTACCAATTTTCCTACAGAAGGTCGGGGTTTTTTTTACTGAAACTGCCATTAAACAAAATTCAACTAACAATATATTAGCACAAATACGGGCATATCGGATCAACGGTAATATATAAACACACAAACGTAGGGCAAGTAGTACAGTGCAATCTGAAAAGGACGAAAATATAATGGGATGAAAAAAATCGTGTGTTTTAACATATGCTTTGATTCTATTGGTTTCCTTTTAACGCTTAATAAAGATCCCAAAATAGGAAATTAACTTAATTTCAGACTCATCGTTTATGGTGTTCATGCTTTCTAATTATTGGCATACAAATGGAAATTTACTGTATCTCTCTACTTGCCAACTTGTTTCTGTATTCATACGAGGCTAATTTATTCAAGTTCTTTTACGGGAGATAGTAATGCAACGTTACAAGAAAGGGCTGGACTTTGTATTGTGTTTTAATATCTGTAGTTACAGGTAACTGTTAAACTGATCGTGAAGATTAAGTTCAGTCTCACAAAATGTATTATCAGCAGAGCCCCAGAACAGAGAGAAGAAAAAATTATTTTAATAATAGTAGGTTGCCAAATATAACGAATCCAAGTTTAATTTCAGACACTTTAGTAGCGGGTTTAAGAGAAGTATGGATAAGTTGGAAGCTGTGCTGCTATCTTGACCTCGTAAACGTACGTTGCAATTTCCAACACGTGCAGCCGTGTAATACAAGGTTATAGTCACACAACCATAGTGTCTGGAGGCCAGGAACCTGCAGTCTGTACATGTAATTGTTACACAACGTACGCAGCACAAGTATATTTCAACAAAGTCACACAAACGGTCCATTAATTGCATGGTTGGGCAAAAGCTGTCATACGATATAGTAACGACACTGATAATATTTTTCTGACCCCATGCAGAACCCAACGATCACGATCACAGCATCTAGCATAAGTGTTGAGGTTGTTTATATTACAAAGATTTATGAATTAAATTTAAATTTTATATTGTGTTCAATTAAATGCCATTAAAACTGTCTCATGTTTGAAAGTACGTGTACAAGCAGTTTATGCATTTAAATCTTAAGATAAAGACAATACGTGAAATGTTCGTTAGATTTACAAAAAGACCAAAAAATTTACAGTGTGTGATAGTATAGTAAATGAAATAAACAAATCATAACAGATGTATTTGGAATTTCAACAGAATTTAGTTTGTCTAGTATTTGCATTGATTTTTTATCACATAATTTTGTTGTTGTAGGTTCTTTGTACAGGTTAAAACAATAGAAAGACGAATCAAACATTAAATTTATTTATTTATTTGCAAAACATAAACCCTGACGGGTTCAGCAAATACAAAGAACTTACAAACAGAAACACATATAGAGAACAAAATGATTGAACATGTAAATGAATTATACATAGTTATAACAGATACTAGTGACCAGTGTGGACCTTATTTTCGTAATTCAATATATTGCTTTATGTAGTCTACAAGGCTGGGCAAGATATCTGGTATAGGATCAAGAACAATTTTAATAACATAGAAATAGTCTTACATACAAAGGAGTGTGAGTATTTACAAGTCGTGAATGATATAATATCACGTACCAAATGACGTGACATGCAAAAAAATAGAATCAGATCCGGATTTGCATTGTCATAGAAAAAATACAATAATATTAACCAAATTAATGAAAGTTGTTTTCACCTTACGTCATGACAATTAATTAATGCAACTTTAAGAGTATATCTACAAAAAACTTCAAAGTACTATATCTAGACTGTTCATTTCATTTTCTTCCACGTCATCATCTGTTCGGTTTATGATGCTGTGACATATACATTAAGTTTGAGTTTCAAAATCAAAGACGAAACGCTACTGATTAGACCAGGGATTGTGCAGATGGTTTTATAGGAACTATTACCATTACGGTTTAGTCAAAACTTTATACTGGTGATTGACGTCTGTGTTCTTGAAAACAATAATCGGATAACTATAATAACCATGAGTGTATTTATTTAAATAGCCATTCATTAAAGAAATAATTCTTGGCTTCCCCAATTTTATGGATCATTTGAATATGGATAGGCATTATATTCATGAATATTTTGCCACGAGTTAGCGTTTTCATTTTGATACGGAAAATTCGTTTGCCGTGGCAGGGCCGTAACTAGAGTCATAAAATAGAGGAGGCAGGGTTTTGTGACCGCCGAGTGAGGCCCCTTAAGAAGTAAGGGTCCGGGGAAGAAAATGTTGCAAATGAACGTAAAATTACGGTGTGTTCACGTTTCTCCAACATTGGATAATTAATTAAAACAACATTCAATTAAGTGTGGGGATTATGGGGCATCTTAAGGATAATTATGTTGATGTTACCTGTAAAATTTACTTGTTTAATAAACGTTGACTAGTTATAAATTTTGTGTCTTAACTCATTATTCTGCATTTTGTTTTACATAAAAGGAAATATGTACAGTGATACAAAACAAATAATGTATGGTCTATAATTGCGCATTTAATAAAAAATTATTATATTACATTAAAATCATTATTAAAAAGTTTAACCACTGAAGTATTATAGACTAGTATAAACGGTATATCTAACTTCAAGTATAGATATTTATCGGTGTGACTTTTTACCCAAACATACCCAAACTTACCCAAACACACATTAAAATTACATTTTTTGCATTTCTATTACGTTTAAAGGTTTTATACTATATTTTTCACGGAAAATGTAATAAAAGTGAAGTTAACATGACGATTTTCGCTATAGGATATTTATAGATCACGGTGTTGCACGTATTTTTCGCTACTTTCTACAACAGGTTACCTCACCAACCGGCCGTGTAAACTCTGATGCAATATACGGAGATAGTTAATGTTTTGAAATGTATTTTGCAAGTACTAGACATTATATAATATTGCTGTGCATAAAATCAGATACATAATTATTTATATGTCTCTGATAAAATATAATAAAATAAAACAAAAAACAAAAAACAAATACACTTCAGAATAATAATAATAAATAAACTCAATAAATAATACAAAAACAAACGATAAAAAAATTAGCAAAAAGTTAAATTGCCCATCATTATATCTAAAAGCTGTATTATATATTCTGTGTTGGATAATCCTTAACCTCTCCCTTTGAACGCCTCTTAATCCCATGTCTTAATTGGTTGTTGTTTTAGTCTATGTAGAAATGTTGGAGAAACGTGAATAAACCAAAATTACACATTCCCCTCTTATTTAAACAATCAGTTTTGGAGTATTTCCTTAATTTGTTGTTTTTGTATCTTTGCTGGGATTCTAGTACCCAATATCTTAAGTAAAAAAACCTGAATCCTGGAAAATAAGTTTTGAATCATGAATTTGAGTTTGCTTTAATTACAAAACGTCAAAACATATACATAATCATCAGTCTTGTTCTAGTCATCACCGAACACCAAATAAATCTTTCTGCTTCCACCCATATCCGGATTTACCTGCCTGACAGTGTTATATTCCTGTAAACGTGGATCATAGGCTAGACCACATTGACGGCTCTCAGTCACCTTGGCTCTGCACCAAATTTTTAAACGCCTAAGAGCATAGAAAGACCTCTCACATGAGCTAGAGCAAACTGGCAGTGTTTAAATCAACTTTAGTATAGTGTGGACGTTCGGATAAAAATCTGGATCTTCAAATGCTATTGCGGCTGTTAGTGTCTTGACAGAATCTGAAAGATTTAAATTATTACATTTCCTTACCCATCTTTCTACTTCTTGCACGGAGTCGTTAAGGAATGGTAAGTCAGTGATGTATTCCGTTTTCATGTCAAGAATTATTTGTTCATTTAACGTATGAACGAGCGATGGTACAAGGTAGTTACCATAGAACATAGATTTAAGTTGGCCAGGTAATCGTTTATTTAATATGTAATGATGTGGTCTAAGAACGGTAGGAAATAATTAACACGGTAATGTGTTAACAAAGAAAAATAAACACTATTTTTTTGTTGTTGTAAACCTAGAGGAGACAGTTGCCTCCGTTGCCTCAATGGTAGTTAAAGCCCTGGGTGGACGCCGGAAAAGTCTAGCGGTTTGCATCAATCTCCACGCAAAGGATTCTGTACCTTTATAATAGGAGAATCGCAGGCAAAAACATCATCACACGGGGGTGTGATTTTTGAAATGGCTGGATCGAACAGCCATATTTTGTTGAATATTTAAAAAGAGGTTTGTTTCCAAAGCGTTTGAAGGACGTCATATAAGAATTGTCATTATAAAACATAATATTGCAATAGATTACACTTTTCATATAAATTTCTTGTTGTTTTACGTTAAAATTCTTTCGTCTCCAGCATTGAAATCATGCTATAGCATATTGTACCGTTATACCATAAAAGAAATTAGGAGTTAAAACAGGGGGAGAAGTTGTAATTTTTATGCAGGTAAGTTGCAATGACTATGGCATAACTCTGGGGTTTCTTAATATTGTGCAGGCTTTGTGACTCCTAAAGCATGTATTGCAGAAAACTTCTTTACAGTCCGTATTAAAAAGTTAAAATACACGGAATACAACTTGAACAAAAAATACATCATTATACCTAAACTAAGTTTGAAATAAAATAAAAAATTGTATAACTATACAATGAATTTGTGATTTTGTTAATAAACTTAAGTAAGGTATCCGTAGTCCCTTTATCCCTCCCTCCCGTCCCACTAAAAAGCAGTTGGGATACAATACTTTAACAAATGATATTATATATTTATTATATAGATAGAGATGAAATACCGAATTTTCCGAGTGACAGAAATCACGGTAAATCACATGTGAAAATTATCGTTTATTTTCACTCTCGGGTTTTTTTCCCGCCAAAACGTTACAATGGTTTTGTACTATACAAATATTCATCCGCCGTTCATAAAATTTAGGATTAATCATGAAAATTTTACGAAAACAATTTTGATCTATATAATAAATAGGATAATCAATTGGCATCGTGAATATCCAAAATATGATCACTCGTGCCGCATAAAGCATCAGATTGAACTCGTGCGCGGAACACTCGTGATCATATTTTGGATATTCACTCCGCCCAATTAATTATCCTATAATTATTTACAGCAAACTTTCCGAAGTAATAAATGTTTGTTCAATTTAGAGATTTTGGACTTCTGAAGAGTTTCCTCTTAGTACTTACAACACTGATGAACAATGTTTAAGTTTTTTATTTGCAACTTATAAAGGAGAAAAAAAATAATCATTTTAATAATATTTGATAAATGAATGCGCAAATTGACGAGAGAATTATTTACTTTAAAGAATGAACACAAAATCGGAACAGTTTTAAAATTACATCAATTAAATGATGAGAGTGGAAATTATATTTGTCAAGAGACAAATATCGGATTCCATTTATATCAATGAACAGTTTAGTTCGAGTTTTGGGAACCTCGATGAGTATAAGCGCAGGCTCCAGCTTAACCCAATATTCTCATGTCGACATCTAAAACATTTTTTGTTTTGAGGCTTTTATTATTTAGCCTCGCAAAGAAGTAAGAATCATGGTAAATGGTCTTGCCATGGGTCTTTGCTTTGAAGGGCTGGTAAGTGACTTCCAGAAGAATACATTGCGACAAGATTTATTCAGTAACTAAGGGGAGAGTATACTGTGATATAGAAGGTATTGGACGTGTCGGGATGATTGATTACAATAAATCTGTGTCCTCTCCAGCAAAAACTGTTGATAATTATAATACAACGTTTGCAGCTGGTTACAACAACATAGTTCTCGACATTTCTCCAAATGAGCAGAAGATTCTACTGACCAGTTCAGATGGACTCCAGGTCCCAGAAGCTGTGTACTAAGTAAACGACTTCTGGTCTGCCTTATATGAGGTTATTAGTAGCAATTCTAATATAACGTCCTAAATTCAGACGCTTTTAAAACACAATCGTATTCAAATGTGCAATAAAATATTGTCTAAGTAGACACCTTAATTGAGATGATGTAACTTTAACCCCAAATACTCATGAGATATGAACATTTACGGTTGCAAGATGGTTAACAAGTGGATATGCTAGATGTATCTTCTCAAATTTAAGGAACATGCAGACTTTGATTCATCTTTCCTGTTTAAGATTTTCATATTTGTCTATTATGCAGCTATAATCATGGTTACCGTTTGAGATTGCTGAAGTATGCAGTAAGAATTTCTTTCGTTCGTGGTCGTTCAAAAAAACTTAGTTTTCGGACTCTATTTTAAATAGTTCACATAAAGTAATTAGGATTTATTGTATAGTGCCATGTATTTAAAAACAAACAATGATATACTATCTTTCCAATTATTACATCGACGGCTTTTATGTCCGCGTCTTGGGTATGAACATAAATCTCATAACCGAACATGTGTGCATGGGGTTCAGGAGTAGGCTATCGGTACTTCATAACGGCTCGGCAGCTAGTAAGACATACTGTTTATTTGTTTATTTACTATACACCATATAGTAGGAACACCTCGGTAAGTATAATTTTGTTTTTATTTACCAATAGATATCTAGCACTCCAATCTACCATCGACCTATTTTGTTGTGCGGCTTCTCGAAACATTTTAACTGCCATTCAATGGAATACACTTTAAAAGGAAATTGACAACAAGTAATTATAATAATTTTTTTGTGTTTTTCTTGTATTTTAAATTTTGGTCATACTCGTACGCTTACACGCGGCAGTCTATCTTAATCTCTAGCTAGGCCGCCAAGGCCCCACAGTATAAATGGATTGTAATGGAGGTTCGTCAAAATACTTATAGTCCCGATGTAAAATTTAATATTATAAATTATTTTTTTTTCAGGATTGATTTTAACTATACATCAACACATCTAGATTACTTGTATATTCTTTTAATTGCAGTCAGCAAAAAATCATCTGTGTTGTTTGTTAATTTGTGACCCTATAATCCGGTTTGTGGTGTAAAAAGTGTAGACATTAATCGATGTTTCTGCTGTTGTTTAATTGAGTTTTGACGCGTTTTTGGAGCCAAAGAATAATTCCAATAGCAAAATCACAGCGTTAATATGTACATTTTACTGTACAGAATCTGGATTCTATTCATTTCAGCCTTTTATCTGATTATATCTATCCAATGGTATTTTTGTTCAGTAAGTTATTTCCGGTGCTGTGCATTCATGTTAGACAGTTCCGTGATTTTTACCCCACTCCCTTTTTGACGATAACTATTTTCGCACAAAAAAGATATTATGCTATAGTTTTATCAGAATCGCGAATCGTCGAAACACTTAATCTTAGGCATAGAGAGCTTTTGGAAAAGCTAACCGCCGGAGTGATGAAAATTTATGTTTATTTTTTTTAAACCCGAAGCATTAACAAATAACTGTCGATAAAGTTACATGTGGTTAATTAACATCCGGTTTTTAGACAGAAAAACGGAGGAAGTGAGCGTATTCTGTTAGATCCCACGATCCTTAGCATGCAAATAAACAATCCCTTCTATATTATTGTTACAGTCAAGTAGACCGAACCGAATCGAGAACTCACACCCCAAGTGTGAACACATTGCTGAAACGTCTTCCCCTATTATCTTTTTGACCTAAGACTTTTTATAACATAATGATATTGCAGTCTTTTGTAAAAATTGAAAGAATATTCTAGAATATTCTAGAAGTGTTAGCGAGGAAATAGACATCTTTAAAAATTATAGAACAAAAATGGCCGTAGGAGTGACAATGATTGAGGTAAATAAAAAAAAAACTATAGGTGTAATTATACAATTGTCGCTTTTGCTTTTAATAATTAATTACTTTAATAAGTTTAACTGTTGATATGATATATTTCGCCGAACAAGTCCATTCCAGATGAATTAATTCGTCCGATATATAGGCATTTGCCCGATTCGATCTGTATGTCTAAATGTTTGGCCTGTTTAATTAATAAAAATATATCATTATGTGATGATTTCTCTATTGGTCTAGTTACACCGCGGGAGGGTAACTAGGTAATTTTCGGACGTTATAAAACAAGACCTAATCATATATTGAATTATTAAATCAGACCTATTCATATATTTTATTACTGCACATCCCCATTGACAAAATAGTACATTCACTACCAAAATGATCAGTAACTTTTCAACATCTATTTTTTTCCGATAACCAAGAAAACGTTAGGTTAACATCCGTGATTGCGCTGACAATGTACCTAAAAATCCACCATTTCAAACTAAAACTGGGGATAAATTCGTTATACACGTTCATATCAGTAAATATGGAGATTTTTAAGACACCTTCAGCACCCCTGTACACCCTTCGGCTTTGCCTCAGGGCGTACTTGGGGCACTTCAGGTGTTAAAATCTCCATATCTACGGATATGAACGTATATAACTTATAATATATACCAACTTACCCCCCCCCCCCCCCCCCATGGTCTAGTTATTGATCCTCGGCCAGTTGTATTGGACTTCTTCAAAGCCTCAGGCTAATACAGCACTTCTTAAACAAATAATTAGGCCAATAACAGAAATCGTCACATAACAGTTACTTATTTGTTTGTTTGAATGATGTTTAACGCCATTTTCAGAAATTTTTAAGCTATATCATGGCATTTAGTATTTTATTGGGGGAGGAAGCCGGAGTACCCGGAGGAAACCCCCGACCTGCGGTAGGAAAACTGGCAATCCTTGCCCGCAGTGAGAATCGAACACGCAATCTCAGTGTTGACAGACCACATGATCAATAGTAGAAGAACTACCTTAACCACTCTGCCACCGAGGTACCTAATTGCTTATAAAGGTTGTTTGTTTGTTTGTTTTGATTGTGTTTAACGCCGCTTTCAGCAATTTTTCAGCTATATCATGGCGTCCAGTTTTTATTGGATGAGGAAGCCGGAGTACCCGGAGAAAACCCCGGACCTGCGGTAGGAAAACTGACAATCCCTGTCAATTAAGATTGGACTCAAGTACACCCTGCCTGCAGTGATAATCGAACCCGTAATCTCAGTGTTGACAGACCAAGTGATCAATAGTAGACGAACTACCTTGACCACTCGGCCACCGAGGCCCCTATAAAGGGTATTGTCATAATACTTTATAACAGTATTCAGAACAGTGGTATTGCTTTCAATATTGATGATGCCATTGCGTTTGGCTCCGGCGTTATTAACGCTTCAGTCAATACCAATCTCTAGTGTGCAGACAAGATATCGTAAATAAGCAGTAATTTTATAATTATACCTGAAATTTTTTAAACATTATAATCAAATATTTTTCAGTACTGAAAGTGTTGTTTTAATACTTTTTATTGATGTTAATTTTGTCAACTTATATCTTTGAAATAAAATTTATGAAAACAATTATGCACTGCATTAAAGTTAATAAATTAAACTTAAAAGTAAAATAAGACTCTATTATGGGGTAGCAAGTATATATTGTCGATACAACTATACCTATATATTTATTTATATGTTAAATTTCCATTGCTCGCAGAACGTTAATATCAATAAATTTGTCATTCAGAAATAAACACGATATTTTGATACTATAAATAGTCATTTATCACGTGATTTATTTACTAAGGATACAAGAATAAATATTTACTGTTGGGTACACAAACAATGAGGTAAATGCAATGTATTATCCTTTTCAATATTTTTTTATTATCCGTTGTATTACGCAAACAATTACCTTTTAATATTTTTCTTACACGTTTCCTTATATTTAAAAACGAAAGTAGATGAATTGATTTCATAATTTTGATATTTACAATAAATGCAGTACATTTCAGAAACGTTCTAGATTTTGTTCCAATAAGTCGCAAAAATTAAAAAAAGAAACGCTTTCTTTAGCCTTATTCATTAGAATTACAGTAGGCCAAATTAGTACACGTTAAAGTTTTTGTAATTACATGAAAAAGATCCCCCCCCCCCGATGGAGAATGTTTTATTCCCTGATTTTAAATCCTTGGTTCATTTGATTTATGTTTGCCTTAAAAAGACACATTTGCCAGATTTCTTCAAGCGTAAAATTTATAATGCATGTAGGCGTAGTTTATTCGTATTATAGATTTTGATCGATTAGCTTGTTACAAATTATTGAGATAAGGGGTCGAAAATGGAAATGGTTTTGTTTTCGCCAAGAAGGTAAATAATTTAATTGCGATGTTTTTTATGAATTATTTTTTTCCGACGCAGTCGGTATTATATTCACTTTTTACCCTTTGACCTCATGACACTTCACCTCTCGTAATTCTGTTTCTTGATTGGTTAGAAACCAACTGGACGGGGGTACGGAACAGGGTGGTAAATTGGACAGGGGCTCGGAACAGGGTGGTAATTCACCTTTCAAATTGTGTACTATTATTATTAGATTTTACCGTCTGTTTGTTTATAAAATTATTTCATAGTGCAATTTAAGTATAAAGAACGATAGAGATGGGCTGCAGTTTGTAAAATTTTATATCAAACAACTTGTACAAAAACGTTAAATATTTTTTATTTGAAGTACAGCGAAAATTAAATGCATATTAACACGCTGGATTTTAGCGGGCTTTTATGGAGGATAAAAAAGACGAAGAGACGAAATTTTAATTAATTTCTAAATTCAAATTAACAATCATTTAATATTCATGTTGATATTAAATTAAATGTATTATTGTTCTTGGGCGTCCGTCGTAGTACGCACATAGATAGAGAGTTGTGGCTCTAATTGTAAAGTATACTTTGCTTATTCAGTAAATTTTAAACTATAAACATTTTATTAAAAAATTTCTAATATTCAATTTGTTTACATTATTGTATAACTGCTTTGGTGCTCGCAGAAAAACTTCATTTCTATATCTTAGGCATTGGGTTTCAATACATAATAGCAATAAACTTTCTGGAATACATATACATGTACAACAAAGTACATGTAGTTGTATGTACATTATCAATTTTAGGTTAACTGTATGCTTGGTAAATCTGTTAATATCGAAAACACGTAAATAAAAGGGGGCACACATGTATAAATGAATAATTTCAAACTCGTTTCATCTGGGACTAGTGTTAATTTATAGGTTCATGATTTCATTCACGTAGTATAATAATTGTCTGTCAGTACTTCCCCCAAAAAATTTCCATCAAACATTTCTGGTCTATTGAAAGGGGGAATTTGTATGACAATAAAGGCGATTCGTAGTTCAATGCATAACTCAATTTATATCTTTACTGCGTCGGTTATCTTTTTTAAAGATAGTACTTGTTTTATTATTAAATAAGATTTTGGAAATTATTCAAAAGATTTATTTAAATAATTTCTATCGGGTTTGCTAGATATAATAATTAAACAATTTATTCGAACACATTTTCTCAGTTGAATTATTTGAATTTTATTGCGTTAGTATTCAAAATTATATATTTATTAATTTACTTAATTTTGGGGAGGGTGCGGTTTTAGATTTGTTCCGGTTTTTCTAAACATGGACTTGTGGTTGTGATGTATTTTCAACTCTCGTGGGTAGATCTGTTTCGTTGCTATTTTTCTTCATTTTACCAAAGTTTTGCTCGCACAAGTTAAGTAAACATCTTATTTTTATCCGATAGTGATTGGAGTATTTTTTGCTTGATTTCTCGTTTAAATGAGTTTGGTTGTTTGCCAACCGATATATTTATTTTTATTTGATTTTTAAAGGTTCTCAATTTAGTTAAATATTGAATTATTTAAACAGATTGTGATGTGATTTTAAAATAAACTATTAATAACCAAATTTTTGTAGGATATGTACTTTTTATATCATATTTTTCAGTTTTCCTGCTGATGCAGTTGAGATGTTTATGACATGAAGTCATCTACGTCCACTTAAAAGACGGAAATGCAACATTTCGATTTTCCTTTTTTCTTACCTGGATGAATTTTGTTTGGATCAGAAACCATGAGTTCATAGGCTGCACAAGTTTATAACTGTGTAAAATGTTTCTATTTATCTGTTTGCAAAAATAAGCGAAATGTCCAGAAACCACCACATCATTCCAGCTGAGGACTATCAAAGGACCACAGAATTTAATGTCAACTTTAAATGTAGAGATCACTGTGAACAGTTGGATTTTTACTGTCCTAAACACGAAATTGTTGTATGTGCTTTGTGTGTCCAATTAAAACATTGTAGTTGTAAAGATGTCAAACCGTTAGATGCAAGAGAGAAGGTTTCAAAAACGTGTACAGCTTTATCTGACCTGGAACAAACCATTGATGGACCTCTTGAAAACATAGAAAACGGAGATACACAAATTACATCTAAAGAATGTGCAGTTTATACATATGTTGAGCGACGGCCATTACAGGAACAGTACCAGCGTCCAGCTGAACAACCAGTCCATAAATTAGACAATCTACAGTTGAAACTGATTAATAACATACAAATGGGTGAAAAGAATTCGGAAGTTACTAGCTGTTTAATATTACCAAATAAGTATATTATGATTGCCAGTTGGAACACATCATCAATTACTATTCTAAATGAAGACGGATCATATGACCGTGACATCAGTGTTCCGTATAATCCTTATGACGTCACAATAATTGATGACCAGAGGGTTGCAGTTTCGTATGGAGAAACATTTATATCCATAATAAACATTAACACTCAAAATACAAATAAAACTCTAGAGAATTTATGTAAAAACTCTATCCTGGGTATTAAATTCAACGATGGTAAATTATATGCAGTGGCGTGGGGTGAGGGAATCAAGATAATAGATCTAGATGGGAACATTATCAAAACAATACGTATATACAAGGATGCATGGGATTCGTGGAAGGTTACATCACAGAAAGACAAGATTTATTACTCAGTCAACAACGGGAGTGTATACTGTGTAAATATGGAAGGTAAAGAAATCTGGACGTGTCAGGGTAATCGATTATTGTACAATCCTGCCATAGATGTTGATACATGTAATTATGGTATAACGTTTGCAGCTGGGCGTGAAAACAATCTACTTCTTGCCATTTCTCCAGATGGTAAGCAACAGAAGGTTCTACTGACAATTTCTGATGGACTCCAGAAACCAAATGCTGTCTACTACGACAAAGATAGTAAACGACTTCTGGTCTGCAATCGAACGAATGGACACGCTGCGCTATATGACATAATTTACTAACAATAATTGAAATGTGATTATCTTGTTAAAAACCACTGTAACCATATTGTATACTTAAGAAATAATTCACGGAAGCTGTGGTTTATCATTGTTTTACCACGGGGTGACCATTTACGTCGTATTATTTTATCCCGAGCGATAGCGTGAATTATTTCTATTCTAATAAGACAATTAAGAGTACATTTATAATATTTTCGTACCCATAGAAAACATCATTTCCGCCATAAACTGGATGTTCCGTCAATGTAACACACAATATATTGCAACGGATAATTATAGCGCGTGTCGCTATTTATATGATTTATACGTCATATGCAATAGCTTTCCGGTGGGAGTTACAGTTTTGTAATTGGAACATCCATTTAAAACATGCCCTTTTCAGCGAGTGTTTCATAGATAAATCATTTTTTTACCACAGTTGTGGTCTCAAAGCCTTTAAAGCACGTCATATTAGAATTAACAATATGACTTTGTATTGGGGAAATAGCAAGGGTTTATTATATCGGAAGGCAATTTAATCCTTTATAGATAAAATACAATGCACCAACAAGATAGTTTAAAGGATGACTATAAAATTGTGATCTTGCCAAGTAATAGTTCTTCGCCGGGCAATAGTTCGGAAAACAATTGACTGACCGAAAAGAAAATGGTTAATGTGTGATCTTGCTAGTCAATATTTTGTCACCGGGAAAAAGTTATGAAAACTATTGACTGGCTCACCAGAAAATCGTCAAAATAGCGAATTAATTGTAGATTTAAATTTCTTGTAATTTATATACAGCTGTAATAAAGGTACCAAAGTCGTCGATTCTGTACATTGATGACTGGTCAAAAGGAAATAATAAATTTATTACCTTTAGGCAAATTATTGGGCAGGCCGCGGGAAATAAATAAATTTATAACAAATTTACTGTTCCCGACATCAAATGTTTTATTATTCTGAACAAATAAATGTGTACCTTCAGCAGTTTTACTCTTCTCTCCATATACATATAGAAGACTTTGCCATTGTGCTCTTGACGTATCTGCTGTTTTGGTGTTTAACCTTTTTGACAAGAAACTTAATAGTAACTTTTAAATCTTCTTTTATTTTTCTGACAAACTTCATTAATAAATATATTTACCAATATGAATTTATTTAAGCACAGAACAGCCATATTGTTTGTGGGGCCTATGTGGCCGAATGGTTAAGATAGTTCTTGTGCTATTAATCGCGTGGTCTGTCAACAATTTGGTTGGAAGTTCTAGTCTCACTGTGGGAAGGTGCGCTCGACCCCAATCTTAATTGACAAGCATTGTCAGTTTTATTACTGAAGGTCCGGTGTTTTCTCCGGCTAATCCGGCTCCCCCTTCGCCATGACATAGCTGATAAAAATTGATGAAAGTCGCGCTAAACACCATTAAAAGAAAAAGACATATTGTTTGTTGTCGTCTGTTGATGTCTCGAGCTTTTATGCATTTTGAATATACTAGTAAACCAGAGAAATCTGTATGTCGATAACCAATAAGATTACACGAAATATGATTACTAATAACCCGGTTAACAGTAAAAATACCGATGACCAGTGAAACAGTACACTGTCGAGAGGTGGAAAAATGGTTGAAAATGGCGTAAAACCCCATTCAAACAAACAAACCTTTTATAAATATATTCTATACAGTGAGCAAGTTTGACTTGTTCTGCAAAAAATATATTGTAATCAGTGATAAAAAAAATATTTCGTCCTAAATATGTTGAAAAAATCCCATAAATTAACTTGCTACTGGATCGAATGAATACTAATTCGTTCACATATTTATTTGGGCTACATTGAAACATGCAATATTTTATTATGACTTTCTATTTTTACCATTAATATAACAAGAGATATTTGTTGAAATCTTTAGGAGCATGTTGTCTGTTATTAAGGTCGAGAACATTTTTGGTGCTTCCTTATTTAAAAGAGGATAATAGTTTTATTGAAAAGGCCCATTGGCGGCTCACTCGATTAATGTCGTCTAGATGTTCAACATACGTTCGTTGTTTTAATTAGATCATAATACTCGGTAGTATCGGTATCTCGGTAGTATCGTTATTCATTCACGAGGCTTACATTAATTGACGTTGTGAGTTCGAACCTGACTTCCTGTATGAAAAGGGGGACTCTATCCTTTATGGACACCCACTGCTAATTTTTGCTATCAAGCGTTCTCACCGGCAATGCGGCTTATTTGCTCAACACAAATTTGTAAATGATAAATGCATATACCAGCTCTGACAGGATTTCATTGAATTACAAATTTCGAGGTAAAATTGAGAAAAATTTAGCCTGTCATAATATTTTGGATTTAAAAGCGACAGTTCAGAATATTATACTGCAATACATAAATGTATTAATACATGTACCATAGCTAATGACGTTACAAACTTCCCTAAAATTAAGACAGACCTCCGTGTCTATACAATTTCACCTATTAATTCATCGTTCTTTACAGAGTCATTAGTACAGCCTACATACTGCTTGCTGGACGCCATTCAGTCAAATGCACACGGTTATAATAAAAAATTAATGGAAAATTACCACAACTTTGCAAAAAAACAGAGAAGACCCACCTTTAGTATTTAAAAATTAGAATTTTTGTTGATTTTATTAATGTCTTTTAATATATCTAATACAGTTCAATTTGATTGTTTGTTTGATGGGGTTTAACGCCACTTTCAGCAATTTTTCAGCTATATCATGGCGTCCAGTTTTTATTGGGGGAGGAAGCCGAAGTACCCGGAGAAAACCCCCGACCTGCGGTAGGAAAACTGGCAATCCTTGTCAATTAAGATTGGAGTCGAGTACACCCTGCCTGCATATGCAACTATTACTGTCATAATTAGGTTCGATAACTCTGTTTATCACTGAACGACTGTTGTGTATCATTAACACAAAAATTTTATAATATATCAAATTGCTGTTATTATTAATAAAATTATTGTATGTGTTTTAAACATATTATTAATATTTGACAATTTTTTCTATTTTTTATATCTAGTTTTATTTTTTTTTCATTTATTTAGTTCCTCGTTTATTGGTGTTATCCCCGTGGCATCATTATTTTTTTATACTCAAAAACTACTACTATAGTTCATAATTTAATAAAATTATTAATGAATTATGGTTACCTAATAAACCTTTGTGACAGATGTGTTATTTAGAACACCTGTAATGTATTGAAATTTAACCCATGCTGTGTCTTCCTGATAAAGCTTGTACTGCGGCCATAAACTTGTATTCTCTGTACAGGATGTTTATTGAACAGCTTATTCCTTAGAACTTGAATTTTTACTACCTTTATGACTGAGAAAAACGCGCCCAAAATGGGGATATTTTTGTAATTATCTTTTACATAAATACTTTATACATGTTTATCACAAAATTCATTATCACATTTTAAATTCAAGACAATGCAATTGCAGTTAGTTTTTTCTAATTTCAAATGAAATGGGAAGTATGAAGATTAAAAATTAAAGTGTTAAAAATGTGAAAATTAAATACATCAATATGTCTACTATTTGTATATATGTGCAAAACTATGTTTATACGAACTGTATTTATGCAATTTACGTCAGAAGTGGAGCATATTTGACATTTTCCCATTGAAACAATGTAACCAGAAGGCAGAAAATAAGGCTTTTTTTCAAACAAAATGGGAAGTATTTTGCAAGTAATTTAAACTGATAAAATTCATATCATTCGAAAGATAAGAGACTGTAGAACTGGGAACAATGTGCAAAACATAAATATTTTATTTATTTAACAAGATATCGGCGTTTTTTAAATCGTCCCATAGATTTTCTATTGAGTGAAATATCCAATATGGCTGACAAAAATACGTCACAGAAGTCACGTGATGTCGCTAATAGTTGTATATGCAGTGGGAATCGAACCCGCAATCTCAGTGTTGACAGACCACGTGATCAATAGTAGACGAACTACCTTGACCACTTGGCCACCGAGGCCCCCAGTTCAATTTGAGGTATAGGTGGTAAATATCATTACATCTTATTTATTGTACGTTGAACAAAGCGTTTTTGAACGGAACGGGAGTTGTAAAAACTAAGGCGTATCACACATGTTCTGTATCAAAACTATGGCGTGTTACATTCATCATTGGAAGCTTAATAATCATTGTTCCTGCTTTAATATTTGTTACTTTTGTATAATTTGTATATATTAAAACCTATCAATCCTACAATAACGTTCTTTGTTCGATCTATGTATGTCGTTGAGTTTGTGTATTGGCAGCAAACGAGTGTTTTGAAACAAGCAGGAACTACTTACTCTTCTGCAACATCTGAGTTCACTATTATCTCATTGAGAGTTTGTATACCTGGCTTTTGTTTTGTGTTGTTTTTTCTGTGTTTGTTGTTGTGTATCCGATAGCTTTGTTTTCGTATTTTAGAATGCGAGAATTGATTGTCACTTTGGTATTTCTTCGTCCAGAAAAAAACATTTCTATTTGGTAAATATGATATAAATTAATTTAAAGTAATAAACAAGAAAAATATTAATTTCGATTTGAATTTATTTTAAGATCAAGCAGACTATATTGCTTGTTTCGTAGAATAATTTCTAATTTCTTTCTTTCTATATGCAATGTATATATCAGAGATAAAATTAACAAATACGAATATACTACATGATATAATTGTTTTACTGTTATATTTAAGAATTGAATGCATTTTTTTGAAGTTACATTAACATATGAAAGCGTTGAACGAAGCACATTTTCCATGAAGCGCGGTAGCATTTTGAATGCCATAAATTGTATCAAAAAGAAAGATATATTTTCTTTAATTATTGTTCATCATTTAAAAAGACAAAAAAGACAAAATAAATCGAATATTAATGGAATTGTAATTTCCCGCGGTACAAAGTATAGAGGGAAATTATTGTATTTGTATTCGAGTGAACCCAAATCGTTGTCACGGGATTAGACAGCGGTTTGATCACTTTCTAGCCGTCCGTGCTCCTGTAAACAACTTCAAGATGGACACCGGACAATTCAACGAACATATTAAGAACGCTGTGAGCAGAGAAGTCAAAGCGTCTCAAAATGAACTGTTAGACAACCTTACACAACTTATGGATGCCAAACTTTCCACTTTTCAAGCTAATATTCAGAAGTCGCAGATGGATATTTCGCAAAAACAGCTCTACAAGATGGAAGAGACAATAAATGATAACTATTCATTTCGACGCAAAGGGAATGAAAATCAGTACAAACACCAGGTGAAGATTTTAAACAAGTTGAAAGAAGCTAAGTCAAATTTAGACGGGACAGATTTAACTGTAGACGCGGTCATGCATGCGAAAAACAGGATTGAAGAAGGTATTGAACTTGTTTAGGAGAGGCAAAAATTGATCAAGTTGGCCGATTCGTCAGAGTTAGGTTGGAAGGTGGTTAACGAGTATATATCTAACCCCATTGCAGACGACTCGGAGGATGAAAAACGTATGATGAGGGCACAAGCCAGAGCTGATAAAAAGAACAAGGCAGAGAAAAGTAAGAAAGGCAAGACAGAGTTATGCCGTATCCTCAGTCTGCAGAAAAGAGAGACGACAGAGTTAAAATAAGAAACGGCAGGTGTTTTACATGCGGAAAGAGAGGGCACTGGGCCGATGAATGTCCAGAGAAAAAATCTAAGATTAGTATAACTAATATTTGTTCCTTTAGTAATACAAGTATTGATTATTTGAATTTAGATAGAAAAGAGTTTACAAGGTTCACTTGCAAATAGGAATAATGAGTGTTATGAGGCGTGTATTGAAGCTTCAAAACCGGCCATTGGCGATTTTAAAGGTTACACAAGCAATAATCAAACACTTACTTCAGGTGAAAGCGTGTCGCCCGTAGGTAGACTACGAAACAATATTAAAGTCTGGAAATCAATTACAAACAATAGTCATATTTTGGATGTTATTCAATATGGCTATAAAATAACCTTTAAAACGGAACCCGAGAGTATCGTTATTAAAAACAACAAATCTTCATTACAAAATCCTGATTTCGTAATAACAGAGATTCAGAGTCTTTTAAATAAAGGGTGTATATGCGATGTTTCTCGTAAACCAAGGGTAGTTTACCCACTTACTGTAGCTTACAACAAGATTTCTAAACCAAGATTAGTTCTCGATTGTAGGCATATTAATCCTCATTTGTATCGCTTTCGCTTCAAGTGTGAGGACGCCAGTGTCGCTAGAGAAATCTTTAAAAAGGGGGACTATCTTTTTGGATACGATTTAAAGTCGGCATAGACAATATCTTGGTTTTGCGTGGGATTTTGATGGTAAAACACGTTATTTCACTTTTAACGTTTTACCATTTGGTATTTCCACAGCCGGATATATTTTTCCAAGCTTACCAGAGAGGTAATGAAGCATTTTAGGTCTTTAGGGATTAAAGTCATCATAGACGACGGGTTAGCAGGTAGTCATGATTATGACAGCTGTATGAATGTAAGCAATCAAGTAAGATTGCAGTTAGAAACTTAAGGGTTTTTACTAGCCCACGAGAAATGTCATTGGTTGCCTGTGCAAAATATCATATGGCTTGGTTACATTTGAGATACCAAGGAAGGGAAAATATTTTTCACAAGAACGCATCGACAAGCTTGACTCAAAAATTTCTTCAGTTTTACAGAAAGTCAGCGCAGACAAACTTTTGTTTTTTGCTAGGACTCTTGCAAGCATTGGTGGACAAATTATTTCGATGCACATAGTATTTGGCAATATAGTGAGGTTTCATACCAGAACTTTGTATTTCTGTATTAAGGACAAATCATCATGGGATGCTAAGGTAATGTTGACAAGTTCTGCTTTAAATGAGCTTTTGGAACAACCATTTGAGTACATTGAACAACGAAGGTGTGTTTTTGTTTCACACTGAAAATAGTCATTTTGACTTGAAATGTTTTTGTGATGTCTCAGATGTAGGCTTTGGTGGTTTTTTAGTGAACGAGAATTCTCCTTCTTTGGAAAGCAGTGAGATTTCAGGTAACTGGAATGAATTTGAGCAGGTTCAGCACTCCACTTGGGGAGAACTTGAATGTGTACACAGAATAGTAGGTTCTTTTGCCAAATATTTATAAAATAAAACGGTCCTGATTAGCACAGATAACAAAAATGTAGCTCATATTTTGAAGGTAGGCAGCAAAAAGATGTATTTACAACAAATTGCTATGGACATTTCAAATATTTGTGACAAAAACGCTATTTAGTTCTTCAAGCAAAATGGATACCTAGAGCAGAAAATTTACGTGCCGATCAATTGAGCAGGATCATTGATCACGATGATTGGGCCATAAAACAAGAGATTTACGAGGAACTAAGCGGCAAGTGGGGCCCCTACAAAATGGACCGATTTGCCACACATTACAACACTAAATGTGTCAAATTTAATTCACCAATTTGTTGTCCTGGAACTGAGGCTATTGACGCGTTTATGCAATCATGGTCAAATGATATTAATTGGTGGGTACCGCCACCTAGTGTTTTAACTAGAGTAGTTAACAAATTAGTAAATGAGAAGGCGGCCGGTACACTTGTGATTCCAGAATGGAAATCTGCGCCTTTTTGGCCTATGCTTTTCACTAACAATGTAACTGTAAATTTTGTTACATTTATTTCGGTTTTGCCCGACTCTAGAATAATCATTAAAGAGTGTCAGGGAAAAACGGCGTTTTTGTTCAGTGGCCTATGAAATTTAGGATGTTAGTTTTGAAAATAGAATTTTAAATACAGATATTATTTTTCAGGATTAGGATTAGAACAGTCAGTACACAACGTATTGGAGCAAAATGGTATCGGAAAACAACATGAACTCCATAAACTGGCAGACAAGATGGCTACTTATTTAATGGATTCACGTAGTTTTAACACTTCGAAAAAGTATTTTGCTCAGTTTAATAGATGGAAACACTTTAGTTCAGTTTACGGATTGACCTCGTTACCTGCTGAACCAGTTCACATTGAATTGTTTTTAACTTATTTAATTGATAAGAAATGTTCATCCGGACTTGTTGATTCTGTAGTTTATTCCATTAAATGGGTGCATTCGCTTCATGGTTATCTGGATCCAACAGAAAACTCTTTTGTCAAAAACTTGCAAAGTTCTTCAAAGAGAATTAACAACAGACCAGTTTGTAAGAAAGACTCAATTTCCTCAGATTTGTTAGTTCAGTTATGCGAAAAGTATAAAAGTAGCGATGATTTATTAATTGTCAGAGATTTAGTTATGATTTTACTAGGCTTTGCTGGTTTCTTTCGTTTCGATGAGCTGAGTAATTTAAAATGTAAAGACATCAAGAGCTTTGAAAACTATTTGAGCGTTTTTATCGCTCATAGCAGACAGATCAGTTAAGACAAGGCAATGAAATACTTATTTCCAAGGTTCCAACTTGTGCTTGTCCTTATAATATGTTTCTGCGTTATAAAAGTTTGGCTGGTCTCGACGCCAGTTCTGATATTTTTATTTTTAGACCTATATTTAGAACAGCCGGAAAAGCTAAACTTGTTTATAAAAACAAGAAGATGAGTTATACCTCCGCAAGAGAGAATATTGAGAAACGCTTAAAAGAAGTCGCCCCCCACTTTAAATTTAGGTTTACATTCGCTTAGGTCTGGGGGCGCTACTGCCGCAGCACTATCAAATGAACGTTGTAGACACGGCAGATGGAAATCAGATTTTAGCAAGGATGGTTATATTGATGACACTTTACAAAAAAGACTTTCAGTTTCACAAAATCTCAAGCTTTAATTTATTTCTGTTCGCACTAGCTGGCCCTTTCTTTGAATTTTTCTTGGTTCGGCGGGCTAACGGCAATCTTAGATTGCGTTTTTCTATTTATTACATAAGATGTATTACAATCTGATGCTGACATCCACCTACGTCAGTCCATATCAATATTATATTATACCTCAGTTATGATTTTACATACAAATATAATTTCATGATTTTTTTTAACATTTTCAGTCCCGTTGACCCGTCAATAGTTTTCAAAACTTTGCTCTTGCTGAAACTACTTTGCCACAAGCGGCATTATACATTTTGTGGAATTTCGATAGCTTAAGGGTGGATCATGGAAGGACGGTTTGGGTAGCTTTCAGGTTTGTCATATTCTGTATAACAAATACTTATTGACGGGATTTTCGTTTATTTTCCCCTCATACCCAGTAAATAAGTATAAAATCTCAGCTATGTAATAAAATATAAATGTAAAATATACATACATCATATAGCTGTTGAGCCATGTAATGAAAAATTGTAAATTAATAGTGATTATCCATTAATTATAGTGATGTTGTAGTGTTAACGCATTAGTATGACGATCTTGCTACTATGATATTTAATATTCAATTACACTTTTATGTGTTTATGGATTATTATCAGACAATCAAATATTTATTTTACTAAAACGTCGTTTAAAACAATCAATAAGATTTAAAACAATTTTCAAAAGTAGTCTAACTCATCTTTGAAAGCAAATTGATCTGAGTGTTATGAAATTATTCTTTCCCATCGGCAATTTCAGCTGAAACATGGAACGAAGCAGATTTGTGTTTATTATAGTTTTTTCGAGAATTTTAACATCTATTCAACAGGTAAAATATTTTCGTTTTAAATACATGTGTATACATCTGTGGTAGTAATAGTAATATAATATAACTCATTTTTATCTAAAATATGCAAAATTAAGTTAATTATGATATTTTTGTCTATTATGCATTAAAAATAATTTCGTTTTCAACAAAACATTGTCTCATATTTTTATATGCGTTTTAAGCGGCGGAAGAACTAATTTCATTTCCGCGAAGGACAACTGCAGACACTGGCACACATTTCATTTCGCTTTATGGATGATGGCATGACACTATACTACTTTTGGCGACTATTTGCAATTTATTCTATCCTACCGAGTTGAAAATTAAGACACCAAGTCAGTGTCGTATCTAAACCTTCCTCATAAAATCTCTAGAAAGCTACAAACTATAATTGTCACACAAACAGTAGGCCTTCAACTTTCTACTTGTCAATAGATAGTAACATTATATAGCACCTACGACCTTGAGGCTGTTGGCGATTGCGGACTGCCTCCAGCCTACACCTGCGTTACATTTCGACAGGTGCACCAACTCGGTCAAAGGGCCTTGCCCCTGTTCGACAAGCATTGGTTGTGGTTCGGCTAGTGTGTTGGGTAGGGCTCTGGCAGCTGTTATATCCATTTAACGGCTGGTTAGTTGGGCAGTCACTCGTGCCTAAGACAGGAGGCAGAAATGACCGGTAGGCGTCGGGGGCCATACTCCGATAGCTGAGACCGGACCGGCCATGAGGAACACGGGTGATAAACTTGGGGTCGGTGGTGAGGAAAAGCTTGGAGTTGCCTCACTGTTTTGGGGTTTTGGCAATTAAATTTTCCAGATAGGTCACTGTTGACTAATATTTTCAAATATTGGTTTAATGTATATAACAGAACGCTATGTATGTAAATTATTAAAAAACAGATGTTTTGCACATTGTTTCTGATTCTGCAGTCTTTTATAATGATTTTCATTAGATCAGTTTAAATTACTTGCAAAATACTTCCCATATTGTCTGAAAAAAGTTTCAAGGCGGAATTCTCAAATGTGCACCACTACTGACGTAAATACAGGTGTCAAGACACTAAAGAGGACCAATCAAATTTAGAACATAAAAAGAAAATAGCTAGTACTTACAAACAAAATAGTCCTGTTTATCTTAGTGTAAATTAAAAACTACTAACTGGATTTTAATGAATGAAAGTTTTTCTGAAAGGTGAATATATTGGAGAAATTTTGAGTCATAACTTGGTCTGTTCTAATGGTGTTTAGTATGTTTTATGTCACATTCACTACATGACCTATATTCCAAGATTTTCTGAAAAGAAAGTGCTATTTTTAGAGTGGGGTTTACCCCGGAAGCTGGTTTTCTCTTGGAAAGTTTTAAAGAGGTCATGAAATTTTGAGTGAACATAGGCCTGTCACGTACGATTCTGGATATATATGATGTCGGTCAAGTTCCACTTAAGGTAAAAGAGCTGCGCTAATTAAAAAAATAACAAATTTAGTAGAAAATCTTAAAGAATTGGATTAGTGTTTTCTCCCCTACAGCTGGTATAAACTATCTTTTGCACATCAAATAGTAGACACATTTAGGCTTTTAATTTTCACATTTTAACAATTTAATTGTTGATCCTCATACTTCTCATTTTATTTGTAATTCGCTCATTTTATAATTTTCAACATGTGCGTTCGGACAGGATTGTATGGCATTTGTATGGTCTAATTATTTCTTAGAAGTTTTTAATATTTTAAAATATTTAAACAATTAAACAAAAAACATTTTACAAAATACTGTAAAACATTTGCATGACAAAGACCTTCTCTTAACGCAATCCGTGTTAAGGTAAGCTTTATAGTTTCGAACATACAACAAACTAAAAGTCATAACTACACTTGTGTGTTATTTTATTGAACTTATTTTGGTATATGAATTATACTAAATAATTCCTTATTTTTTACAACATTTGTTTACTATCCCTCTTAGGTACACTTTCTATAAGATAGGCAAATTACAAGTACTTATTGCATTTTTAGTTTGCTACAAATTACGCAGTGTTTTATATTTTCATCTGATTGTAATTTATTTCAGTGTCCTGATTACAGCCTTGGTAAGTTTACTTGATATTTGTAGACAGTGTTCGATTTGAACTAATTACGAAACAGTAAATTGTCGTTATAACCACAGAAATTGAAATCGCCATTTTTAAACGGAGAGTTTTATAAGTAGAGTAAAACTATTTGTCTAGATAGATCATCTACTAGTCTCTATCATCTATTGTAACTTGAATTCTAATTCTATTTACACTTTGAAAATAAAAACCTTAGAATTAAAATTATTTTCGAAATTTAAGCCTGAATTCATTTGATAACTTACTTTTTCCGATATGAATTTTTTCAGATACTTCTGATTATATTGGATGTTTCGAGGACAGTGTTGACAGAGTATTACCACATTATTATGGTATATATGGCTGGGATCTAACAATGGACAACAATAGATGTATTTCATACTGTAAAGACAATGGTTTTTACTTTGCTGGAACAGAGGTACGTGTTTTATGTGTAATGAAGTCATATTCAAGTGACAAATACTTTTTTGGTCCATTTGATCGACGATGAAATGAAACTAAATACTAAAGATAATACTAATGTTACATGTTTTCAGTTTAAGTCACGTATTATTGAAGTATCTTATCAAACGGAAAATTTTGATGTTGTTACTTTGCATTTATCTAGACACTTTATAAATGAATTAATAATAATAATAATAATAATAATAATAATAATAATAATAAAATCGTCATTTGTTCTGAGAACAAATGAGGAGATCTTTCCCACTGTTCCTCTTAAGTCAGAAAATATATGTAATGCTATTGAATTTTGTGTCTTGCTAAGAACAAAATGTCACTTTCAGTCATAAAAATGTGTAATTTGAGTAAAGATAGTGGTTCTCCCAAGCCAAATATATATATGGTTGCTAAGGACTTTTATGCTCGTTGCTACGGACAAAATGCCTCTTTCTGTCATGAAATGACATATTTCAGTAAAGCAGGTCATTCTGATTAAAAAAATATATGGTTGCTAAGGACTCTTTATAACATTTTCCTTGTTGCTATGATATGACCTTGACCTATGACCTTTGACCTATCCTTAAATTGACGCTCTTTTCCTACTGATCACTTTAAACCTAAGTGTTTACCATATTATCTCTAACCGTTTTCAAGTGTAACCAAGAGACCGATTTACCGAAACTCGTCAAGGGCTCGAACTTCAAACGGTTAATCAAACAGCTTCGGGTCAATGTACCAAATGAAGGTCTCGATAAGAGGAGTATTTTTTTCAACGTATTGTCTGCTTCTATCTTTTATGGTTCATGAGATTTTGTGCTAACAAGACCTAAGGTGACCTTTGACCTTGACTTTTGACCTATGACCTGGACATTTTTAAATGTAATATATTTCACTTAGGATCAATGGTGGTGGTCCCAAGTCTCTAGGATTTACGGTTTTTGAGGAAAAAATTTTGACGCTTTACAACATTTTTCAGGTCGAAAACACGTAAACAGGCAGTCGATTGGGAAAAATAATTAAATGTAAAATCATCGTCATATGCCACCGACATTTTTTACACTTCAGATTTTAAGAATCGATTACGGTTTCTGAGTTTATCTGCTAACAAGGGTTTACGGTGTTGTGGCAGATAACTCTGTACTAAAAATAGAACGGTTTCACAGGGTGAACTGAGTCATCTGCTAGAATGACCGATTAATGGTATCAAGTATCAAAATGATGTGTCGCGACAATGACGGCGCAAAGAAAAGAAAAAAATAATAATAAGAAAGGTAAGAAGGTCTTTCCACTGTAGTGGGAAAGACCTTAATAAAGGAAATGTTTAACATGTAAGCATCCATTTATCAAGAGGAACCAAAAAATAATTCTCAAATTCTAAAATACATTCCTTTACATTTGTAAATTAAAAGTTAGATTAAAGTTACTTAAAGTAAGTTCGGTCTAATGTTGAGAAGTTTGTGCACGACATTTACCTTACGTAACAAGGATTGCAAATTTCCCTGCCTAATTCTGTGGTACAATGGTGTCCTCTCTCAATAAAATGATACCATGGTATTGCTGAACAAAAGCTGAACGTGGAGTAAAATACCATGACAACAAACAAAAAAAGAACATTTTCTTCAGTTGACATTTACCAATAATTATTTGAACATTATAGTTAATATATTTCTATTGTACAGCTGTATGATTGGTGTTTCTGTGGCAACGACCAAACCAGATTTAAACACACCCAATATTGTAACACTTGGTGTTATGGAAATATAACCCAGACATGCGGGGGAGCTTGGAGTCTTTCTGTTTATCGGACAGGTGCAACTTTTCTTATTTAATGTTGTTCTAATTTATAAAGTACATCTTTTTTTAACTTTAATTATGTTTTAAGTGGCCATTGATCATCTACAGAATTGACCAACATCCATTTAATTGGAGCAAGATAATAGTATTATTTAGAATAAAGTATAATTTTTTACTTGAAAGGTATATCAGTTGAGGTGTTTTGTCTACAGTTATTTCCTAGCTTAACGAATCAGATGAGACCGATACGTTGGTAGGATAAAGCGATAAGTACATTTTATTGTTAAGTCTTTTCAGACTGTAGGAAATATTTGCGTTTAATATTACTTAGTAGGCAAGGTGCTTATATGACTGACAGATGTTTTCAGCGGCCTGACTTTAAACTAGGACCAACATTATTCTGTTGTAAGAGATCTCACGTTGCTGTTATTTTATGCTCACATGCTTTATCATGCTGGAATGCCTTGTTGTGATGACATGCAACAATGGTATGAGATGGGTCAATATATCGGGCAGCTGATACATCATTTTCTCTTCCTGTGACAAGGTTGTTTAAGATAAAAGCGATGTTCCTGTTAGCTAACCGACATCGATCTTTCTCGGTAACCGCGTAAACCGATTCATTAGATGGTTACGGTCAATGCCTCTATTAAATTATAGTCTTTCACTCAGTGGTTGGTTATTGTGCTGCAGAGTTTATTACCCTTTTGATAGCCTAACATGCAGTTAACTAATGACTTGTTTTCTCTTTTGTGGACCCATCGTGGCATAGCTTCAGGTTCAACACTTATACTGACAGTCATTACACCGAGTATACCCATACAAAAGAACAAAAGTTACGAGGATTTATTGGCAAAATATGTACCGCTAAGTATGTCACACACGAACCTTAAGGTACAGACCTACTTTACCATCAATTGGAAAATCATTTAAGCGAACATTTAATTTAAATATGATTTTTAATAGCTTGGATTGCATTTTGTCATGCAAAGTTTATAATATTATAATAAAGTTATTTAAAAAATTCATTCAATCGGAGGACTGGCCAGCATAAAAATGCATGTTTTGTTCGCCCTTGTTCTGTCCAGATATATGACATCCTCAACTATAGGGCGATGCACCATCTGTTAATGTAACTCTTAGAATTGGTAAATCTCTAGTATCGTTTGATAATATATACAAAATTGACAATCAATTTGACTAACAAAAAGGCATCAGACCAGACGTTTTGATGATACTGTAAATAGCAAAAATGACCAGCAATACAAGTCCTATAATTCACTTTATTGGTCTGAAAAACACAGCTCTGTTTAAAATGCAAATGATTAAGATGTTGTATAGCTTTTATTACCAAAGTTCTAAAAAAATTTAGCAAATCAGGATAAGGCTATCTACACCTTAAAAATAGAAAAATCTTAGAATTAGATTTCTTTTCGAAATATTAGGGCAGTAAATTTAGACAATTACAACATCACAGACAGAATCAATGATATTTCTTGTCAGCACCAAAGCGAGACTATTGGGCTGGTGATAATCTCGGAGATTAACTGTCTATCATTCTAACAATCCTCAATTAAATACAGCACTACGTAGACCACATAGACAAAAGAAGAATACTGGATCAGAAAAATAGGCACTGAAATACCTTTTGCGTGAAATTACAACATCGTATAACCTTTCCAGTTCTGATTGCAGCAGTGTGAACCTTTTGGTAATAGCAGGCGACAACGTAGTCATAGTCACGTCACATCTCCTTTGTTACATGATGTATCTATAAATGGCTTACTACCGTTTATTAAAAAAACATTTGTACTAAATTGCACTAAATTATGTTATATTCCCCTCAAAGCACTATGTTAACTTTATAAGGAATGTTTCAGTAATCTCTAACAGTAGTGATGGAACCATGATATGGAAACAATAGAGCCTGACAACCTGACAACCTGACAACATCCGAGCCTGACAACCTGACAACATCCGAGCTTGACAACCTGACACGGTCATTTAAACTGGGTAAATCATTGATAGGGTAGGCACCGGGTGGCGGCTTTAAAACTGACAGGGTGGGTGTGGGTGGTGTATGCCAGGGTGGGGCAACCAGTAAAGATTTTGTGAATTTTACTGTATACAAAGAAAGACAACTCTTATTCTTTGGAAATCATTTTAGTCAACCTGTTTTAGTCGATTGGTTGTGTTTGTCATATTCTCCATTTCCATTCTGTTTCCTAAACCCTTACTATAACTCCACTATTATACTATGTTTTCTTATTGGTGTTTCACATAAAAAGAAGGAAGTCTTATAATCCAAGCAATAGAAGGGGGTCAATGGAAAACAAAAATAAGATTTAAAATGTTTATTTCAAATAACATATTTAAATTTCAATAACAATCATTTAGAAGTATCCCTGATAAAGATTTGTAACACATTTATGTAAAACAACACTTATTAACCGGATAAAGTACCCAACCACATGTTCATATGATTATAGGTTTTCAAAAGATTAAAATGAGACGATTTCCATATAATCCAAAATAAAAATATTGTCCTTTGTGTAAATACATGTAACAGTATAACAAAAACATAATGTAATCTATATATAAACATTATCAAAACAACCTGAGCATTTAGATACCATATATAAAGGTATTTTGTATTTGAAGTAAATATTTCAAAATTGGGTAAATATATATTGCCTTTTAAAATTTAAACTGGAATGTTTTGAAAATAATACTCTAGAGGATACATAAAATATCACAACCACATGAATTATATGAAATATCACATTTTAGCACCAGACGGATCATGAATAATATGAATATCACATTTTAGCACTAGACAAGTTATACGTTAAGTAGTTCCAAAATAAAAAAATCTTTAAATAGTAAGGATTAATATGCAAATACATGTAACATCATGTGCAATAAAAACATATATATATATATGAACATGATGAATAAATAAATAATAGAACTGTCTTTTTTCAATAACTGAATTTGTTTTTTAAGCATTGTAAAACATGAGATTATAGTATTTTGGGCAAAACAACCTTAGAACATATAAAACACTATTTTTAATAATTTGAATTGGATATAATGAAAAAGTATTATATAAAAAAGATATCACAACCAAAATGTGTATTCAAACTGTACAACAATAAAGATAGCTATTGCTCTATATAATATGTCTTACAAAGAGACATACATAAAAACTTCTAATCAAAAAGTTTGCAAAAAATCTACTAAAACATATATTACATATATACACCATGTATGTAATGTCAGTTGTCTAAGGGATAGAGGTAGTTTTGAAGGTAAACTAAAAAATATACATCATATAAATTTTAAACCCCTGAGTTAAATTATAGCAATTTCAAATAAAAACAATATTGAATTGGTATTGAATATAATTTGCACATTAAATATACATGTGAAAATATATAATAAAACTTTGAAATTAACCAAATGGATTTATATCATGAAAAATGAAATCTACCATACTTTTAATGAATAATATGAAGGAGTATAGCACTCCATTAAAATAGAATAAACATTAGCAACAACTGGAATGCATAAAAAGTACTAAATCAATCTACACACTACAAATGCACAATATGCACCTGTGAAAATAAATTGCGATTATCTGTTTAATGTAAACAGATTAAGAGTGTTATAACCTCAAAATGTTACCATTAGGGAGATTAACATGGAAGTAAAATAGATTCTCTGTATAAACTTCTGTAACAAAACTTTCTTACAACAGATTATAATTTTTCATAATGCTACCTTCAGGGTTGAAAAATCAATTCCTTATTAAATCGTCTACCACTTAATGTTGAAATGAACAATTTAAAAGAAGTTTTCTTCTCACGTTCGTTGTGGAATGTTTGTAAAACAGTAATCCCATCCTGCTTTAAAGTGATCTCTAAACCACTCATTGAAACAAATTATTCAACATCCGTATTAATAGTTGCTTTTTGAAATATATTTCAACAAACTAACCAAAAGAAGATTATATGGGAAAATTACAAATTAGAAGCATGTTGCTAACAATTTATGAGGTTTTTAAAAAATAATTGCAAACTCCACAAACAAAATTTACAAAGATTTTTAATTGAAAACAGTGATTGAAAAAAATATACTAAATAATAAACGCTTCATTAAACATTCACTTAAATATAAAGCATATATGGCTTGTAAGCAAAACATATTCAAGATTAAATGGAAGAAGTGAAGATATTTAAAAAAAAATCCATTTAATTCTGAATTTAATATTAAGGGACTTATTTCAGAATATCACTTCTGCTTTACAAGACCGAGTTCAAAAATTGTGGTATACCAACTTTGCAATGATTCAAAATATTAATGAAAATGTCAAAGTTGACACATTGTGAAGTGAAATTCAAGGTCATTGCTCATAAATTTGCAAAAATGTGCATACAGGTTATAAATTTTAAAGTAAGTTCAGATTACAAATCAAGTCTGTCTGGTGTTTTGTTAATTCTATTAGATCGTCCAAGTTGTGGTTGAACTGGTTCATCGTGATGTAAAGTTTGAGCTACTTTTGGTAAACTGGGTGGTGGTAGAGGTTGTGCTGGTATGCGTTGAGCAGGTTCATGATGTAATTAAGGGAAAGGGAAGAATCTTCTTAATTCTGGGTATCTTCTAATTATGGTATACATAAGTGCCAGTGCAGATAAAATTACATAATTAAACGAATCTACAGTAAAACAAAACGAAAAGGAAAAGGTGTTAGCTATCATTCTGTATTGGAAAAATTTGTGGTAAGCTCCAATGTTTTAGCCTCAAATATAATTTGCTCAGAGACAGCAGTTATTTAAGCATACTACATCACGTGTTCTGCTTGGTTTGCTTGATGTTATATCAACCAAAATGAGTCCAAATACTGAAAAATATATCAAAAAGACCTTTAAGGAATTTTGAATTTATAATTTATAAAAAATTAATGTGAATATAATGTCATGGGAAATTATATGTTTCATTCTTTCCTTTATTTTAAATTGATCCATTTTTTTAATCCAAAAAATTATGAATTTTTACGCAGATATGTACTCATTGGGAACTCCCCATATTAATTCGATTGTGTATTTTTTGTATACATCTTTTCAAAAACAAATCATCACAACAGCAGCTGAAAATGTAAAGATTATTTTCATGTCTTACTTAAAATATTTCTATTCCGATTCATCACTCGAATTTTTGAGTTCCAAGAGTGCTATTTAATCTTGTTTTTCTATATTCCTAAAGTAATATTTTCTTTTTTTATAAAACTTGTATGAAAAAAAAAACAAAATTAAGAAAAATACTATACTAAATGATCATATTAATATGATAGTTGTAATTTCAAAATTTTTATTATCAACATTTTTACCTATTATAGCAGCGACAGATGGATATATTCATGTGAAACTTTCTGTATATAAGTCCAATATATAGGCGTGGTCACCTTATATATATTTTTCAAACATAAATTATTGTATTATTAGTCTTTATTCATGTAAATATAAATAATTAATCCATCTTGTCAAATAGAACATAGTTAAAATTCGTCAGGAGAGGAATTTGTATAAGTGGCTATCCACTTGTTTTCCGATCCTCTAGTTGCATGTATGCTTGTATGTATGTTATTGATGTGATATTCTCTGAATACAAAATATTGTTTACACTAAACGTTCTGTCTCCTGAGTGGGGTGTGTGTGGTCTTCCATATGTTTACGATGGTCAGTGGTGGTTTGAAAAAACAAAAAAAAAATCAGAACACATATTTTTTTAAATATTTTTTCCTTAACTGTTGTTGAGATAATGAATTAAAATATTTTTAGAAGCACTCTAAAATCTATAACAGCACATCAGTCTTTGATGCTATTTGCAACAAAGTCCAAGTTATTCTCCTCCACCAACCCTTTCAGCTTCAGCAATCATTCACTAACACAGTAGTAAGTAATCAATTTCCCTATTATTATCATTGTTTATTTTATTTTATTTTTTCATGGATATGCATACCCCAGTTTCCCAATCTGCTCTTGTTGTCAACATGTGTTGGCTTGCTTTTTCAGAAGATTTCCTTTGCTCTTCTACTGTGGTCTACATGGTAGATATCACACCCTCTTTATTTGGTGTCTGAAAAAATAATGTGAAATGAATAAATATTCAACACCTGTCAGTAGCATAATAAAGTTGTATGACCTTATCCTGTGAATAATATAGATATTCCTTTTCCATACAACAATAGAGAATCTTTGTTTGTAATGGTTTTAAATAACTGTTTAATGTGCTTCTTTCTTTTTACCAGAAACTAACGCACGCAAGTAAACTTTGATGACAATTATTCTTATTATTATCGAAGCACCTGATGCGTTCTTCAACTCTAAATAAGATTTACATGTGCATATAATATATGGCGTCATATTTTAAACGAATGAAAATGCATATATCGTAGGTCTTGATATGGTGTTTTATTTAAAAGCGAAGCTGACAAAAATAGTTAAGAATACCAGTACAGGAAAACTAAATACTGAGTAGTTAAATTTAAAAAAATGTTACATAACGGAGTCAAATACAGTTTTAAAAAAACTTGCATGACTGGAATTTCGTTCTATTTTAATTCGTTTTACAGTTTTGTTAACATTTACTCTTTATAACTTTAATTTTTTATTGTCAAAAACTTAATTTATATTGCTTCAAAAAAGTTTTGATTGGCCTTCTGGCTTACTGGATAACGATAAAGGTTTAGGATAACAGTGACAGAGTGCAGTTAATATAAAAACATGAAATCTAAACATGATCAGTGGATCCTGATGTGTAAAATAAGATAAACATGGAATCATTTTATAAGTTTTATGATCATGAATTGATGTGTCAGATAAATCAAACAAGTGGGTGTGTCAATCTGTCAATCATTCCCAACCTATTAAAATATTTATACGTAAACATTTGAAATCCCAAAATGGCTTTTACATATTACAAATAAATTGTATGTATGTTCTCCAGACAGCATAATTTATAAATACGTGAGGCAGAAATCAAACAAACAAATTACAGTCAAGGAAAATTTGGATTTCTCATTGTCTGTACAAATATCTACACTTACGAACAGTGAAAAAATCATCACAATTACTAAATAAGGTGCAATAAGGCGCTATTACCGGTTTTTGTACACTTAAAATTGTCTAAATTGAAATATTGGAACTTCATAATACGTGGTTATTTGTTAAATGGAATGCGTTCAACAGTTTTCAATAATTAAAGCCCTTTTACGATGAAAAGCTAACAGTTTAATCTGAACACAAAAGTTGGAGTATTTCACTTTAGGAATAATCTTTTAAATTTTTGCAAAGTAAATATAGATTTTAATGTCCTATCCGATGATGAAACGTTCATTTATTTTTTTAAATCAGACCAGTGTTTTTGGTACCTGATGTTTTGATATTCTTAGATTTAATCTATTAGGTATTTACAGACATTCATAATTCTTTCAGTATGGCACTCGTATTTTATTACATTGTTGTAATAAAATTACTAACATGTATGTATATTTTATGTATAATTGTTTAATAATTATTTATAAATTACAAGTGGTGAGACGATAATCAAATATTGAATCTAAATCTATACACACTGAACTGAAAAATACTTGAATACGAATCGTATCTAATGTAAACTAATCATAAGTATATATTTGGTTTTGACGGTGCCCTTTAATGTGAAAACATTCAAATTGAGGAATAAACTATCTTTATAGTTTAAGTGAACGTTTAATATTTTGCTTGCATTTGGATTCTCCATTATTTATTTATAAAGATATATTACCAGTTAGGAAAGACAACATAATGCCGCAGGATTTTGTAGAATATCTGTATCTCCATAATTCCAAGATTAATTCCATAGTATGCGTATGTGAGATCATTCAGCTTGCATGAATTTTATGCAATAAATTAAAAGTGTGAACTAGCTAAAAAATTCTTCGCTTTGAATATATTCATGATTTTTTTTTATTAATGCGGAAATCTTGGGCCTGTTTAATAAAACTATCATAGAACAATTTTAGATACATTTAAATCTTTGTCCTAAATCGGTTCATCGAACACCCCTAAGACCTAATTTTCATCCTAATTTTAGGACAAGAAATTTGATTACTTAGGACTAGCTTTCCGGCTCATTATAATTTGTTTACGGGTAACATTCTGTTTACAGTTGTATTGATATCTGGTGAAATTATACTATAGGATAACCTGTTATTTATAAAAAGATTATTATCATTAATTTTAATTATATTTTATCTTTTAAATTGCAGGGAATTGTTATATAAAATACTTATATACATGTGTTCAGATATCTCCTAAATATAGATATTTCCATAATGTAATATTTAGGGAGAACTTAAGACCATCTTTACTAAGATGGCCATAAGACTTCGTTGTGCTATCGCAGACATGTTATAAGATGGTCCCAAGAATTAACCTAAAAAGTGTCTTAAAACAAATCTTGGGAAAGTTAAACAGACCCCCGAACCAGTAAACTAATCTTTAAAGAGTACACAATTCTATGTTAATAAAACAATATTCCATTTCAATATGTAAACTAGATGAAAAATTGCTACGGTAAAATTGATTTTAGTGACATTTTTTATAAAGGGAGGTAGCATTTTTGATCAATATTCAAATAAGTACGAACTAATATAGCATTTTCATTTTTATTAAAACAATATATGCAATTGTAAAAAATTGTCCTTAAAATTGTTTGTTTTTTGTTTGAAAACAATGGATGACTTTCGTGGTAGTTTAAAGTGTCAAATAAGTCTGTTGTGGTTTTCATGTCTCTGTACACTTTATCCATTTCCATTTTGTAGCACAGAGAATCAATTTTATATATATATTTATAAACATTCATGTTGAAATCAACTCATACACAAACAAATGCTTTTTGAATAACGTCCACAAAACTTTAGTAATATCAAGCAGTGCTTTATTAACGAAAAATAGTGACAATTTACTAAATTACGTAACAAAATAGCAAGGAAATCGACCGAACATCAAGAGTCCAAGTCAAGGACAATTATAAATCAGGATAAAGACAAACATATACAACGCAAAACAAAAACCAAAAGCACAAAAACAGAAAGTGATTATCCCGAAACCAATAAAAATAAACAATGCACTGAGGTGCACTCCTCTTATTAGACACCCATCGAGTTAATCAGTGTCATGTATTGGAAATAGTGAAATACAGGAATAGGAAAGACTACCTATGACTCCGCGAAAATTTCACAAATTGATTTTCCATAACGATCAATAAGGTCATAATGACGACCATAGAACTTCTGAACGAATGACATCAACCTTGGTACAACAAACCTTTGTTTAAGTATCTTAAAAGTCAACAGCTGGGTAATGGCCTATATCATAAAATATTTCGCTTGTTAAAGTCTTTTTCTTACTTTTTGTTGAAAAAGTAATTTTAAAAGTTTAACATGCTACAAAAAAGTTAACTTTTTTCAAAACAATTTCATTTCCATGTTAAGATTTTACTTAATATTTCTAAAAAAAAATTCGATTTTACAGTTTTTTGTAACTTTTTTGTTGAAAAATATTGAAAAAATTTAACATGCGAAGCAAAAAATTAACTTATTTTCACTTTAATTTCAACTTTTTACTAAATATTTAAAAAATATTTCGATTTTTTAAAGTTTTTTCTTAGTTTTTCTTGCAAAATAGTAAAAAAATTTAACATGCGAAGAAAAAAAATTAAATTTTTTTTAAAAACAATTTTATCTTCATGTCAGGTTTTACTAAATATTTCTAAAATATTTCGATTTTAAAAGTTTTTTCTTAGTTTTTGTTGAAAAACATTGAAAAAATTTAACATGCGAGGAAAAAAAATTAACTTTTTTTCAAAACAATTTCATTTTTATGAAAATCTTTTACTAAATATTTGTAAAATATTAAGATTTTAAAGTTTTTTCTTAGTTTTTGTTGAAAAATATTTTAACGATTTAACATGCGAAGAAAAAAAATTAACTTATTTTGAAAACAATTTTATCTTCAAGTTAGGTTTTACTAAATATTTCTAAAATATTTCGATTTTAAAGTTTTTTCTTAGTTTTTGTTGAAAAACATTGAAAAAATTTAACATGCGAGGAAAAAAATTAACTTTTTTTTCAAAACAATTTCATTTTTATGAAAATCTTTTGCTATATATTTCTAAAATATTTCGATTTTTAAAGTTTATCTTACTTTTTCTTGAAAAACATTGAAAAATTTAACATTCGAGGACAAAAATTTCTTTTTTGCAAAATAATTTCATTTTGATTTAAACTTTTTACTAAATATTTGAAAGATATGTCTAGTTTTTAAGTTTTTTCTTAGTTTTTGTTGAAAAATATTGAAAAAATTTAACATGCGAGGAAAAAAATTTACTTTTTTTCAAAACAATTTCATTTTTATGAAAATCTTTTACTATATATTTCTAAAATATTTCAAGTTTTTAATTTTTTTCTTAGTTTTGTTGAAAAATATTGCGAAAAATTTAATATGCGAGAAAAAAAAATACTTTTTTTTCAAAATAATTTCATGTTGATTGTAACTTTTTACTGTATATTTCAAAAATATTTCGATTTTTAAAGTTTTTCTTATTTTTTGTTGAAAAACATTGACAAAATTTAACATGCGAGGAAAAAAATTAACTTTTTTTCAAAATAATTTAATTTTGATTTAAACGTTTACTAAATATTTGAAAGATATTTCGAGTTTTTAAGTTTTTTCTTAGTTTTTGTTGAAAGATATTGCAAAAAATTTAATATGCGAGAAAAAAAATTACCTTTTTGTCAAAATAATTTCGTTTTGATTTAAAAATTTTACTAAATATTTCTAAATATTTCGATTTTTTCTTACTTTTTCTTGAAAAACATTGACAAAATTTAACATCCGAGGAAACAACTTTACTTTTTTCAAAACAATTAAATTTTTATGAAAATCTTGTACTAAATATTTCTAAAATATTTAGATTTTTAATTTTTTTCTTAGTTTTTGTTGAAAATATTGCACAAAATTTAATATGCGAGAAAAAAAATAACTTTTAAAAAAACTAATTTCATTTCGGTTTAAACTTTGTGGTAAACATTTGAAAAAGATTTCGAGTTTTTAAGTTTTTTCTTACATCTTGTCAAAAAATATTGAAAAAATTAAACATGCGAAGAAAAAAAAACATTATTTTTTTAAACAATTTCATCTTTATGCAAAGGTTTACTAAATATATCTAAAATATTACTAAATATTTCAAAAATATTTCGATTTTTTAAAAGTTTTTTCTAACTTTTTGTTAAAAAATATTTTAAATATTTAACATGCGAAGAAAAAAATTAACTTATTTTTAAAACAATTTTTTTCTTTTCATGTCAGGTTTTACAAAATATTTCTTAAATATTTCGAGTTTTAATTTTTTTTCTTTTTGTTGACAAAAATTGGAAAAATGTACCATGCAAGGACAAAAAATCACTTAAATTTTTCAATTTTTGTCAACAAAACGAAAAAAAATTAAAACTCGAAATATTTAAGAAATATTTTGTAAAACCTGACATGAAAAGAAAAAAATTGTTTTAAAAATAAGTTAATTTTTTTCTTCGCATGTTAAATATTTAAAATATTTTTTAACAAAAAGTTAGAAAAAACTTTTAAAAAATCGAAATATTTTTGAAATATTTAGTAATATTTTAGATATATTTAGTAAACCTTTGCATAAAGATGAAATTGTTTAAAAAAATAATGTTTTTTTTTCTTCGCATGTTTAATTTTTTCAATATTTTTTGACAAGATGTAAGAAAAAACTTAAAAACTCGAAATCTTTTTCAAATGTTTACCACAAAGTTTAAACCGAAATGAAATTAGTTTTTTTAAAAGTTATTTTTTTTCTCGCATATTAAATTTTGTGCAATATTTTCAACAAAAACTAAGAAAAAAATTAAAAATCTAAATATTTTAGAAATATTTAGTACAAGATTTTCATAAAAATTTAATTGTTTTGAAAAAAGTAAAGTTGTTTCCTCGGATGTTAAATTTTGTCAATGTTTTTCAAGAAAAAGTAAGAAAAAATCGAAATATTTAGAAATATTTAGTAAAATTTTAAAATCAAAACGAAATTATTTTGACAAAAAGGTAATTTTTTTTCTCGCATATTAAATTTTTTGCAATATCTTTCAACAAAAACTAAGAAAAAACTTAAAAACTCGAAATATCTTTCAAATATTTAGTAAACGTTTAAATCAAAATTAAATTATTTTGAAAAAAAGTTAATTTTTTTCCTCGCATGTTAAATTTTGTCAATGTTTTTCAACAAAAAATAAGAAAAACTTTAAAAATCGAAATATTTTTGAAATATACAGTAAAAAGTTACAATCAACATGAAATTATTTTGAAAAAAAAGTATTTTTTTTTCTCGCATATTAAATTTTTCGCAATATTTTTCAACAAAACTAAGAAAAAAATTAAAAACTTGAAATATTTTAGAAATATATAGTAAAAGATTTTCATAAAAATGAAATTGTTTTGAAAAAAAGTAAATTTTTTTCCTCGCATGTTAAATTTTTTCAATATTTTTCAACAAAAACTAAGAAAAAACTTAAAAACTAGACATATCTTTCAAATATTTAGTAAAAAGTTTAAATCAAAATGAAATTATTTTGCAAAAAAGAAATTTTTGTCCTCGAATGTTAAATTTTTTCAATGTTTTTCAAGAAAAAGTAAGATAAACTTTAAAAATCGAAATATTTTAGAAATATATAGCAAAAGATTTTCATAAAAATGAAATTGTTTTGAAAAAAAAGTTAATTTTTTTCCTCGCATGTTAAATTTTTTCAATGTTTTTCAACAAAAACTAAGAAAAAACTTTAAAATCGAAATATTTTAGAAATATTTAGTAAAACCTAACTTGAAGATAAAATTGTTTTCAAAATAAGTTAATTTTTTTCTTCGCATGTTAAATCGTTAAAATATTTTTCAACAAAAACTAAGAAAAAACTTTAAAATCTTAATATTTTACAAATATTTAGTAAAAGATTTTCATAAAAATGAAATTGTTTTGAAAAAAAGTTAATTTTTTTTCCTCGCATGTTAAATTTTTTCAATGTTTTTCAACAAAAACTAAGAAAAAACTTTTAAAATCGAAATATTTTAGAAATATTTAGTAAAACCTGACATGAAGATAAAATTGTTTTTAAAAAAAATTTAATTTTTTTTCTTCGCATGTTAAATTTTTTTACTATTTTGCAAGAAAAACTAAGAAAAAACTTTAAAAAATCGAAATATTTTTTAAATATTTAGTAAAAAGTTGAAATTAAAGTGAAAATAAGTTAATTTTTTGCTTCGCATGTTAAATTTTTTCAATATTTTTCAACAAAAAAGTTACAAAAAACTGTAAAATCGAATTTTTTTTTAGAAATATTAAGTAAAATCTTAACATGGAAATGAAATTGTTTTGAAAAAAGTTAACTTTTTTGTAGCATGTTAAACTTTTAAAATTACTTTTTCAACAAAAAGTAAGAAAAAGACTTTAACAAGCGAAATATTTTATGATATAGGCCATTACCCTGCTGTTGACTTTTAAGATACTTAAACAAAGGTTTGTTGTACCAAGGTTGATGTCATTCGTTCAGAAGTTCTATGGTCGTCATTATGACCTTATTGATCGTTATGGAAAATCAATTTGTGAAATTTTCGCGGAGTCATAGGTAGTCTTTCCTATTCCTGTATTTCACTATTTCCAATACATGACACTGATTAACTCGATGGGTGTCTAATAAGAGGAGTGCACCTCAGTGCATTGTTTATTTTTATTGGTTTCGGGATAATCACTTTCTGTTTTTGTGCTTTTGGTTTTTGTTTTGCGTTGTATATGTTTGTCTTTATCCTGATTTATAATTGTCCTTGACTTGGACTCTTGATGTTCGGTCGATTTCCTTGCTATTTTGTTACGTAATTTAGTAAATTGTCACTATTTTTCGTTAATAAAGCACTGCTTGATATTACTAAAGTTTTGTGGACGTTATTCAAAAAGCATTTGTTTGTGTATGAGTTGATTTCAACATGAATGTTTATAAATATATATATAAAATTGATTCTCTGTGCTACAAAATGGAAATGGATAAAGTGTACAGAGACATGAAAACCACAACAGACTTATTTGACACTTTAAACTACCACGAAAGTCATCCATTGTTTTCAAACAAAAAACAAACAATTTTAAGGACAATTTTTTACAATTGCATATATTGTTTTAATAAAAATGAAAATGCTATATTAGTTCGTACTTATTTGAATATTGATCAAAAATGCTACCTCCCTTTATAAAAAATGTCACTAAAATCAATTTTACCGTAGCAATTTTTCATCTAGTTTACATATTGAAATGGAATATTGTTTTATTAACATAGAATTGTGTACTCTTTAAAGATTAGTTTACTGGTTCGGGGGTCTGTTTAACTTTCCCAAGATTTGTTTTAAGACACTTTTTAGGTTAATTCTTGGGACCATCTTATAACATGTCTGCGATAGCACAACGAAGTCTTATGGCCATCTTAGTAAAGATGGTCTTAAGTTCTCCCTAAATATTACATTATGGAAATATCTATATTTAGGAGATATCTGAACACATGTATATAAGTATTTTATATAACAATTCCCTGCAATTTAAAAGATAAAATATAATTAAAATTAATGATAATAATCTTTTTATAAATAACAGGTTATCCTATAGTATAATTTCACCAGATATCAATACAACTGTAAACAGAATGTTACCCGTAAACAAATTATAATGAGCCGGAAAGCTAGTCCTAAGTAATCAAATTTCTTGTCCTAAAATTAGGATGAAAATTAGGTCTTAGGGGTGTTCGATGAACCGATTTAGGACAAAGATTTAAATGTATCTAAAATTGTTCTATGATAGTTTTATTAAACAGGCCCAAGATTTCCGCATTAATAAAAAAAAATCATGAATATATTCAAAGCGAAGAATTTTTTAGCTAGTTCACACTTTTAATTTATTGCATAAAATTCATGCAAGCTGAATGATCTCACATACGCATACTATGGAATTAATCTTGGAATTATGGAGATACAGATATTCTACAAAATCCTGCGGCATTATGTTGTCTTTCCTAACTGGTAATATATCTTTATAAATAAATAATGGAGAATCCAAATGCAAGCAAAATATTAAACGTTCACTTAAACTATAAAGATAGTTTATTCCTCAATTTGAATGTTTTCACATTAAAGGGCACCGTCAAAACCAAATATATACTTATGATTAGTTTACATTAGATACGATTCGTATTCAAGTATTTTTCAGTTCAGTGTGTATAGATTTAGATTCAATATTTGATTATCGTCTCACCACTTGTAATTTATAAATAATTATTAAACAATTATACATAAAATATACATACATGTTAGTAATTTTATTACAACAATGTAATAAAATACGAGTGCCATACTGAAAGAATTATGAATGTCTGTAAATACCTAATAGATTAAATCTAAGAATATCAAAACATCAGGTACCAAAAACACTGGTCTGATTTAAAAAAATAAATGAACGTTTCATCATCGGATAGGACATTAAAATCTATATTTACTTTGCAAAAATTTAAAAGATTATTCCTAAAGTGAAATACTCCAACTTTTGTGTTCAGATTAAACTGTTAGCTTTTCATCGTAAAAGGGCTTTAATTATTGAAAACTGTTGAACGCATTCCATTTAACAAATAACCACGTATTATGAAGTTCCAATATTTCAATTTAGACAATTTTAAGTGTACAAAAACCGGTAATAGCGCCTTATTGCACCTTATTTAGTAATTGTGATGATTTTTTCACTGTTCGTAAGTGTAGATATTTGTACAGACAAT